>RCAB01000104.1:0-165364 GCA_003640385.1 Setaria digitata
TTTTTTTAAAAAAAAAAAAAAAAACTTCATCAAAGATTTGAATTTTTTTAGTTAGACATCGGTCTGTCTGAAATTTATTATCGTATAAATTTGATAAAGCTCTGGTGATATTTAACGATAGAAAATAATGTAATACTTGAATGAGACTATAAAAGACAATTTTCAGAGCCAGCGTTGGAAACTAGGCCAGCAACTAGGCCACCTGTTATTGCTAAGCCACCAGAAGCTGGATCAACCAATCGTTCAACGTTATCTGTTCTAACAGCATTCGTTATTGTTTTATGGGCACCGTTATTACTTCATTAAGAATAGCACCAAATGAATTTTCCTGTACCTTATTTACCTTGCAATTTTATTGATGAATATTTGAACAGAAATATTTTTAACAAAATTTCTTTAGCAAATTTATTTCCCCAATAATAAATTTTTGAACTAGTTGTTTTGAAATATTGCATAAGTAAATTTTTAAGAAAAACAAATAAATAGAGAATTATTAAGAATCAAAGATTAGTAAATGGAAAAGGAAAAGTTTATTTGAAATAATTTCTTCTTTTAAATGGCTTTTTTTTTTAATGCTTTGTCAAATTCTTTGCAATTCTAATACAATTCGGATAATAAAATAATTAAAAATTATATCAATGGTGCTTAGTTTTTTTTTTTTTTTTTTTTTTTTTTTTTTTTTTAANTTTAAATTAATGAAAATACTCGCCGTGTAGCACAATTATTACACTTTCCCTAAAAGAAAAAATACGAAACGTGTTGTGAATTCTCAATTTGAATTGTTGTCATTATTTAACTCTTTCGGGTGGTTTTCCTTTTTTTTTACTTACATTATATATGTGCTTAATATATCGTATATGTGTTGTTTGTTTTATTTGCAATCTAATTAATTATTCATCTAATTAATTACGCTTATCATTTAACTCTGCCGATTTATCAAATAGTTTTCTAAAGATAACTATTAATTAATATTCATCTGGCAGAATTATTTTCATTTCTTACCATCTTTTTTTTTCTCATGCACATTAATTTACTACAGAGAATCACGGAATTATATGGTTATCATTAATTTAATTAATCATCTTTTCTGTAATGCTCACAATGATCGACAAAAATGGTATTATCAAACTTATCATTTTTTTTTTGTCTCACAGTTGATCCATTTATCCAAACAAATAATAATATCACTTTAAAGAAAGCCACCTCTTTCAATAGATGGTTCTTTTAAATATTTTGCAAATAATTTTATTTAATTGTTCCAACTTTTTCTATTTGTCTTGAAAATTTATGTTAGGAAATTTTTGAATTTTTGTATCATTTCGATGTACCGGAAGCAGCATAGTTGAAAGAGATCCCAAACTAAATCATCGCTATTTCCATTTCCTTTTTCTTTTTTTTTTTTTTTCTTCCGAAATGGTGAGCAAAAAAAAAAGATGAAAAGTAGCTGTTAGTTTAGTTTTAATCAGCTTTTCAATTCTAAACTTGCAAGAAAAAGGAATAAAAAAAAAGAAACTGAAATGGAAATTGTGAAGTGCGCAAATGTTACACCACTGCCGCTTATACGTTATTTAGCTTAGAAATTATGTATTTTCTCATTTGCGTACATTGTTGTGTTCTGTTGAACGATGAAATGCATCCCTGTTTATACAAATTTTTTTTTTTTTTTGCTAATTTTATGAATAAAAATCAAAAAAAGAAAAAAAGATGCCAGAAAATTCAATTCATGTTGCTTTATTTGTAGACAGCATTTCGTATTGTTCTTTTTCTTATTTAAAAATTTTAGAATAGACGAATTTCCTCTTTTTTTTGTAACTTTACTTAATTAATTTGCTTTCCTGCTGATTTTGTTTCAATTGTCATATTACGAAAAAAAAAGAGCAAGAAAAGAAGCCAAAAAGCATCGCTTGTACAAATATTAAAAATCAAGTAACTCAACATTATTATATTTTAAACAAACAAGCGGTAAATGTGGAGAATTTTTGAATTTCAAATTTCAGAAAATGAATGCATTTAGGGAATTATCATTTTTAATTGCAAAAAATAACTGCTAATTTTTCGAGCTCAATCATTGCTAGGGAAAGCAATAGGTTAAATTGATCAATTGCAATAAATGAATAAATATAAATTACAAACATTTATATTACTTTTGTTTGAAAAAAAAAAAATAAATCATTATTTTTGATGATTTTTGTCCAAGATTTTTCTGTAAGCAAACTTTTAACAATTTAACGATTGGACAGAATATTCTCTCATTCACTCTCATAATATGCACATCAAACTTTTTTAAAATTTGTTAAATTACTATTTAATTGAATGGGCTACTGTTGGTTCTAATGCATAAATGATTATATGTGAATTTTTCAAAAGAAAAAAAGAGAAAAGAATCAGTGCTGTAATGATGTTCTTTTTTCTGGAAAAAAACAATTGTCTAAATCCGGATTTAAAGTTATTTTCTTTTTCTTTTTTTGCCTTCTTCATTCGGTTGGAAAATTCAAACGTTCGGAATTCTTTTTATTTCTTTTTTTTCCTTCAGTTGAAAATTATTTTACGGAAATCATTAAAAGTTTCTTTTTTCTTCTTGTATGCTGCAGGAGATTGGAATTTAGGGAGGGGAGAAAGCTTTTTAGCTGATTGAAAAGGTAGCATAATTTCAGATAATATGATTGAATTATCACTGGTAATGATGTTCGAATCATTATAAGAAATATTTACTAATATAACCTAAAATGATTTAATGCAATATTGATTTGATTGAAAATAATCAAACTTCATCTATCACAGAAGAGTTCTACACGATAAGGTGTTTATGATAATTGTTATGATAAATTTATCAGTTCTAAAATTTTTTTCCTCAAGAAAGCTGTAATTTGGCAAGATTGATGATTAATTTGTTATCTGTTCTTATCGAGTTTTTATCATCATCGCTCCTTCAGAATGGAAGGAACATTTTGGAATGGAAGTTCCAATGAAGTTTTGTTCAATCGGTAATGTAATATATATATGCAATTTTACTGTCGATGCATCCATCCATTGAATATTTTTATCACAACCTATAAAACTGTAATCATAATGATACAGTATTCTTATCATTTAACTAATTCATCCAAAAAATACTATCAGTTGATTTCTGTACTTCAAAATGTCGTTTGAGAATTTCTGGAATATTTAGGACACGATGTTCAGAAATCCATTCCAATAGAAATATTGTTAAAAATTTTCTAAATACTAGTTTTTATTGTACAATTAATAACTATTTTATCTTTTTTTGTAATCAAAAATTTAATCCTCATTTAATTCCACGCATCCTTTTTAGTGCGTCTTTCAGTGCAATTTATTAGCACCCCAATTCGGGTCATTTTATTTGCACACTAAGGTTTTCTTTGAATTTACTTTAAAAAATTTAAAAGTGGAAAAGATATATGGAAAAAAGTAATATGTTTGCATTTTCATTTCTAACATTTTTACACGTTTGCTGCACGTGTCGAATATGTCAAAAATCTCTGCACATTATTCTTAAGCCTTTATTTAAGTGAATTTTTATTTTGAAGCTTAGCAAAAAGGCATTCTGTGCATAGTGAGAAAGGCCTCACGTTTCATGCCTCACGTTTATATGCAAATTTATGCATGCTGCCTTCCACAGGGTCACGTGTGTTGCCCTCACGTTCATACAGAGATCCACATGCATTACTTATGCTTAAGAAACGTGGAAAAAAAAACACTTTTATTATATCCGTGGGCATGTTAGCGTGTTTACTGCATCCATACTGGATAGTAATAAATAAAATTGCATTGGATATTTTCTTTATTGTTAATGATTTGCTACTTACCACTTAATTGTATAAGTTTAAGCTATTCAAAATGCTAAGACATTTGAATTGTAAGCCGAATATTCCTTTTTTTTTTCCATAACGAAAGCTGAAAGAGTGAAGAATTTGGCTAATTTGGCCAAGCAAAACATGGTATTAGAAGTTCTGAAATTAAAATCTACTCAGGAGAAAGTTGAAGTTCGACTAACCGAAATATTAATCATTTTTCAAATTCGGAAGTAATGAGAACGACTACATAAATCATTTGCAAAAGCAAAATGCACAATAAACCTTTGGGAATTTACTTTTTATCCTACAAACTAAAACGAAATATTAAAAATGAATTGGAAACGATAGAATGAGTTGAAGTTAGTAAAAAGTATTTTTTTTTTTTTTTCAACATTGGAATAGTTCTGTTCGTTTTAATACACTCAAGGGAACAGCAATCAATCATTGATGTGTTATGTTTGCTCCATTTCTTTTTGCTTTTGTGCATCTGTAATATCAATTAATATTTAAATTCAAAATCGAAGAATTTGAAAAATTGAATCATCATTTAATCATAGCAGTATGAAAATCAATGAAAGCAAACATTTTTGATAACTGATAATAAATTCAATTGTTCTACTGATACAATAATTCACTGCTCAAAACTAAATGCAATTTAATGAGTGTGCAGTTAATCTAACAGAGTGCGCTTAATGAAAACCTAAAAAAGACAGAAAAAAAATATTAATGCCAATCAAATTTTAACTTTCCCACCTGTTCCACTCGTCCTTCACATGGAATTCTTGAAAATGTTTTACATGAAAAAGCTTTTTTCTAATTTTTTTTCAAATTTAAGAAAAAAACTGAAAAACTGAATTGAATTTTTAATGTGACAGTCATTTGAATGTAACAAATTTTCAAACACACTGTGAAATTAGTAATTATAATTGCTTTCGCAAACAAGAAAAAGTTAAAATTTAATTCAATAAAGCACCATTGTATTCGAAAATAATCGACCCCATCCAAATTGATTTAGTTAAAATCCATCCCAACATCTCACCTTCACTTTCATTTGACTCGTTCCAGTGCTGTTCTTCCTAATTCATTTTAAGCCAATCAGTCTAGTTTAGTTCAGTCCAGTTAGTTCATTTCAGTAGTTTTGTTTAATTCAAAAAATTTCATGCAATTTATAAACATCTTTAGCTCATTTCCAATATAAACTATCAGTACTGGGCTAAATTTGTACCACTTCAACATATTTGCAGGCAGGAATCTCTGATAATTTTTATCAGATCATCTGATTAAGGACTCGTTAACTCAGTAACACAATAACTTTTCAAAAATAAATTGATATATTTCATAAATTCAATCTGCATTCAAATGACTTAAGTAACATGAAGCAATTATCACTTTCTGAATAATTAATAACTGAATTGTTACTGGTTAATTTAGGAGAGAGATGTTAAAATTTTTCTGTTTATTCTTTCCTAATTTCACTTCTTTTTGCACAAATTAATAAAATCACTTTAATTAGTTAATTCAATGCTGCGAAAAGCATGAAGAACGTCAAATTTTATTCATCATAAAATAATTTTATTAAAATTTAGTTTATGTCGAAATTCATTTAATTGTTGCACCATCGAATTGCCATTCACAATATTACTGCAACTGAAAAAAAAAGAGACGTATAAATACGTGACATACGGAATAATAAGAAATATACGTGAATGTTACGTATTAACAGGTGATGGATACGTTTTGACAAATATTGGCAAATTACGAAAATATTTTTCATAACATATCATTTATACCAAAATTTGAATTTAAATTTATTTTGTTTCAATTTTCTTTTCATTTTAGCAAAAAAAAAAAAGGGAAAAAACATTGAGAAAATTATTATAATAATTAAGAAATTTCACTTACTATTAAGAAGTACTAGCAAAAGAGTCCAGTGAGATCGTTGCATACTTGGCCCAAGACTAGTTGATTCAGGACTTAGCGTTGTTACCATCTGCACTGCACTTTCTACTCCAGATCCTGCGTCTCCACCTTCAGCTTCACCCTGAGCCTCCGTCTGACCTTCACCCTCAGCTTCTGCCTGGGTTTTACCCTCAGCACTACCAGCTTCAGTAGCACCTTCACCAGTTGATTCCTGTTTTGCTACCTCTTCTGCCGCAGCACTATCAGTTGCTTCAGAAGCACTATCACCTGAAGTGTTATGTTAAAATAAGTGATAACAGCACATTTTTATCAAAATTATTATCAAAGAAGTTTCTCAGAATGATGAACATTACTGTATTTTTTTTCTTTTGCTTTTATACTCATACTCCATTCAAAATGTGTAATTTAAATTTATTAACTTTATAAAATGGATGATAATTTTCTGATTCTTTTTTCTGTTATGTAATTAATATTATCTATTGTAAAAAGCACACCCTTGAGAGCATGAATTTTATCACTTTGATTTAATGATCACATGATAAAAGTCTATTACTGGTTAGATTAAATCTTTGTAAAGCTGATTCCTTTAACTAAAATTATCCAAATACAACATGCTGTTTTCCTTAGCTTCATCTAATAAGCTTAATAGATCCAGAGTTAACAAATGGAAATTGTGATAAGAAATGATGTACAAACCAATCTTAATCAGTGCAAATAAAAAAATTGCGAATAAAAATCGCTTTACACTGCTACAGCCAGATACCATAACTCAAATTTTTCCGGTCTTATAAACTGACTGATAATTAGCAGTTATTATCACTCCTTATATAATGCATTCTTGCCATCCAATCATTTTATGCAAATTTCATCCTTGATCTTTCAGAAAGAGAAGGAATTTTAAAAAGCACTTCATCATCTTTATGATAGTTCATTTTCATTACTATCCTAATGTCATTTATTGGATGCCGTGAGGTTTTCTTTTTCTTTTGAAGATTCCAATTAACCCACAAAAGTATCTCTATTCAATTTCAATTAATTAGTATAAAATTTACATAAATGATGGGATATGTGCTGCATGAAAGGATCTTTTCGTACTGTATGAATTGAAATGTACAGTGGCAAATAAAGCCAATAACAGACTGAAGAATGAGCCTTATCAAATGCTTTGGAAAGTTCTGAAATCACTGAGGCGTTGCCCTAAACAGTTAATTCTTTCAACCTTAAATTTTTACTTGAAATACTTAAATTAATTTCGCCCATTACATTGTTATTATTGGAACGAGAAAAACAGGACAGAATACAAACCAATATATATTGCATATTATAAAGCTGTACATTCCAATTAGCTAAATTTTAATAAAGATTTTGTATTCTGATTAATTGATCCCTTTATAAATATCCACATGTTGATCAATACATCAGTAAAGACTTTGCATTCCGATTAATTGATTCATTTATCACACGTTTATTGCATATACGTCGACACGTCGGTAAAGGTCGCGTACTTGAATTAACTGTACAGTACTAATTAGTTGATTAGTTTGTTTGATTTGTATATTTTATTTTGATATGTTAATGATTGTCCATCTTATCATTCATCATTAAACTGATAAGTGAGCACTTTTCTGGACAACAATGCGCTGCTATATTTGCAGCGTGTTCATATGACGATATTACGTGGTTGAATGTATGGGATTGGATACGGTTAGCTGGTGGTACAATGTCGCTAGGAGATGGCATTGTTGGGGAGGTCATAGGTCATTGCTGGAGATGGTATTTTGTTTTTTAAGGATTAGTCTGTCTTTAAATTAGCCCATCTGTCTATTAGAAATTCCAATGCCTAATGGAGAGACAAATTTATCGGCCTGAAACCAGGAGGTATGGTGGTGTTCATTAGTAAGATATGAATTTCTTAGCATTTCGAGCATAATTATCTGATAGATGTGAGTTTAATCAGCGTTTTTCTCTTATGGGAGCTATAGCTAAATGAATTTATTCTTAGCATAAGTTGACCAAACTAGTCCTTCCTCAGGTACAATTTTCTGTCTTATCATTATGGATGGGTCTGCATAATTTGTGCCAATAAATCATAGTAAGTTATTTGTGTTTTGCATTTTCGATTCGACGATAATTCATTTTTTCGTTTCGCTCCAAGTTTACTCTCTGCGTTCTGAATTATTTTTCTATTATTTCTAATTTCTTGCCTAAATCGTTATCGAAGGATGCAGGATTTTGATATTGTAAAATTTCCATAATAGGCATTTGACTTCAAACTTTGTCAGAGAGCACTTATTCACTTTAACTTTTCCAAAAATCCAATTCAAGAGATCCTAAAATTTGTACCTGTTTGTATTGTTCTACATAAAACTAGGGCTTAGTAAAGTCGGTATTTTGTATTCCATTAATGGCTTGAAGGTCTGCAGAGACTTGCATTTCCTTTTTAAACGTCTACTAGATAAATTCTTTTAACTACATGCATTCACTCTTTCCACTCTTAAAACAAACAAATGGTACAAGAGTTAATATAAGTTGGCTGGTTTAGTCATGGCAATCCCTGTGATCATTTCCGGATCATTATTTAGGCTTGAAAAGTTTAAAAAAAAAAAAAAAAAAGTTTTAGGCTTGAAAAGTCTAAATTTAAAAGGCAGTAATTCATGAAAAGCAACTTTAAATTTACGTTTTAGATTCTAATTCTTTGCATTCGAAAGTAGTGTTGAAATTCTTTACTTTATTATATGAAAGTATAAAGAAATAAATAGAGCTGGCCGGATGCTATGAATTTTTCAGTCGTCATTTTTTCTTCGGCATTTACAACCTTTTTTCCAGAAGTTCATTAGGAAATGTCAACGCCAGCATCAATTAAAGCAATGGAACTTGCTCGTGAAAAGGCTGCACGTCGTTATCGCCAAAGTGACACAGCTGGATTAGTACCACTTACGCAGCCATGGCCCTCTCGGGGTTACTATTATGTAAGTAGAATTCTAAAATTTTCCATCCTGATGTTGCTCAGAATAGGTCATTTCATTTCCAGTGCTTTAGAAGTCGATCTTATTTTATTTTCCAAGTAATAATTCTGTTGAATTCTGCTAAGGGAGAATGCTCGCTGGAGGAATCGAAAGTCAGGAATTCCTGATTATTATTGAAGGAAAAATCTTATTATTTTGGAATTTTACTATTCTAGGGAGGTTACCGCGGGAGGAATATCGATTTCACTGCGGATAAGGCAGGTGGGAAACAGTATACAAGTTTTGAGGGTGGAAGAAAAGAAATAGAACCACGAACACCACCAAAACCGCTCACACCACCACCAGTAAGTTGTGTCTTTTTAAAGCAATATATTATGCAATGTAAAATGGCTGAGGAATGCAAACTCTGGTTGATGTATTCTGTGGATTATTTTACAGCTGTCGGGAAAAAAGGATAGTAATGGTTCGTTGCCCAGATGATCCTTTATGGCTTTAATTTTTTTGAACTGTTTAATTTTAGGTCGAAGATGTACCAATTGATGTTGATACCGACGATTATAAAGTAGATGCCGATGAAGTGATTTGTTTCAGCGGTCGCCAGCATTTCCTGTCAAATTTATATCCTGTTAGTATCATGCGTTACTTCTTTCATAGAACTGATTGATTTTATATCTTTCCTAATAGGATTCAGTGATTTGAGTATTTTTCTAACTTAAGCATTACTCACTTGAATAAACGTCTTATCGAGAAATGTCATAGTCGTTGGAGTGATAAATAATAATTTTATAGTTTAATGCAGTTTTTATTATTTCATCATTGTAAACCTCATTCTGAAGGTTGGTACACTTGAAGGGCGAGCAAGACATATTTTTATGTCCTACGTCCCGATTATTCCTGGATGTGGTGCTTTTCAGGGTACTCGGAAGAGGGGTTGTTTTTTTACCTACAACGACAAATGTGTGTTCAGCAAATGAGGTTGGATTGGGGTGAAGCAAGTAAGGATAACTATTTTTATTGCTTTAGTTTCATTAATTTTCAATTAAACAATAAAACAGGTAACGCTAACGGTGGATGGGCATGATTATCCGAGTGTGGAACATTATTATCAAGCTTGTAAACTGTATACATTGGGTGGTGCTCGTCTCGCCGCACAACTTCGCCATATACCTGATGCGGGCCAGGTCAAAACTTATACAAAAAAGTTGTTGCGTTCAGCCAGCGTTTCATTAGATAAGGTATATTATTATCACTACAATTCATTTTTTTTCACTTTTTTCTACTGTAGTTGTGGAAATATGTATTGTATGTCTTAAATTGTTTTCTAAAAAATTCAAGTTTCAATATGTTTGATTTCAGTGTTCTGCAGAATTGCGACATTGAACTTAAAATTTTTTGGGAATGTGAAATTTTACATTTTTAGGCTCAGTTTATTCTCAAATATTATGTAATTGAATTTTTAAGATTTCGCACTTTCTAAGCAAAGTGTTGTTTGGAATTTTTAGCATTTTTTCTTCGGTAGATTTTTAGGTCGAAGAATGGAAACGTACTCAGGGTCCAGTATTGTTACATCATGCAATAGTACACAAATTTGTGCAGAATCCAGAACTTCGTGTAAAACTTCTAGAAACAGGTGCTGCACTACTTGCACATACATATGAACGGGATAATATCTTTGCTACGGGTTGCGACAAGGAAAAGATGATAGAATGGGCAAAAAATAATAATGGACAAATAATCAAGGTATTTTTTTATTACTCGAGGTTGTGTCATGTATTTGCCAGACGAGTCTCTCTTTAAACGTTATTTATGTGTCCTATATTTCTTTTGCGTTTGCAAAGTTAATTCTCTTTGTTTCTGAATTTAGTACATTCGGCTGATTCTTCTTTGTCTGCTTCCAGTTCATTGATCCATTGACTGCATTTGCTGGCCAAAAATTCTTTGTGTTCATTACTCGAAACTATCTGCATTATCATTTTAAAATGCTTAGAGTTTTGGAAGAGTGTTTAGAATATACTTTGTAGTATTTTCAAAATGCTAAGATTTTCTTATTGCTGTGTGCATTGTATTGAGCAGTTGATCTATCATAGGTCCTGTACAGCTAAAATTATGAAAGTAAGGAATTTTGTATCCACTTTTTTAGATCCCGACCAAAATCGATAATGGCACATTGGTGTACATTCCACTGGTAGGCGAAGGCAAGAATATTCTTGGCTTCATCAATATGAAGGTAGCTTTTTTTTCTTTTTAAATATTTTGAGTAGAAATGTATATAAGCAGTAAACATTTTACATTTAGTTTTGCTTTCATTTTTAACGGGAAATTTAAAACTTTTTTTTAGAAATGTGAGCTATTTAGAACTGCTGTTTCTGAATAAGTACGAAAAAGTATGCAATGTGATAGAAGATCCCTATTGAATTCTTTGCATCCCATTTATTAATGTATACTCTCTGCAGTCAGATCTAATTGTAAATGAATTGTTTTTACTGTTGCAAGCATGCTCGAAAATTTCAGGTTCGCCAACAGCTTCTGCAATTTAAAGCAACGCAAGCGACACAGCCACCTTTAACAGATCCGATTATGATGGTAGCCATGCAGACATTGAAACTTGATAGTCCGACGAAAGCAGAAAGTATGACAAATTGAACGCTAACCGATAGCCAACATGATCTCGAAGTAGTTGTCGTGTGAAAGCTGTTCCAGAAAATTGTTAAAATCGTAAGACATTTTCTGCTATATTGCTGGTCCGAATTTGACATGGGAAACGTGCAAAGCATAGCACACAATAATTTTCACGGAATAGTTTTCGCTCATATTTCTATGTTTGACACCTTGTGAAACGTGTGAATGTTGGCATCATCTCTCATCCTGTCTTTTATCCCTACCCCCTCATTTGTCCCATATGCTTCCGTTGCTTGGATTATAAAACTTCGTGTGCTTCTTTGACTCTTTGACTGAGGGGGTTCGACCAAGCAGCATGTCTAAATTTTTCTATAAAAAATAATTTTATCTCGTAGTTTTATCTGGTCTTACGAACAGCGCAAAATTACCCGGGAAGTTACTGAATGCAGGACTTCACCTTTTTTTTTCTCTCTCTCTTTCCTACTGTTACCACGGTTAGTTAACGCAGAAATTCTCTCTGCAGTGATATAATTCTGAGTTTTAAAACTATCCCCTCTTGTTATTCTAATATATTAAAATCACAAATATGGAAATTTCCTTCAGATTATGTCAATCTGGGTATGTATTTTCAGTATTTATGCTTTGATTCTTATGTAATTGTTTCTTTTTGGGAATTCCTCCCGGTTAGCAGACTATGCTGACACTGCACTCTACGTTTGAGTTCTTGTTTTTTTTTCCTTGAGTTTTCAAATCCCCTTATCATTTGACTCGAGAATTCGAGGCCTACTGCAACCGTAATTCTTAGGAGCCTTGACAAATGACGTTCGCTGTAAGAAAGAAACTGTTTTCTTGGTCATCGTTTTACTTGTTGCAGTGTCTTATTCATTTTTATGCTCTAAGAGGGGTGGGTATATGGTAAAAAGCTGGTGCCGAGTGTTTTTTTTTTTTTTTTTTTTTTTTTTTTCTTTTGAAGTTATAAAGCTATTTTGTCGAACTACCGGAAACACACACACACAATATATATATATACATACAATACTGAGTGCTAGCTACTATTAATTCCAGCCCGCAAGGAATGAGTCGGAATAAATCTTGTCCTTTTCATTTCTTCCTTTTCAGAAGTGGACCTGGCCATTAAAAATATACAACAGACTATAAGTGGAATGAGCTTACGAGATGAGGAGCCAATTTTTCATTACTAGGCATCATAAATGACTTTTCACCAAAACCAGTTGAAAATTTATTTCAAATTAAATACCTTTAAACAAATCCAGACAATCAATGACCACGGAGTGGATCCGTGACATAATGTTCGATGGAAGAACTTCATACTCAAAAAAAAAAAATACGCTTTGATGTACTGGTTTTATCCTTTGAGCATCAGTTCCAATCTTTAACAGTAAAAACGATCACCTCACTGCCAGATAAATTTAATGAAATAATCTGAAAACCGATATCGTCAGCAAGTGGTGTCGTCACCGTAAATAGGAAAATGTTCACGTGGACGTAAATGGTCAGGCTCGAAACGGTTATTCATGCTTCTTACTTGATCAGCCAATGGGGCTACATTATTATAGGACTCATAAACTGCTCTAGTTATTCTCCTGTTTCTATAGATTCCAAATCTAATATTGTTTTTTTATTGAGTACTTTTTTATTCCTGATCACAGCCGTGAAAGTCAACGATGAAGCCTAAAAGCATTTTCTTCAGCCTGCAAGACGGCTTCTTCAACATCAACATATGCTAAGGCCGCTTCCAAATATGTTGTATCTTTCCCGCTGTCACGTGCCCGTTCTATCTGTTGACGTAAAGCATATCTTTTTAAGGTCGGTATTACTTCGTATTTAGGCGCATTAAGAAATCCATCATAATCTTTTCTGAAAACAAACATGAATTATGCTAGCGGCACACAGCGGGGAAGAAACAAAATGATAAAGGAAGTTCTGGTTTAAAAAACAAATATAAATTCAATAACGCCGAGAACAATGTGCTAAGAATTTTGTCGTGGAATCTTCCACTAGACACTATTAATTTATTAATTTAATAACTGACTGTAAGGAAATGCTTCTATTTGAGAAAATCAACAACCTGGAGTACCAGAAATAGAAACATATTGCCGCAAAACTGCTCAAAAATGATACTACTACTTTTCGTTTGTGAGCTGAAGCATTGAATTCTTCCAGATAAGCTTGCGAAGAAGCTGTCGTTTTGTCCAACAATTCTCGCTTATCAACACCAAAATAAGCTCGACTCTCACTAAACTTCACATTTCTCGATGGCTGTGAAACCTCTGGAAATATATCAAATTCAGATGAAGTGATCCAAGTTTTGTAATGCTACAATAAAAGCTACACGTCATAGCATTTAACAACCATTCGTAAATACTCAAAACCGAGAACTTCTGCGACGAATTAACACCTCAGAAGAGCCTCTTGTTATGGAAGAAAAGTTGTTATAATAAATCAGTAATGTTACATAACAAAAGGCAATTTTCTGTAATGACGAAACTAATAAGAAATGCTAGGAATAATGCATAAATCTTTGCTACTAAACTAGCTTGTCTCATACACCTACCTACTGATTAGGCTGCTATCAATCGTTGCTCTCTTCACCTTTCTGATAAAATAGTTAATTATGTATTTCATAGATATAATCGAGAAGTCACAAGCTATTACCAGCTGGAACAAATGTCGTCTGTGGTTGTTTCTGAGTGTTTTTGGTAGATGGACTTTTATTAATCACTGGTCCCTCACTTTGTCTGAAATCCAGCAAATTTTATATCCTATGTCAAACAGTGACTGGTAAAAACTAACTAGACATTTGAAACAGATTCTCTCCCAAAGTTCCCCAATTTCAAGAAGCAATTCCAAATTTTAAAGATTTAATATTGATGGTCAAACCTTACTTCCTTATTTTTAAATAACTGATATATCATGTGTAATCCCTAAATAACACACAAAGCCTCTTCCGGAAAAGACCCCATGATATAACAAACCTTAGAACTTTGTTAAGAAAAGTTAGGAAGTTCCGTACATAATTACTTGTACCATTTCCTTTCATGTTCCATATAGCGTATGATACAGAACTAAAATAGAAAAACGGAGATGAGGCCATGACATTAGGATAAAAAATCCAACAACAAAGCGGCTTTTTTGACGACAGTTTTAGATCTACAAATCTCAAGTCTGAAAAGCGCAATAGATGACATCCAAACGAACTGAACAAATTTGCACGTATCCAGCAAAAACTGCATAATGTCACACTAATTTATTTATTCACTTTCGATATTTTGGAATGTATAACGTAGCATAAAGGTAAAAAATAAATTTTTTTTTGTAGTGAAATGCATTTGTAGCTGTCGACTTCAGCATGTATGGCAAAATACTTCACTGAAATTTGAGAAAAAAAAAATCGGATAAGAGAGTACAATAACTTCATTTTGTTATCTAATTTTATATTACTTTCAACCATTTATTCTGTCAACTTCAAAAGAAAATACTCCAAACAAGTCACATTAGGTACAAGGGATTACAACAATAACAATAAAGCAATAACAACAAAAACTTCCAACAATGACCACCAGCAAAATTTCTTTGTCTATACTAGAATTTATGATACTTTTAAGGATCAGAAGAAAAAATAATAAAAGGATAAAAGACTGTAAGACTCACAAATGTTATTAAAAATCCGAAACTATTAACTTTTCTTTCTTGCCAGTTTAAAGTTAGGAAGTTATCATGAGTTATAACACTTTCACCAACTTAACATCCCACCACACTACGTCAGAAATGCACTTTGCAAGCTAAATGCTCTAGAAATATGTCAGGTTACATAGTTGAAACCTTTGTTTTTAGACCAATGCACAGAAAGTTTTACATGAAAAGTTGACATCTTATAATCAAGAAACTTCAATAATCTACACTGGTCAGGTGTTAACTTGTCATTTTCTTTGCAAACAACATAATCGGATATCAGCGTTACTATGCCTGAAAATCCAGTCGAAGCACTGCATAACTAAACTTTCGGAATAAAGAAAGGATTGAGAGAAGCAGAAAATATACCCTTAACAATGACTGACTTTTTATTTTTCCGGTTAAGTATTAAGTTCATCAGAAGTTACCAGGGAAATCTTTAAATATAAATCTAATTTTCCCAGAAAACTTGTCACATCTTACCTTTATCCAATTTTGTTGGTAAGCCAAGCTTCCTGAGCTGTGGTTCTAAAGAAAATGAAAACTGCGTCAATGGCCCCTCATGCAGTTTGACTGTACTAATTGCAGTCTGACCAGATCGTGCAAAATCTGCGATAATCAACTCTTCGAAATATCTGAAAGATAATTCTGATAAAAATCCGAGACAAATTCCCAGAAAAAAGCAAACTGGTTCGAAACTTCGAAAATTTCGAAAGGAATGCAGAAATTATTGCTCTTAAAGCGATAAAAAGATTATGGCGAGATAAGGAAAGAAGACCTCACTTTTTAACCGTTTCACTATCTTCATTCGTAAACATCAAGCCACATTCGCCTTTCAACAAGCCACTGACCTTCATGAAAAATTAACGTAAACTTATTGTAATTAATATTTGCAACATCCATGAACTATAAAAAAAAAAAAAAAAAACCAATTTCTCTGAAGCGGTGTTCCGAATCTATCCGAATCTATGGCAGTTTTAACCTGGTCCAACAAATTATACATTCCTAAGAAGTACTGCCTACCTTGCTCAATTCGCTAGCATACTCCGTGGATGGATTTTTGCCCAACGCTATCGCCATAACATTATTTTTCCCATAGAAAAAACGTGAATTATTTTTAAATTTCTGTCGAACCTAAAAATAGCAAAAAAGAAAATAATAGCCGTGAACAAAGTACTCCTTCTCAATTTCAATCCTTATGAAATATAAGAACAGTACGGAAAACAATTTTAACTGACTTCAATGAATTTTGTTGAGCGCATATTTTTGATTTCAAAAACAAATAAATTTTCGTATGTATCAACACATTTTCGTATTTCATCAATCAACCTTATCTTCCGCTCCTTTGTCTTTTTTTTTACCCGTGTCAAGGATACTGAAAACAAAATAAAAGATGTCAGAAAAAAATAAAATAAAAATTTAATATTTTCTATCTATATGAATTTTGTTGAAATACAAAAGAAAAAGACAAATACAAGTTAAGGAAATAGACAATGAATTCTCATTACAAAAATATAAGAATTATATAGTGCTAAACATTAGCGAGAAATGCTACACATTATCATCCTACTCTTAATTGTCTATCCATTATAGAATGGCACCGAGCCAGCAAAAAGAGCACTATGAATAATATGTAAGTAAACACTACCATCTACTTCACGTTTTGATTTTGGCATCTTTATCGACACGAATGCGCTATTTTTTCGACAGAACTGAAAAGACTTTTCTTATTTAAAAGTAGTTTACTAAAACAAGCACCAAGTGCATCATTATCAAATTATGAAGTTATTACGCCCTTTTTCTAACGAATTCTGATGGAGTTATTACAAGTTATTACGCTCTTTTTAAACTAACTTTTGAATAAATAATAGCTTTAATATATTATGCTGAAGGACTGGAAAGAAAAAGGCCGTATTTTCTATAATATTATTAAATCACCATAGTTTCATTAAAATCTAGCTAACAAGACATAAACACAGCTCCAAATCAGGAATGCTTCAATTTAAAAATGACAAAAGAAAGAGTAAATGAGGAAAACCGTAGAAACAAAAACGACAACGCAAACTTAATACCCATATAATTCATATCGTACCAAACGAACTCGTGTCATGACTGATAACTGCCTACAGCAGCATCATACCTGTAAATGCCCTCAGCTACAATACCGGATGTCGATTGTTTAACTGTTCGAAATTTACTTGAAATCATAAATAACACTTATTAGAGAGCAATGAATTATCACTGAGGTTGTAAAATACATATATACCATTGTAATAGAAAGAAAAACATGATTACACCACCTTGATAAAAAACGATTCCATTTGAAGGAACGAGTTGGAGATGAAGAAATATATTTAATTAATTCAAACAGAAATTTCCGTGTTTTTAAACAGTCATTAGTAACTTCTCCCATTGCATAAAATATAGAAATTCGATTCAAAAAAGATTTTTTCCTGATAGAAAAAAAAGATCAGTTATATATATATATCTGTTGGAACGTATATATATTATATATATATATATAAAATATATACATATGTATATATTATATTATAATATATACACCTCCCAACAGTTAATTCAATATATGCTTCTACATTTGTACCATCGTAAGATTAACTTAATTTTTCACATTCAGTTCATTTAGGACAGCTTAACTGATTTTGATTCTTTGTTAGAAACGTAACATAGAAATAATATTTTGAGAGGATAAAATGAACTGAATGCATTGGCTAACGAAGGACTCGATCAAAACTATAGCACGAAGATATTTTATGCCTATGTGGAAATTACCATTGCAGACAAATTTTACTGGGTAGATCTGGTTGCAGATGAAGTGATTGTAAAATCAAGGATGGGATCTCCAAAAATCTCCTACCCTGTATTCCTTCGAAGAATATATGCCAGTGCTTATTACCGGCTTTCCGGAACTCAAAATTAATAACATCGATGAGTCGTGAAAGACTGCGGAGAGCGTCGAATCACCTGTACTACATCCGGTTGATTACCGACAATTTTAACGAAAATAAGTATCCTAAGTCATAATCCTATGCGATGCATCTCAAAACAGCTTGTTTTTGATTTCCATTTTTTTACTCAATTGACGTGGAGCAAATGAATTATGATTTGCACAATCGCCTATTCGGCATATTGCTGTCCAATATGCAGAGAATTATGATATGATATAAATAAAAGAATTATCAATCATTTGTCGAGAGGAAAGGAAAGCTACTAAAAAAGACAACTTTCCAAATAAAAAACTATTAAATATATATTGTGCAAAAAAATCAAACAAGCGCAGAATGAATAAGAAAACTATCATTCCAGATGAGCATAAGTTACCAAGCCAGTATCATAGAAGAAATAAGTATTCTTTCAGCAGTGACAACATATATTGAAAATAAATATGATAGATGACTGGTAATAATTTAGGATGAATAAACTATGAAACAATGTAAAATGAAAGAAAACTCAAGCCACAAAACATTTTATTCCATTCTGGTTATATAGGCAGGTTGGCGAATTCAGAGTTTGCTGCATTCGGAAAGCATTTCAGCCTTAACTGTTGTCAAAGTAAAAACTAAAAACTTTCGGATCATATTGGAAACATATGATGCATGCTTCCCATATAAAAAGAATATGTATGAAGCAAGAATTTATTTCTGTTTTTTTTTTTTTTTTTCAGCACCGCAAAGAAGTCACCGTCATAAAATTGCCATCCAACTAATTCCAACGAACAAAATAGGTTATTTATAACATTAACTTGAATGGCAATTCATGACACTGGACCTTTCGGTACTGGTGCTTTTTGTAATCATCTCCTGAATCCATGAATGTTTTAGGACATCCTTCAACGGTAAACGCTTAGTTGGATCCTTTTGCAGAAGCTGAAATTTGAGCAATAACTAAAACGTTTTTAAGACTGGGAGCATAAAAGTGATCAACAATTAACAATTATTCGCCTAACTAAAAATGTACATTATTTAATGTGTAAACAATTCCTATTTCTGTTCCAGAGAGCACTTTAACATAAAATAGCATTTCAGTAGGCGTAAAAAAATTGAATCCGATTTAAACAATCAAAATTAAATTCAAGCAAAGATTAAATATAAAGAATTCAACCAAAATAAATTGCAAACAGACTTTAGATATGAGATCCCTAGCACCATCGGGCATTTCAGGAGGAAACGTATAGTTGCATTTACGAATATTATCAAACGTGTCGTGGTATGTCTGAAGCATGCTGATGGTACAAAATCAAATTATGCTGTTTACGCAAATACTTAACTTCTGAATATGCAACAAATAAATAAATGATAAATAATAAAAAACCGGATAAATAAGCGCAAAATATTTTAATCTGAAACAATAAATAATAAAAAAAAAACCAAATTCTAGCTCGAAGGACTATAATAAACAAGACATAATACTATAATGTGAATAGGATTTAAAGAA
Source organism: Setaria digitata (assembly GCA_003640385.1). Lineage (NCBI taxonomy): Eukaryota > Metazoa > Nematoda > Chromadorea > Rhabditida > Setariidae > Setaria > Setaria digitata. The sequence continues at coordinate 19,469 of RCAB01000104.1, forward strand.
TTTTTAAGCATAAGTCCACCATGCTTCTAGCTTTTTAAACTAATCATTTTATATCCATTTCTGACGTGAACTAAGCTAGCTAGTGACTTGTCTGCTTATAAAGCAGAACAAATGAATATAAAATATTTCAAAATATGAATACCTTTGCCTCAAATGGGGGTTTCCCAACTAGGAATTCGTATAACATGACGCCTAGGGACCAATTATCAACCATAGCATCATGAGTTCCATTCGGAACCATTTCCGGTGCTAAATAGTCCAGCGTACCGCACACTGTGGTCCTTCTGAAAAAAGTCTTATACTGAAAAGACTGTTTATAATAATCACACTGGTTTATGAAAGCATAAATGCGACTTATTATCGGTATGGATCTATTGGCATTTCAAGCAGTGAATCAATTAAACATGATNTCATTGACATGATTATACAGTCCACTTGCATAAAATCTCTGGAAAAATGATAATATTGCGATATATATCATTAATGATAATAAACAAACTTCGACGATGGCTCATGCACGGACCATCCAAAATCGGATATTTTTAAATCGCCATTTCCACTAATCAAAACATTTTCCGGCTTTAGATCTCTGTGTAATACTTTTTTTTGCTGACAATATTCCATAGCTGATGCCAGTTGGTACATATACTTGGCAGCAAGTTCGGGTGGGAATGTTTTCATCTAAATTAAATTTGAATTAAATGAGAATTATGGATAGTTTTTTTTTATTTAAACAGCTGTGAATTCATTCAGCTTTCAGTTTTTTCCATCTATAATGTGACCAATATGCATCAGTTACCTCTTGAAGGTGCTGAAAAAGACTTCCCCTCGGTGCAAACTCTAAGACCAGATAAACGCGGTCTTTGTCATGGAAATACCCATATAAGCGTAGAATATTTGGGTGCCTGAAATGTAAAGAGAAACATCATAAAAACTAGTATTGCCAACACTTCAAACCAGAAAAATCCTATTACAAGGGAAAAAATAAATGAACATTTATATTCCCGCTAATACAACTTTCTTGTCTATCATCAAATATGACTACCTAATAATTTCCAGGTTGCAGTAATAAAAATCTCATTATTTTCCTAGATATCTGAGTCTACTTCGTGATGAGAACTCTGCTCATTAAGACTACTGAAAAGGATCAGAAAAAATGTTTATTCTTGTTTCTCTGCATCAAAATGATACTTCAAAATTACTAATAGTAGAAAAATTAACGAATATTGAGCACTGGATGACTTATGTAATGATATTTCACGAGTTCTCACGTGAACGCTTTGTACTATTGCCCATGAAAGTTTATCACACAATTTCAAGGTAATAATTTATCAATCATTTAGCGACATATGTCGAGGAAAATGCATCCATTATTGATGCTATACTATATTATGCATTGTGTGCATAATATAGTATATATCCTTTTTTTATCAAGTTTAAGGAACAGTGAAGGAAATCTAACACAAGAAAGATATTTTTCCACAGTGTAAAAAAGCTTCTGTATAAGTAACATAAAAAAAAGTAACAGCAATAAAACAACAAAATTTGAAACTATTCTACAGATTATTTATGAAAAATCTGATACACTGTTCTAAATTGTAATGATAAGACTTTTCAATTTGGAATAGTCACCTTAAATGGTACTGAATCTCGATTTCCCTCTGCAACTGACGCTTCAAATTGTTTGTTCCTAACTGTGTCTTGTATACTACTTTAAGAGCAACCACGAATTTGGATTCAGCTTCTCGAGCTAAATATACGTTGCCAAATTTGCCCCGACCCAAAGGTCGGCCAACTTCAAAATCATTCAATGTCCATTCACGAGTCTTCGGCCGAGCATTATCAGCAGCATTTTTGTTAGCGTCACCATCACTCTTCGCTGACTGCTTATTATCCATCAAGGGCTTTCTGCAATCCACCTTCTTCATTTTCAGGACGTCCTCAGTTAGTAAGTATTAAATAATGCTGGGAATCCGAGTACAACCAGCAAGTAGCCTACACAGTATTGTAATGAACGGTGAAATAAAGCTGACATGATTTTTAGTGATATCATTTCCAGAGGTCGACAACTTCTGTACATCGACCAAAGCTAGCCCATACTCATTTACCTGCCACTTTTCCTTGTCCCAGGCTAACCTAACCAGAAAAAGCCAGCCAAATACGAGCCATGAGAAAACGGTCAAGAAAAACCTCGAGAAAGTGGTGATCGAGATCGAGAATCAGCCACTACAAGTCATTCCGGCACTTATTATTCAAATCCATTGCCGGTAAAAATTTTGATTCAAAAACTTATGTAAGCGCCATTATGAGACAGTATGCACGGCAGACGAATGTAGTGGTGGTGAGATAGTATGTAGCAGGAGTTGATAAGGCACAGTGAGCAAGAGTAGGANACTTCTCCTTGTTCCAGGCTAACCTAACCAAAAAAAGCCAGCCAAATACGAGCCATGAGAAAACGGTCAAGAAAAACCTCGAGAAAGTGGTGATCGAGATCGAGAATCAGCCACTACAAGTCATTCCGGCACTTATTATTCAAATCCATTGCCGGTAAAAATTTTGATTCAAAAACTTATGTAAGCGCCATTATGAGACAGTATGCACGGCAGACGAATGTAGTGGTGGTGAGATAGTATGTAGCAGGAGTTGATAAGGCACAGTGAGCAAGAGTAGGATATTTAGTGTCGTTTCCCATTTATGTAAATTAATTGAAGCAGGCAAATTTCAGCTCTGTGGATGATTTCTCTCTAGCAGCTGACCTTTCCACTGATCAGCCGAATTTTCAACCATCTCCAAATTCTTCCAATGGTTGAGGGAAGTTTTGAAAATGATTCGACAAATTCACACTGAACAGAAAATTTAGCCGATTCGACAAATTGTATGTTTCCCAGTTGGTGTAATTTTTTGCTATCACAATTAGTGATTTGATAATTTATCTTTATCATATTTATTTTTATCGCATTTATTTGACAGCATTGTGAAATCAAGGCATATAGTGCAGAGAAATTAAGTTAGGAATGTTATATCATTGTAAAGTAGTTATTAAGGAGCAATTTATTATTCATCCTGTTAAGTTCGCCTGCAGTTTCAGTGAGAACCAGAAGTTGTTATCATTCCTTATCAATTAATTTACATAACATGATTTAAGCAATTATGCAACGATAAATACTGAGCGATATTTCGGATTGCTACTCATTTTTATATCTAAAATTAGTTTTTATTTTTTATAATTTTTCATTTCTCTTTCACAGTATCATTGTGTAACTGTAAAGTTTGCTTGCTCAGTTAGAGATCTCGAAGCTAGCATCTAACTGCAGAAGATGTTCCAGAATATTCTCTAATTTCACCTCTTCTATATATATTAAAAAACCAAAAATGAAAATTATCAAGGATTGCTTTCACAGTGTAGTTCGGTTAGAATATTTGTCTGTTAATACACGACAATCATCAATTCGTGCTTTCACCTCTGCAAGCAGTCGATCCAATTCGTTGGTGTATACCTGGAAGGTATGAAGTTTAAAAAAAAGAATTTATTTTAACAAAAAAAGATTGTGAAGTTTATTTTATCTGAGCTATTCTTTTAAAGTATGCTGTAGAAATATATAATTTAAAGCAAACGATATCATTTAAAGTGAATTACCGAACAGTTTACGTATATAATTATTTTATATGAAGTAAATCCATCTATTAATCTTGACACTCTAATTTACCGTTTAAAATAAATTTGCATATAATTTAAAATTTTAGATCGAAAATTATTAGGTAAAAAATTATTGTCATCGTGATTTGATTAATGTAGTAAAGTGTGAATGATTTGGAATCACAGTAGAATTTGTCAACTGTAAAAAGGTATTATCATATTTTCCTTCGTAACCGATATGATTGAGAAGACTAAGAAGCTAATGAAATTAAACAAGTTCCCAAAAAAAGTTTCATTCGCGATGAATTCCTTTCAATGCTCATTTATAGATATCTCAAAACATTACTAGGAAATGTTCAAATAATTTTAATCAAACCCAAGGTAAATAAGGAGAAGGAGCTAATAATTTCAATTATAATTTAGTCTATGCTATTTAGATATCAGTAAGTTTAGAAATTCCAACTTCCAAGGTAAAAATTTTCTAATCCCATAATTTTTTTGAAGTAAAAAATTGAGAAGAAATTTCACTCGACTGGCTCTTGGACTCGTATACATATAATATCCTGCTGGCACTTCTTGAGGCATAAGTGAGGCAGTTTTCAGGGCTTTATTAAGTTTGCATTTTCGTGATCCATTCATTAAGGCTGACTGTTCGCTGCCTGAAGAAATTGTTGTTTGAGTGAAGCAAAGAAATTGTGGTTTTTCTCTATGTTTCCATTCCACTCCAAGTACTTTCTGATAATCTTATGAAAAAAATTATCAGTTAAATTTCTTGAAGAAACTGTTCAGTATTAATTCATTTCTAACAATTTTCTGATGATTTTGATAATTTAATTTTATTCCTTTGACTTCTAATAATTATTATCACACACAATTAATTTTGTTCAATTTCTAATCCATATCTTTCCTCCTTTCTTCTTTTTTTTGCTAGACAAATTCTAAACATCATGAATAACTTACATCAGTGTATACTAACTACTTGCTCAATGAATCTTTTTATGCTCGTGAAGATGGAAATTGAAATACTTCAAGTTGTTCTCTAACTTCAGTTATACTTCAATCTGATCTAGGAGAACATTTTGCTATCTTGAATAATCAGTGCATTGATAAGTTTCTATTCATCATTTAATTTAGAACTGAAAAGAAGACAAAATTGGAAACAAAAGAAACAAACTTGAAATTGAAGTATTGTGCGATGCAACTGATCTTTCAGCAATTGTAATTACATTTACTTTTTGTGGTTCAATTACTTGCGATGATAAAGTTACCATTTCATTACTGCAAAAGACAAAAAAGAAGATTGAATAATTGAATTTATAAATAACGAATAAATAAATAATTGATTTATAAATAACGAATAAATAAGTATTTTGCATATAATCAATTAAGCATTAGATCTTAATATGGTTCTTAGTTTAAATGAAAAAAATATAATACAAACTGTACTTGAAATTTGTTAATTAATATCATTTTCGGTATTTTGATCAGTTCAGTTGCTTTTTATTATCGATTATTATAACTATTATTTATTATTATTGGTCTTATCAGTCTAATGATGAACTCAATATTTTTCATAGTTTTGGCTTGAACAATTAGTGGACGATGTTCTGCTACTGGTAGCATTGATACTTCTGACCAGCACACTTCATCAGAACAAATTTTACCCGTGTTTATGTATGCTCCAACAATGTCCTCTTCGGTTTGTGTGCCTTTATTTACCTGAAAATTGAAATTGCTCTTTAGTTTTCAAATATTCATTCGGAGAAATTTTTTTAGGAATTGTGATTTCGGAGAAAAAATTTTATTTTCAAATAAAATAATCCTGATAGTAAAATGAATACTACAGAACCTGAGAATTCTGATATTCTGATAGTAACTACAGAGAAAAAAAAATTAAATTTTATTGCTTTACTTAATTAAAATTGCTTTCGAAAGCATACGAAATTTTAAGCAGAAATGGCGAATTCATTGAGAAAAAAAAGAGGAAAATTAATCAAATTTAACCTGAAACAAAACTCTTCTTTTAACTCTATAAATGTTATGTTCTTAGTAGAGACGAAATTTGTCAGTTCAGAAGAAAAGTAAAGCAGTACCACTTCATGTTTGGCGTAATTTAGAAATAATTTTGTTTCTAAGTTCCTTTCAAAATACTACGCAATTTTGAAATAAACTGAAACGGAAAGAATAAATTACCATGCAGAGTATATGATGTATGTGCTCGAAAAGTGCACGTCGATCACGTTTGAAGCGTAACAAAATAGCACTTCCCGTTGTATCTTTACGTCGAATTTTTTGCTGATGCCTTCGTTTTTTCCACATACGCCATATAGCAAGCAGATCTATTTTAGTCTAAAATCAAGAACAAAAAACAGAGATAAAACAAACGTTCTTCAATTTGAATAATTAATATAACTGTTGCTACTGTTTGAAACTCCTTATATTATCATAAGAGTCAATTACACCGCTACTGTTCATTAGATTCATCTAAAATGAATTCTGAAAACATCGCTTTTGCTGCTCACTTACTATTTTAAGAAATTATGAAAAATTGAAACAAACAAATAGTTTAATTAGAGAGAAGAAAAAGGAAATCATTGTTGCTATTATTCTTTAAAGTTATGTATTAGATATTTTAATAAGATTCTCAGAAATTTCTAAAACTTGAATTCTTGATTGTTTTTCCAGACTTGAATCATAGTTTAAGTTCTGTAAGATTATCACTGCTTCTTAGCTTTTCTTTTTATTTTCTACTTTAACATTAATTACCGACAACAACAAAATTATTCCTCAATAAATTGCAATGTGAGATTTCTCGATTATTCCAAAATTATATTATTCTAAAACTGATTATTAATGTTTCACACAAAAAATGCTATGGTAGAATTTTAACAATTAAATACGCAATTAATTAATTTTGTTTTACCGAAATATTTAATCCTTCAGTTGGAAGAATGCCTTTTTGATTGTACTCTTCCAACACTGTCATCAACAGTTCTTCAAATAACCATTCGAGTTTAATTTGAAGAAAATTGATGCACATACTAAATAATGCGAGACCAACCAATATTAGTCCAAATATAACAAATATATCCTCCGAATTTGTTGGCGTTACATCACCTAATCGATAATTCAGAATTTTTATTAAATTTAAATTTGATTTACAAATAATTTATAATCATTGGGTGTTATCATTTTCGGATATACTACTTAGAAGGAATAAAAATGAAATGAAAAATAAAAGAGAAATTATTGAGATGTACAGGTATTTGCTGCATTGATTAAACTAAAATTCATAGTAAGATCAGTAACAATTACTTACTAACTTAACTTACCGTAACCAATAGTAGTAAGTGAGCAGAAAAAAAAGTAGAAACTTTTAAAATAGTCCCAGTTTTTTTCGAACTTCAAGAATATCGCAGCACATAGGAAAACCCATCCGATGGTAATGCCAAACTTGAAAAAATGAAATATGTTCTAAGAAACGAAATGAAATTAAAACGTCAAACAGTGGCAAAAAGTATATTGATATTTATAAAAGAAGAATGATATGTGATTAAAGAAAATGAATGAAAAAGTAATCAGAATAAAATCAATTGAAAATTTATAGTAAATCTAAAACCTTTTTTTTATTTTATTTTCTGTCTCTAATCAGTTGCATAGTATCATTGTTAATTTACAAGATGTCAAGCTGGATAAAATTTATTAGCATGATAAATCATACCTGGTAATGAAAAGTGAATTTTCAATATAAGAATTAATGCATAATAATTAAAATTTATATTTGTTACTGATTAAAAATTTTTTTTCTAATTTGTAATTTAATCACTGTGTAATCCTAGTTCTTAAATTTCTTACTTACTAGAAAATGTTACAAAGTGAAACTATTTTCTTTATGAAGATAATGGAAATAATCAACGAAGATAATAGTAATTAGTGAGGTGTTAAAGCTTCAAAATGAAAAAGAAGTTGAAACAATTTACATGAAAAATACATTCAACACGCGTACGTGAAAAGATGATGGATACATAAAGACGACAGGTGTGTGTAAAACTAATTAAAATTGAAAGCAATTGAGTAAATTAAAAAAAAACATACTGGTAATAGTAATGGAACATTGCCATCACAGAAGTCATCCTGATTTTCTTGCTTTAACGGTTTACCGGATTGTAGCCATAATATACGCACAAGTAGTCTGTCATCGCAAAAAAATGTAAATTTGTCAAATTTCACTTTTTTTTTTTAAGTAATATTAATTAAAGAATTCTAAAATGCATTTTTTCAACTAATATTAATTAATGAATTTTAAAATACAACAATTATTGTCATTGCAATTTTAAATAAGCCAAATCATTTTTTACATCTGATATTTTGAAATATTCCTGTTTATGTTTTATATGTGATTGTAACATCTGTATAATCATACTAACAAATATTTGAATAATTAAATTTTCAACAACTTCCATTCCCTGACAGTAAAATATAAAATAAATAATAATAATTTAAATGAGCTCTTGGATGAAAGTATTAAAAAAAAAAAAAGACTACGTTAAACAAACATAAAATGTATTAAAACGTTTCATTTATAAGCCTTTACAAGAAATATTTTTCCTACACTTTGCTTATTTTAATTTAATTATTAACCAAAAAAGAAAATGATAACCTCAATGACCAATTCCAAAATCGCTCTAAAACTCGAACTGATTTTCGGCCAAGTTTATGCAAAATCATTAACAAAAGTGGTATGCCAATGGTTGCATATAGCATAGCTGCTAATCGGCCAAGTTTACTTTGGGCTGTTATATTGCCATAACCGATTGTCGTATATGTAGTCACTGAAAATGACCCGTAATAGTATGTTTTAAAGATTTCATTCTTTCTCCAAAGATTATTTTGAAAAATTCAATTTATAATTCATTTTCAAATTTTCGTTAAAAGAAGGAAGATTATTAAAAAAATTTCTAATAATTAATCGATAAGAATATCAGTATTTAACATGAGAAAATCATTCACTTTTTTTTTTATTTTTTCCAGACTTTAAGTATCATTTATCAGGAATGTAAACAGCAAGAGTAAATAATAAATAAATTGATTCAGAAAAATAAATGGTGGGCATGACGTATGTCGATCGATCATTACTCTTGATATCAGTTATGCTATCTTATCATTTTATCAATGAACTGGAAAGTTTTACCAGCCAGGAACATTGCATTCCAAAATGTCCAAGTTGGTGTAAAAAGATGCGTCAAGCCAGTTAAAGTTTCAAAGCGAAATAAAGCAGCATTCATCTTACGACGTAATGCAAGTGGATTATCATTCTGTTCAAGTGAGATTTCCCAGAATCTCAGTGATAGCTGAAAATGGTGAAATAGTGGAAAATTATCAGTTATCACTGATCCGCTATTTACCAAACCATCACTTAAATTCTTAATCCAAGACTTGAAGTTTAATTAAAATTTCCTGGTTAAAAGCATATTTTTTCAACCATATTCATTAAAATTAATCACCTTTTCCCTAATTCATTTTGTTAATTAACCTAGCAACTTCGAATCTTTTTCAAGGCTAATCAGTATAAGTGAAGAATGCTTCTAGGCTGTGCCAAATAAGTTTATGAAGAGATCCGATTAGTTTAGCCTGGAACAGACGGAGTGGGATGGTAACATTTTTTGATAGCAATGAATGATAAGCTGATGAAGGAAGAGATTTAAATATACAATGTGATCATTATTTAGGATTAATTAAATATAGTTTTCTTAATACACGAACAAATTGCGCTACCATCAAAAAGTCTAATAATTAATAAAATTAAATGATTCTTACCTGTTCAGTGTAATTTCTGAGGGCATACATTTGACCAAAATTATTACTGAAATGATGAAACCACATACTTTCCGGGTATATTGGTTTTAGTATTTTAGTTTTATAACTTGCCTGATCCGATAAATGATATATATTTAATACGTACCAATAAATCGCCTGCAATTCACCTGCTAATTTAATTTAGAAATAACTAAATCTTTATTAAATGCATAATAAATCAAAAAATAAATGGCAATAAATATATGGGTATATAACAAACAATTGAATAACTATAATTTCATTCATTTACTTGATAAAAAAAAATTAATTTAATTATTTGTGATGATTGTGTACTGCATAAGTGAATGAATACTGCCTTTGAATTTTAAAACAATCAACTTAAGAATCAATTAATGGACCAGTTCATTAAAATTNCAAGAAATTAATCAATTAATGGACCAGTTCATTAAAATTCAGATTTAAAATATAATCTAAAACNTAAGAATCAATTAATGGACCAGTTCATTAAAATTCAGATTTAAAATATAATCTAAAACATAGAAGTGATTGCAGATAAAGATTTCCCAACACCTGCTTCTCATATTTCTTTAAATATTTCGAACGTTTTTATAAATCAACACTTTCACACACGATGATTTATATTTGTGACAAAGAAGCACTCGAAAAACTTAATGATGAAAATAAGTACAAGAGATGGAAGAAATCAAATTTATGTTGGGAATGGGAAGGAGATGACTGTCAGAGACTGATCACTAGAGTAATTGACCATCAGACTATGATAACGGTGATATGATATCACTGGTTAGCAACGAGTCACCAAAATACTGAATGAACAAGAAAAAAAAAGGGAAAATGATCCCCTGATATTGGGAATATTCAACGGAAAGAAGAAACAACAAAGCCTCTCTCCCCCGCTTCCTTGCAGAAGTTAATGGATAAATTATTTCTCAAATCACCATATTTGACAATATGAACACAGCTAAAGGTTAAAATTAATAAAAAACCTTATCAATTCGATTCAGCGCTAAGCCTTTATAAATTCGAATATTTTTATTGAGTTCAATTCGATTACTGCTATATTTGAATCGAATTTGCCTTATCACTTGTTCAATACTTAGTATAATTCGTTGCAGGAAGCGTTTTTCCTGTTCGAAGTACGCTTTCTTCTGATCTAGCATTAACCGCTCACTGGGATATTCAATTAGATAAAAGATTAGTCCACCCAAAAATGAATAAGCGATCAGGATGAATACCGGAAAGGTTGAATGAACGAATGATTTCTTGTAGATATGCTGCAAATTATGAAATGCTTTCAGAAGGAATCGTCCTTAAGATAACTATCTATTCTTTCTTTATCTTTCTCATATTTTCATTCTTAATTACAAAATCTAACTTCGGTGCAATTACTTGACCAAATGTGTTGAATAGTGTAAATATATTTTGCATTCCATGTGGAATTTCTTTCGGGTATAGAATAACCAGTTTAATTACAATCGTTTTCACTTAATATTAATTAAACATAACTTTATCAATTCCAATTTGATACTTCTATTACTTACATCAATTAGAATTATCTGAAAGTCTTATTATCATTGTTTTTTTACTTAATCATCTTCATTTTTTAGTAAAAAAAAAACAGAAAAAAATGGTAAAAAAGCTAAGATTTTCTTTTTAGATGAAGTCATTCCTAACTATAGTTGATAAAATTGAAATGTATTTGAAAAAATAATTGTTATTCCTGATAAAATCATGAGGAAAAATAACTACTTTAACCTGAACTTGAGAACAGAAGCGACTGAAGAAAGGTTTTCTCTTATTTTCTGAATTTCGTTCATTGTATTTAGCGCTTGCATCTGATATATTATCATGTAATGATTTTAAACTTTCACTGTTTCGTAAGCTGACTTTCTGAAAATTGTGATTGATGAAGGATGATGTATATATATATATATATATATTACTATAATATTTGAGAATGAAATTTTCTATCCAAATACTTATTACTATTAATGCTATTTTGCAGTTTTCAGCAAAAAAGTTACACTTGAAAATTACACGTCAGATTATTTCGAAATTAATTCGTAATTAATGAATGGCAATTATTTCTAATAAAATTACAACGAAAAAAAAAAATTCATAACGTAAAGTTGATTTTCATGTTTGCATTATAATTATGAAATAGTTGATATTATGGATAAGATAATTATTATATGACAATTTTGACCTAAGATCGAGATGGTAAAAAAAGAAAAAAAAAGTTAATTTACAGGGCTTAATGACTTGGAGCCAGATAATGAGTGCTGTGAAACTCGTAACGAAAACGGTGACTGATGTCGCTTTTCAAGCAAATCCGACAAGACACGTCCGGCTGGCTTCATTTATAACATCAATATACATCATTCTTATACTAGTCTCAATGCTTAAAAATAACAAAGAAAAAAAAAGAGTTCTGCACACATAAATGGGAGCAATTATTATAATTAATTTAGAGCTTCTGTTCCGTTCTTATTGAATGCCTTCTTTTAACTCCACTAAGCATATCATTCCCGAATAATTTCACTCCTATGATAACCATCTTAACAGTGTTTTTTTTTCCTGCCTGCATTTCAGCATAAGCAAGATAAAGTAGGATTGGTCGTTTGTAAAGATAATTAAGAATAAAATTTCTAAAATCACTTTTATGAATAGTTCAAAAGCGAAGATATTTTTAGATTAGAGCAAAGCTTTAAAAATGTTGTAGCTATGACTTGAAATAAATACCTGTCCAGGGTAACTAAACTACTGAAACATTCATACAAGGTTTTTTACTTTTTGCAGAAAAGATCGGAAGTAGAACGGTGTTGAATCTTCCGCCTTCTTCTGTTCAAAAATTACTTATAAGCCTGCATATGCCAAGCAATCCGGTTCTACTCATTTATTATTACTGTAACAGTGGAACACTGATGCTAATATTCGCATTAATGGCTTCTGTATCTCTTCTATAACTTCTGCCTTCATGCACCTGTTGGCTTGAATTTAAATTTAAAACTCTTTTCCTCGATTTATTTCAATTTGCCATAGACTGAACTGATTTCCAATGCACCAAATGCAATCTTTTAAACAATTTTCATTCGCTAATGCATTTTAAACCCAAAATTTCTTATTCTTTTCGACGGTAGCATTAGTTGAAAATTTTTATGAAATTTCATACATTTGATTTATTTTAAAAGAGCTCACTTCACTGAATTATAAAAGGATTTTATCAGAATCACAAAGTCCAGCTCTATATTTTACATAATAAATGATGGATAATTACAACGCATCATCATCATAACTGTATTTCAGCTTAACAACAATGGCAATTATTATTAAGTATAACATTTACTCACTTAACACTTTCCAGAATGGTATAAAAAGATAATCCTGATTTTATTTGTTCACAAATTCTGTCCTTTAGAAGTAACATTACCAGTTGTATAAATAAGCTAATTCTGGTAAAATCCTACAAGAATATTTCCACCAATCATATATGCTTTGTTCTTCCGCAAAGATTCCTCATAATGTCTCGGCTGTAAGGCTTTAAAGGGATAAATATCAACAAAATGATTTTTTCCTTCTTCTCTTCGCGACCATAGCGCACCCTCGACCAAACAATAAATCATCTCACATGCTATATAGTTTAGGACCATTAAAGCACCAGGAGCAATTTCAGGATCACCTAACCACTTCAAGAATCGACCAATTTTTGTTTTTCTGCAATTCGTAGAAAATTTGGGAATCTAGCTAGGCACCATTTTCCTCGTTCTGTTTTTTTTTTTTTTTTTTTTTCCTTCCAAAATTATTTATTTACTGGAACGTGTAACATAATAATCTAACAAATGCATGTAAAGTATGGTTTTAGAGGTCTCACGGGAGACATTAGTCAAAATCAATCCACTTTTTGACTATTAGAATACCTAATGAGACAACTGAATCCTAAAGCACATAAAGAAACTATATTTAAATTTGAAAATTTTAAAAACACGGAGTAATTTCTAACATTGAATCAATACCTAATGCCATGTCCAGCACAAAAACTATAAGTCCGTGCCATTGTATACTCTTTATACTCATCTTCATCCATCCGCGCTGTACGTTCTGACAATCTTTTCAACCGTTCATGCTTTTCTTCGTCAATTTTCATATCGCTTTTCAGATACCTTTGCAATTCGCCAGTTACATCAAATAATCCAACAGTATCGTACACACATTGCGTTCTAAACTGTATACATATAAAGAGTCTCTGAAGAAATCATCACAAATGAAAGAGCAACCTTCTTTGTTGCAATCGTAATGTGGTTATTTAAAATTATAAATTCCCAGCAATGCATATCAAGAATAGCTTAGCACTACTTCAGTAAGCCAAACTAAAAAAGTCCTGTCACTTATAATTACAACCATCCCAAAAAAAAATTACAAATATTCAAAAAAAGAAAAGAAAAAAAAACGGTATAATTTCACACAATAATTATTGAAGCTAATAACCCAATAAAAAAGCAATAACGGAAATATGCATTTATGTAAGTAAGCAATCTGTAATCAGAGACAAGCAAAAAAAAAAATCACTGCTTTTGTTTCTCCAATAGAAGATCTAAACGGGCATATTACCAACAGTTACCAAAATTGAATACCTATTACCTCTATAGTTTAATGGATATTAGGTGCATTTTCATTTCGAATGTTATGATTTGCACAAAAAAATATGTGAAATTATTTAAACAATTCAATTGATAACATACTCTTTTCCACAGAAATCGGAACTACTACTCGGAACATCGGCGAGGATATCACATTGCGTCTCATAATCTTCATTGAAACCTTTCAACAAATCTGCTGACTGCAAACAATTACACATTATCCATTTCAGCAGATTTTCACTTATCAGCATATATGTCCACATTCCAATTGTTGCTGCTTATCTCCCCATTAATTTTGAATCCAGTCACAATTTACTTTGGGCTCATAATGTAAAACAAAAGTATTTTTTAAAATCACAAAAAAAAACATCCACTAAAAATAGTGAGATTTCATCAAATACCTTAGCCATATGATAAATTCGACCAAGATGAAATGGCTTTTTACGTAGAAGAAACAACAAATCTACGCATTCGATTCTTTTACAGCTGCAAAAGAAAAAGTAAAGTTGGGAGCAAAGTGAATGAAAAAACCCTGATGTTATTTCAAAATCACAGAATGTAAAACAAAATAATTTGAAAAAAAAAAGAAGAAATCTTTTTTATTACCCTCGCAATACGGCACACTTTTTAGCTCTATTTATTGTATCTAACAACTGATTCTGCAAAACATCGACAACGAACTGCTGACATCTAAAAGAGTTCACTGATTATAATCCTTCTCCTTTAATGAACATAAGGATTTCCCAAAATATATGGCACAAATCGGTATTTATGGACACTACTCGATACCTTTGAAAATACATGAGATGAACGAAAAATCAGAGGTATAGGATAGAGATCCGAAATCACTGCCGAGTTAATTATGAATTTAACTTAGAATGTAATGTAAATCAACTAGTGCTACCAAATATGATTTCATAAAATAAACTAGGTTTCTGACTGGAACTAACATATCAATCGGTTCGGCTTCATCACCATATGCAAACATTAATTTTCCAACAATTTCATAAATATCTTCCGGAACTGAAGCGTGAGCCATTGTTACGATCACTCCTCTAATCAATCAATACAGGACTTCCTCATTAAATTAATAAACCAACAGCAAATTAAATAAAACAGTCGGTCTATCGAATGACTCCACACTATTCTTGGAATTTAAATTGAAAAAAAAAAAAGAAAAAGAAGAAACAAAAGAGCTTAGGATGATGAAACAGAACGAAACGATGTGAAATCAACGCAGCAATAGTAAGTGTAAACTGACGGGAGTGATGATGCCAAACTCTCTCAACAGCAAGCAATAAAAAAAATTTTTTTTCTTAATGAATCAATAGAAAATTCAACAGGCAGATAATTAACAGTAGAAAAGTTTTGGACTGTAAATAGGAATAAATTTCACAAAACTGTAATGCGTCCAAAAGCTTATCAAAAGACATTAATTAAACTGATTGATAAAAAGTAAACTTCGGTTTTGGAAAAAATGATATAGTTGTAACAGAAATAGTGAAGCAATAGTTTAAAATTACATTAGATTCATACATTTTTCAAATTCATTTGCAAAGATACAACCAGTTTTAATCATTTCCTTTAACTACCGAAAAAAAAAAGATGATCAAAGATTATGTCTTAACTGGTATCATGAAAAAAAAAAATATTTACTGATAAGAGACACTGTGGTCCGAAAATGAAGTAGGAGAATGGGGTAGTTTAATAATTACGGCACAACATTTCGTCATTTTATCGCCATCCTTCGCTGTAGTACTTTCGAGATGGTTGTGTTTGCTACTTCACCCATATTTCGAAACATTTTTAACTTAAAATATATATTTGCCGTAATCTCCTCTGCCTTTAAACCTATTCCAACTGATACTATCACTTTTATCATAAATTATATCCCAAGTCTTCCTCTCTCTCGTCCTAGTCACTTCATTCAACAATGTCAATTTCTCTTTGTTAATTTTTATCATATATTTCAATCTATTACCCCAAAAACTCACCTTGTAGGGCAACATGATGTTTACTGTTTCACGTAAATGCATATGCTGTAAGCCAATTAAATATTAACTGGAAATACAACAAATACATTTACGTGATACGAAGACGTCACGTTGTCTCTCACAAAATATGTACTTGAATCTATCAAAAACATCTGCTTTAAACAGTCATCAAAGTTTATGTCAGATGTGGCGGAATTGACAAAGTGATCTTTGAGCCTCAGTAAAGTTTCTGCTTGAAAAATTCCGCAAAACTTTTAAATAGTACGAATGAAAAAGAAGGAAGGGAGTATTCTGTGTAATAACGCAACTTACGGTGAGTATTAAATGAAAAGAACCACCCCGAATAAAAACCCCGTGAAACTACCAGTAGCACTTCCAATCTTTTCACGGAAGTTCGTTCAGGCGCCGATCCAAGTTGCGAAAAGTCGGAAAATTAACTTTGAACTATTTGATACATCACCTTGTGCTGACTATTCCGTTCGTTAGCACGACATCACCATCGGAATCCGGAATGAAACTCAATCAAACCTTCCGGTTTCTTCTACTGTTCCATCCTTTTTACTCGATTCTACTTCTCTCACAATCCACCTACTTCCCCTTACTCCTCTCTTACGGTCTCTTCTTTATTCACGATCTATTCTCTCTCCTACCCCTTTCTCTTTCATTTCACTCTTTTCGTCAACCTTTTTGACATGAAAAGACTCGAAAGTACGTATTCGTTAAAAATTAAACATAAATATACTGTAATAACCCAGTAGTAATATAATTAATAAATACAATCTATTAATATCACAATAAGGGAGTGAGTGGAGTAGAGTATAATTTCATATAGCATAAACAAGTTCGAATAGAGGGAACAAGTAATTAGTGCAATGTCATACTCACACTTTTTTTTTACTTCTTCCCAATTTTAGCCCTTCAGAATTCACCTTATTTTAACTGAAATACTTTACAGCGAATCAACTTGTCAGTAAAAGAGTAGTTGGTATGTTTCCTAATGAGTAATCACTGAAGGGAATTTAAATCTATAATCTGCATTAAGAATTAATCTGTAACTTAGTTATGAAAGTTAATTATGATTAATCCATATATTAGGGATTTTTTTCAGGCATTTACTATGGCATCAGTTTTGGAACAGATGAAATTATCGACAAAAGTTGTGGCAGATTGTGTTGATTTTAAAGGTAAAACTGAAAATCCTGAAACGAGTAGATGAAATTTTGCCAGAAAAAAAAAAAAGAATTTTTTTTTTCACTTCCACCATAAGATCTTTTGTAGAATTTCAAAAAAAAAATGCAATAATTTTAGGTTGCATCGTCTGATTATATCTGTTAGAATGAACAATATGAGGTAGTAAGGATTAAAATGAAAAACAAAATGGAAAAAAGATATGATGGGAGGAATTGTCTTGATCATAATTTTCGATTTGTTGACAGGATGTCACTTGTTCTATTTACCCTAGTTTCGGTGATAAGCTTACCTTCATCTCGATCTGCTGGGTACATTTCATATGATTATTACCTTGATTATTACCTTCTCTGCTATCTACCTTATCAGTGGGGTTAGTTATGTTACCAATCTTACCAGTGAACTTATCGGTGAAGTGCAAGACTGTTTGCCGCGAATCAAACCAAAATAAAATTTGTTCTGTCGCAATATGTTTCAACATTTTAAAAATTTTGGAAATGTACCCAGCAGATCGATATGAAGGTAAGCTTATCACCGAAACTAGGGTAAATAGAACAACGTCAAATTCCATTTACTTAAATTTCACATTTATAATTTTGGGAAGAAATATTTTAATGCAATTTTTTCTTTATAATTATTAAAATACAGTTTCAGTGCCTTTTTTCTTTTACAGTAATGAAACAAGTCGGTGCGATTGATGCTACAACAAATCCATCCATTCTATTGGCAGCATCGAGACTTAATGATTATAAGCATTTTCTCGATAAGGGTGTTGCATATGCGAAAAAATTTGGCTCATCACTAAGTCGTCAAGAAGTGAGATCTTTCAAGAAGTTGCTTCGAATAATTTCTGAAATTCATAAATTATTATCAAATTTATGACTTTCCTTTCATAGATGTGTGCCTTAGCTATGGATAAAATCGCAGTTTTGATGGGAAAAGAAGTACTAAGCGTTGTTCCTGGACGTGTTTCTACAGAAGTTGATGCTAGGTATAAATTTTTCAATTCTACTTTATTAACTACTATTGTTCTTCTATATTTTACTTAAATATTTTACGTATTTTGCGTTATTAATGTCATTTCGCTATTTTCTTTATATATTGCTGATTAACTATAGATTTTTATAATTCATTTATTATTCATAAATTAATTAGAAAACAGCATTATTTAAATTTTCACTCCTTTTTGCACGAAAAATATATCTGAAAAATTCTATTCTACTACGTTTTAGGCTAGCATTTGATAAAGATGCACAAATTGAAAAAGCATTGGCAATCATAAAACTATACGAAGAGGAAGGAATTGCAAAGGAACGTGTGCTAATAAAAATACCCTCGTCTTGGGAAGGTATTCAGGCCGCTCGGTAAGTCCATTTTTTGTGAAATATGGGAAATGGAACACATATATATGAGAAGTTATTATGGTTTTCATTTTACTAATCTTGTACAATTTTCTAATTTTCAACAACCATCAGTTTATTTATGGTTTAATTAATGAACATTTCACTCCGCCTATCGAGGAAAAAGACTCGATCATTCAAGATTAATGAATGGCNAGTTTTCGTTTTACTAATCTTGTACAATTTTCTAATTTTCAACAACCATCAGTTTATTTATGGTTTAATTAATGAACATTTCACTCCGCCTATCGAGGAAAAAGACTCGATCATTCAAGATTAATGAATGGCGCGAATAGAATTTTCGTGGATAGATAACATTTTCTTTATCCTCATTACCAATTCTATTTCAAGTAATCCAGTTTGATTTTTTCCTAATCTAGCCATTTATTCTTTTTTTTTAATATTATTAGACTGCGTAATTTCAGTGTACTTGAAAGTAAGCACGGTGTTCATTGTAATATGACGTTGCTGTTCAATATTTATCAGGCTATTGCATGTGCCGAAGCAAATGCAACGTTAATTTCTCCATTTGTTGGCCGAATTCGCGATTGGTATTTAAAAAATACAGATGCGAAAGATTTTACTCGTGAAACAGATCCGGGTGTGCAGGTTCTCTTCATTGTATAATTTTTAGTTAATTGTCATATTTGCCTTGAATTAAGCATATAGAAGGAAAGGAAAGAACGTGAGTGTGAATTTCTTCTTTTTTGTGCTTTTTAAATAAATTGCTTTTGGAATCATTCTAGAGTGTACGAAAAATTTATGGTTATTACAAGAAGTATGGCTATAAAACTGAAGTGATGGCAGCGTCGTTCCGGAATTTGGATGAAATTAAAGGTCTTATTGGTTGCGACTTAATGACAATCAGGTAAAAAAAAAATTTGGCTTCCTTTTATGTATGAAATTTTGTCAAATGGAAATATATCGCAATCTTGCAGTGCCGCGTTGCTCAAAGATTTATCGGTTGATAGCGAACAAGTCCCCGTAATCCTGAATCCTGAAAGAGGTATATTTTTTCCACACCCAGAAAGTTTCTTACAGGATTTTTCCTTCAGTACTTCATCTTTGTTCCTTTATTCAGTCTTGACTTTTGAAAAATTTTATCAAGCTGGTCACTAGTCGATATGATCTCGATAAAAAATAAATAAAGTTTTTGCAGCTAAATCATTCGAGATGCAGAAAATTTCACTCAGTGAGCCGATGTTTCGCTATGAAATGAATGAGGATAAAATGGCAACAGATCTTTTGGCTGATGGAATACGTCGCTTTGTTGCAGATGCTCGTGCAATGGAAGATTTGATCGATAAAGCTCTTTGAGAAAATATAATCCGAATTTTTTCGTATCCAAAGTGATAAACTTTCGCATTTTTGTTTTAAGCATTCCTCTCCTCTAGTGAAGAATTGGAAAATTGATTGACATGTAAAATTGATTGTTGAATGAGAGAATTGATTGACATGCAAGTAAGAGGGCACAAGTTTTCATTCCATTACTTTGGGATTTCTTTTGAATAATTAGCTCCTACCTGCAGATGTTTTTAAATTTTAACAATATTTGATATTTATTCATAGAAATGTGTTCCAAGTTAACAAAAGAATACAGACTGAAATGGGATTTTCGATCATAAAACTTTTTTTTTCTTCAGCTATTTCATTTAGCATCATTCAATGGTGTTTAAATTCCTGGCTCCTCTCATACTTCAGTAATTTGTTACTGATTTAAATCACAAATTTCTTCTGCGATTTTGCATTATGTGAAATCTTCAGGAACATCATGTAGATGAAAAGTGCGGTCATTCTAATGTTTCGTTTTCATCGTTAATTGATCGCTTTCCATTTTTCTTTTTATTCCACAACCGAAAATAAAATAAGTTTCAAGTTCTGTTCCTTTTAAACTGAACTGTTATACTGGTAGGTGATGGTCGAGAATTTTACGAATAGGTTGATTTGATGGAAACCTAAATTGATAAAGGTTTGATTTCTTGATCTCAGCAACTTTTTTTGCTTCCTTAGGAGCAAATTGGCTGATAAGTTCCTGGTCTTTTTCATCGTTGTTCTTTTCTATCTACATTTTTTTCGATTTTTAAATTATTCTGTCATCCAATGACTTTCAATTGTTCATTGCATATGTTCTTTTGACAATTTTTCTTGTTCTACTGAGTGATTTTGGCAGGCTCAAGATTCTATTTCTTCATGATTACATTTGTACAAGCTATTTCATTATTCATTTCATCTTTTATCAAGCTATCTGGTTGTTTCCTCAGATGAAGTTCATTTTTCTGTCTGAGTATATAATTTCATTGTATCCTAATCTTTCTACATCCAGGTCATTGAAAGGGATAAAATATCTTACAAAAGTACTTTATTCATACCAAGAGAAATGAACTTTTCTATTTTGTCAGATTTCATCTAATACTTTACTAGCCATAACTCCACCTAGCTAATCAAAAAAAAATTTCGTCATTTTANAGATAAAATATCTTACAAAAGTACTTTATTCATATCAAGAGAAATGAACTTTTCTATTTTGTCAGATTTCATCTAAGACTTTACTAGCCATAACTCCACCTAGCTAATCAAAAAAAAATTTCGTCATTTTAAAATGCTACAAAAAAATTTATTTATTTTTCAAATTAAAACATTTTTGAAACTACATTCTGCTACTGCTTTATATATATTACTAATAAATAGTTTGTGACAGCATTTGAAAAAATTGTGTCTGTAATTAGCACTTTATCCAATTTTGCGAATTTTTTCTCTTCTTTTTTTTTTAACAAGACTTTCTAAACCTAATATATAAAATCTGATCATTGGAATACTGTTATGAATGCAACATGAACATGACTTCAAACCTTCTGTTGAAAATCTTCAAACTTTTGTTAATTTCCGATAATTTATAATTTTGTCATTAAATTTGATCGTATCATAACTTCAGTGATTAAAGGCTGTTACTGCTACAATGAATTTGATAATAATGATAAGCTAATTTAATGCATGATAGGCAGCAGGTAAAATTGGAATTTCCTTAACCTTCCTATTTGACATTGAATCTAAAAAAGCTTTTTTTCTCAATTTCTACAGCAGTTTCCCCTGATACAATATAAATAATTTGTACAATGCTGATTAAACAATTTTTTTTTTTTTCAATTTTTTGAAATGTTTCTATTCGCTGCCAGACAGGGAGGAATATTTGCAAATTAAAAGAAAAGAAAAAAAAAAAAGGAAATTTCAATTTTTAGATTTAGCCCGAAAAAAGCATGATAAAAATACCTGTGCGATTAGCAGGTATTTTTTAAAGGAAATAAAATAGTGATTTTTGGCAATTTTTTCATTGCAAGAACTGAAATTGAAATTTGTTCTTTTCGTTGCAAGAAATAAAATTGAGATTTATTCAATTTGCATAAATTTCGTAATTTCTGATCAATATGCTACTGCGAGCATTAATTACATAACACTGGAAAAAGGAAGAAAGAAATACTGGCAATGAATGTTGCAATTACTTAAATTTGTATTTGAGTAAATATTGATGTTAATGAAAACATTCGAATCTTCTTATAATGAATGTGCTCTTTCAGTGGGTAACTGTTTATGCTTTTACTTCCAATTAACTAACTGATAATATGAATTGAAATATTGTTATTGGAATGGAATTTATTTTTGATAAAGTTTTAGACTAGTTAGAATGATTCAACACTAATTACCATTGATTGAAATATTTTCAGCGTAAAATTAAGATCGAAATGATGTCAATGTAGTCAAAACCAAGTAAGCTATAACGTCTAGCTAATCAAAAAAAATTTCGTCATTTTAAAATGCTACAAAAAAATTTATTCATTTTTCAAATTAAAACATTTTTGAAACTACATTCTGCTACTGTTTTATATATGGTACTAATAAATAGTTTGTGACAGCATTTGAAAAAAATTATGTGTGTAATTAGCACTTTATCCAATTTTACGAATTTTTTTCTCTTTCTTTTTTTTTTTTTTTTAACAGGACTTTCTAAACCTAAGCATTTGGACTTTTTTCAATCGAAAGTGCTATGAATTTCAAATGACTTCAAAGTTTATAACTTTCTTCCTAAGCTTTTGACGAAAAGAGCAAGTGTTTGAATTATCAATTTTAAAGTCAATGACTTTAGAAATTTTTTTGGAATTACTTACAGAACCCAATGAAACTAGATTTTCTCCTTGTTAAAATAATATTATACTTTAGTTAAAAAAAAAAAAGTGTTTGAAAGATTTTGAACTACTTTCTTAATGCTAATTAAACATATTATTTAGTAGGATTACATTTTATTAGATATTTATCGACGAATGAAAAGCTGACATTACATTAATAATTAATTTTTCTATTGAAATTTTAATTTAAAAATATTTAAGCTTAGTGAAAATGGATGAATTAAATGCTTCAGAGCAATGTGATATAAATTTGACACTTCGTACTAAGAAATTGATTGATAAGCAAATTGACATTATCGGATTCAATATATCTTATGATGATAACAGAGAAATGAAAGGGAAAGTATTAAACAGAAATAATTGATATTTTGAATTGAAAAAAAAATGATTTAATTCGATGAATTCAAATTTAATTGTTGAATTCAATTGCTTGAATATTATTTATTTCTAGTGTATGCAATTTCAAACCAGCAAAAAAAGATATGATAAGATTGTGATAGCAAGAAATTTGTCAAAAATCATTTTCTACAAGTTTCTTAAAGTGGTTATAATTGAATCCTTCATTTGCCATTTATGCATATTTTTTTTAAGTTTCTCTTATCTTTTCAACTCATCAAAATTAATTATTTTGAGTATGATAATGGAAAAGAATTCACTTTCTAGATCATTCATTTTTCGCATTAAATAAAATGAGAGCATCTCAATTCGTAATTAATTATTAAATGCTTTTTTTTTTAATGATAATATTTTGATACATGAATTTTCGTTTCACTAGAAAAAAAATTCGTTAATTCAATTCTTTTTTAAAAATAAACTAATGAATTATTTAAATTATTTTCTATGATACAATTCTTCTCAGAATTATCGTCTATATTTTAGAACATTATTCAGATAATATTTTATAGCACCATGATGGTTAATAAGCCATAAATTACTGCATGGAAAGAAATTTGAAATGCTGAATAAAAAATATGCTGAGCAAGTTATTTGAAAAGTGAACTCTCACTTTCAAATTTCATTAATTATGCTTACTTACTTATTCATATCTTTCTTTCTTCTTTTTTTTTTTCAAAGTTGCTTTGGAAAATTTAAAATTAAATTTTATGTCATGCATTAAATTTGCTATTAAAGATAATGTTAGGGAGGTTTAAAAATCCATTTGGTTTTCAGTAGTTCTCAACTATTTACAATTTTTTTTTTTTTTTGTAAATTTTGATTTCGATTAAAGTGCCGACGGTAAAAGAAAACAGTTAAAATTGGTTAACAAATGTTTTCAAATTTTGCACGATTTTTTTTCGTTTTCTTCCTTTTGTTGAAATATTTCATCCTGAATTTTTGTGACATTTAAATGTTCTTCATTGATCCATAATTTATCAGTTGTTTATCAGTGTTTGTGATAAAATAAAGTTGATCTTATTAAATTTTGATAATTGTATCATTTTGTTGGCTTTTTGTTGACATCAGAATCAATAAAACGTACAGCACGTTGTTTGTTAATATAATGCCAAATACGCATACCCACATTCATTAGACCACCAAGTAATGTCGATATAATTAGAAGTGTTACCACTGGAATAATTAGCGGTAATTAATTAAAGTTCTCGAATAATTCAAAATTTTAACTATTATACTTTTATCATTTTCCTATTAAGTCATAACTGAGAAGTCCTAGATAGTCTAACAGTTAAGATATGACCTGAAATTAGAGAGGTTTTTGAAATCAAAGTATATTAATGGAATTATCATTATTCTGAAAGTATGATAAGTGTTAAATTAAGTGACATACAAATGCGCGCTATGTCAGGTGAGCGCAATGGTAAGCCAGCGATAAAAATTCGTTCAAAAAATTCTCGCTCAATTGTTAGTGTTATCATATACCACAGGCACAGTGATAAGCAAATCACTGATGATACTTCAACGATATTCTGAAATTTGTTTATTTTTTCCTTCTCATTACTTGAGTCTTGAC
This sequence comes from Setaria digitata, assembly GCA_003640385.1. Lineage (NCBI taxonomy): Eukaryota > Metazoa > Nematoda > Chromadorea > Rhabditida > Setariidae > Setaria > Setaria digitata. The sequence goes on from RCAB01000104.1 coordinate 44,307, forward strand.
GCTTCCAGTTGTCATTCTTCATATAATTGAAAAATTTTAAAATTTCATATAAAAAAGATTTATTGATTGATTAATTTGAAAATAATAGAGTTTTTTTTTTTTTGCGCAGCAAAAAAGTCTCTCAATAAATGTCAGTTTTCGGGAATTAAATTAAACAAATTCTTAATGAAAATGCATTTTCTCCGACAATAATTACTAATTATTGTAAATAAGTGATAAGAAAATTTACCGCAGCATTTCGGTTCGTCTGTATCATTTATCTAACGGTTCACTTAAACTAATATAATATTAGAAGTTGAAAACAAAGAAAACATATGTATATGATGCTATTCTTGTTAGTAATTTAAGTTAATAGCTTCCTTTCGGTTTCTGCTAAAATTTATTTTTTTTTTGCAACATAGCATAAAAAAGTTCAAAACTTTCAGAAATTTTTTACAAGCAAGTCTAAACTTGGAATCATTCTGAAATTTTTATGCATTTTAGATTACTTTTTACATAGAATTTTTTTTCAAAGCAAAATTTTAACTTGGATTTTATCAGTTATCATAAATTTCCTTGTTTTATTCAATTTATGCTCAAGCCTTTTTAAATAATTAATGATCAAAATTTTAGGGTATTATTTTATTTTTATGAAATTTCACAAATGACAAATATTGTAAATGTAATTTGAAATGTAATATTTGAAATGCATAAAAATGTGTTGCAATTTTAAATGCATACAATGTCTCACATCTAAAAAAAAATGCATTTACGATGCAAGGTGTTAAATGTTAAATAGCGAATATTATCTCTGTAACTTGTGAAAAAAATGGCTGTTGTGCTTTTCTGGAGTTTCCGAAAGAAATTCCGGAACAGTAAAAGTGACGTTATTTTTGTCTATTTTTATATTAAGTATTACAAATTTGAAGTAATCACTTTTCAGCTAAGTTAATCCTATCAGTACAAAAAAAAAAAAAAATCATTAGAAGTTTGTTTCCTCCAGTTCTCAGTTAAAATTAAAATAATTTTAGCTGAATAATGAAATATTTTAGTCTAACCAATTTTCATTACTTGAAAACTTCACCCTACAGACATGCCAATTTTGGAATTTATACCACCCAGTATCTTAGTCCATAACTAGCATAGAAACTTGATTCAGTCATAAAATTCACATTCTTTCAATTATTTCAAATAAAAATTAAATTCAAACCATTGTTTTTCACATTTGCTGCTATCAGAAACTTGATAAATTCATCTATACAGTTAGCATCTTTTCTTTATCTTTTTACACTTATCGCAAGTTGAAGGAGTTATTCGAATAATTTAAAGCTGAAGTTTTCAGTTTTATTTCTTTTTTTTTTTTTTGGATAACAACTAATAGAAAAAATTCTCACCCGAAAATTAAATTTTATGTCATTTAATACAAAAAAAAAGCAATAAAAAAAGGAACGATCATTTTATTCCGAAAATTTATGTATTAAAAAAAAAAATTTTTTTTTGTTTTGAATTCTGAAAAATGGAAAAATCAAAAGAGTTAAGTTATTAAAGTTGCTTTTTCTTCGATTACTATTATTACTTTTTCAGTACAGTTATTATTGGTTTCATAACTATTATTATATAATTATTGTTATATTCTAGATTCTAATCTTATATTTATTTATCTATTTACTCACTTATTCAATCAATCAATTACTTATTTATCGTCATTATTATTACTATTATTATTATCATTATTAGTTTTTTTTATTTTTATTTTAGTTATTATTATTAAATTTTGATTACTTAAAAGTTATTATGGCTACGGTTGGTTATTATTATTAGAATTTAACTGACTGTACAATTTTTTTAGCCAATAATTTGGTTTGAAAATCATTTTAAAAAAGAAAATCACAAATTAGAAAAAAAAAAAGAAAGAAATCTGAAATTATTAANAAAAAAAAAAAAGAAAGAGATCTGAAATTATTAATTAATTAATTAGCAATATAAATTCCAAAAGAAATCACAAAATTAATAATTAACTGCTTACAAAATTATGAAAAGTATTACCGTCATTTCAATTTGTGGCTTCTGCCATTTCCAAATTGGCTGTAAAATATTTCCCGACATGGAATATTTTTCTTGACAAATTTCACAGCGATCATTATTGTTTGATCGTAGTAACCATTCATTTAAGCAGCGTTCATGAATATCGCCCATCTAACTTCACTTGTATGATTTCATTTTTTTTTTTTGTAATTAAAAAAAAGATGAGAAAAAATGAATGAGCTTATCAGCAATGCAAATTATCATTTCTAAATTTGTCACTCATTAATCATTTATAATTTTATAATCTTTTTATTTCTAATTTTTGTTTTTTTTTTTTAATGAAGATGAAACTAGATGTGATAATTTAATTATTTCTCAACCACTCTATCTTTTGTTCTCCTTCTTTTTTTCACTTTTTTTTTTTTTTTTTATCCAATTTTACATTTATTAGCTTGAAGTAATGAAAACAAATATTGCAATGAATTAGCATGCGTAGCAAAAGAACTAGTAAATAACGTATAATTGCAAAAATGAATGGAAAGAAGGAGTAAAACAATGAGTGGAGAATTAATTGATGGATTAATTAATTAAATTCTGCATGGTTTCACTAAAGCTGTGTCCAAAACATGAATCCATTTTAATAGAACCTATTAATTAACTTTTTATCCATTTCAACTCAGCAATTGTTTTTATTGCCTAAACTAGGTTTGTTGCATTCCATTTAGTAGTTATTTTCAAATCAGTGATTCTATTAATCAACTTTCTATCCATTTTAACTCAATGATTGCTTCTATTACCTAAAGCTAGATCCATTACAACCTACTTATTAGCTTTTTCAACTCACTGATTACAATGACATCAAGGAAGAGAACTAATTAATTGAAAATAGTAAATTAATGATCCAGTATTCATATAATCTTAAATAGATCATTAATATATGGCCATCTAATGATTAATTTTTTATAACGGATATTCAAAAATCGTTTCAACATTGTATTAAAAAAAAAAGGAGAAATTTCTAATTGAAAGGAAAATTTTTTAAGCAGAGAAAAAGATAATTGCTAAATAATAAGTTTACGGTTCCGGTACAGGCACAGGGTCGAACAAGTTCACCAGTTTCCGATTGGCAAATCCGGCATGCTCTTTTTTCTGTATTTGATGAGTCGGAGACCGTTTTCGGTGGTGAGCTGCAAAAATTTTTCCCATTATCTTTCGAAATTTTTTTTTCTATTTTTGGAAGTTTTTTTTTTTTAAGATGACATTTTTCCACTTGTATAATTGCTAGCTGAACCAAAGAAGGGAAAATTGTTTTGTTTCATAAATCAAAATAAAAAAAAAAATTGTTTGATGAAAGAAAAAAAAAAAAGAAATGCAACCATTCAAATATTTCAAAACATTTAAAACAACAGCCATTTATTTATCAATGCGATCAATCTCTGAAATTCAACAATTTATCATCTTTTTCTCCCTATTTGTTTGCTGCCACTTTCACTTTTTAATTCCAATGAGCAAATTTTCCATTCATTGATTCGGTAATTAATTACAATATGCTACCTTGTTTTGTGAAAGGCTTTGAAAAACTAAAATTTAATCAAACTTCTAGTTCTTTTTTCAACCAAAACCCAAGTACAAATCGATGCTTTATATCCTTTCATGTATAGTTTTCATTTGTCCAGTTATATTTTTTTTCACTAAATGTTTTTAAATAAATATCCTGATCTAATTTAAAATCAAAGCTTTGATATTTTAAACATATTTTAATAATTATTGTTTCGTAGTGATTACTACTACATAAAAACCACAACTGATATTTAATACATCCAAAAATATATAAAGAATATTTAAAATTTAAGATTAAATTTTCTGTCCTCTTTGTCAGCTGCATTTTCAACTCCTGAAAGGTTATCGGAAGCAACATTTCAATAACCTTTCAACCCTACATTCTTACTTGGTAGTTTCTTTTCGTCCCCTAGATTTTAGTCCCTCTCCGTATTATCCCAAGCTCTTCAGCTCCTTTCCAGGACAAACTTCAGGCTCCCAATCTCCTTCTCGGGCAAACCTCAGAGACTTTCAATCTCTCTTCCGAACAAATCCCAGACTTTCATTCAGTCTCTCCCTCGCTTAACTTTAATCCCTCTCTCTCCATCTTTCTAGCATTCATTTCTCACTTCTCACTGAAATATTTCATGCATTTACAAAATCTCTCTTTTTTTTTTTTAAATTCAGTTCAAATTATAAACTATCTAAATCATTCTCGCCTGTTATCATTAAATCCCTTTTTATTTACAATATTTCAGTTTACGTTACATATGGAATTCATTTATGGCTTATTCCTCTTTCCATTTCATTGATCTTCTAGTATTTCAGTTTAAATTAGTATCTGTATGGAATTCATTTATGGTCTATCTCTCTTTCCTCTTCTAGTTCTCTTGCGAAGAAAACGAAATAGAAATCAATCTTTCAACTAAATTAATACTAATTCAAGCAGATGTAAACTATCAACTAATTTAATTATAGCCGAGCATTTTCGTTTTTCTTTTTCCCAGCACTTCTATTCCACATGTGTGTGCTCTGTCAATTTCTGCATTTTATTTATTTTATTAATTAATTCGAAATAATGATTTCATTATTCCACATCCTAGCACATCAAATACTTTTCACAATTATCTGAAGTGTTCCATTGTGATTAGCCTAGTCTAAATCATTTCAATATACCATTTATCGATTCATCATTCTTTTTAAAAGTAAAAATTTCCATTCAATTCAATGTTAACTTTTCATTCTACAGTGTTGAAATTAATTAGCATAATGGAGTGAGAAAAAAAAAAAAAAGTTTACTTTTCCTACAAATATGTGTAGAGTTCCACGAAGGCTAAAGTATTACTTAGAGGAAAATGCAAAATATGGGACTAACATGAAGTAGTTGCACGAAAAAGTTGAATATTTTTAAGATCACATTTATATAATTTATCTAAAACTTAATTTCTACTCTCGAAATAATAAAATCAAACGTATTTCTATTTTTAAACGAATCAAACTGCTCGTTATGCATTGAAAAGGAGCTGCGCGAAATGCCATCCTGACAAAATTATTTAATTTTTCTTAAATGCTTAATAAATACTCGTTTTACACATTGCTAGTCGTACAAATACTTATATATTATTATAAATATACTATAATACCGTCATGGCTTACTATTTGTGACCTTAAATAAACAAATTTGTTCAAGTCATAATTTTTCCGATTTTTCAATATTATCTTCCTACTGTTATTTATTAATAATTTAATTTTCTTATCATTGAAACAATTGTATTATTTTACTGCTGCATTTTTTAATATTTTAATACATCAATGTTAATGTCGAAACAATCTCTTCGCTCGTCTGGCAGTTATTCATCATGATCTCACTAATTAATGTCTTTCTTGGTTTTTTTTTTTTAAGTATTTTTTTTAACTTAGTTAATTAAGAATCATTTGAAGAGATGATGAAAATGACATGAAAATAAAAAAGAAATAAAATTTTGAAGTTTTTGGAGAAAAATGCTAAAAGAGTGCGGATCGGATTCCGGAGAAGTTCTACATTTTAGATATTATTTTAAAAATTTAAGTGATCGTGCAGCAATTTGATAGTATTCATTCTTCACAAAATATCACCAAGAGTTTAAATGGTCAAATGAAAACTTACGTAGAAATATCGACGTGAACAGATTCTTGGAAATTTATAACGCGTTTCAATCCTTCCGGATTTCCGGCAGGTATTTTCAACAATTTTCCCGGTAGTTCTGAAACACTTGACAGCATTTGTGATGTTTTACTGTTCAATAGCGATGTTTCTTCAGGTTTCTTCAAACTTTGCCCTTCTGCATAATTACCCGCTTCATTAATGGATCTATCACCTGAAATATATTCAGCTTAACCCCTCCGGTTTTAGTTAGCATTAACCGCTTGGCATTTAACAACATACAATATGTAAGTTTTATCTCCTCTCTTAATCTTTAATATCAGTAATTTTTATCATCATTATTCGCATTTGATAAGGCAAATAATTACAACTCATTATTATTACAAATTATTTTTACTATCAATTATTATTATCACTAATTATCATCATTATTTATTATTATTATCGATTACTATTGTTAATCATTACTGTTAATTATTATCAATTATTATTATTAATAATTCCAAAACTCCTATCCAATAATAAGTGTTCATGTCATCACTGAACTTACGATGAAAATTTCGAAATTTAAGATAGTCTTATATTTCAAAATTTTGAGATAAATGTTCGTCAGAAGAGAAAGTATTGAAGTTTGACACAAATTCTGCTGGGATTTTTTTTCTGCGTGGAATTCTTAAAAAGTTTAGGTGAAAATTTAAAAAGGAAGAATAGAAACTAGTACTCACTCGTTAATGTGTTTTCTATTTCCAACTCACCAACAATATTCCTGCCATTATTTGTCTCCACTTTCGAGATTAACGACTGCTCTTTAGCCATATTTTTTAACAATAAGTTAGTTCATTTGGCTAGCAATTACCAACTTGTCATATTTTTAATATGTAGATTTGTGATCATGCATTATATCGATATTCTGCTGTTGAGAAGTGTGATAATTAGTCTATTACTTATTAAGGTGGGATAATTGGTCTATTATTGCTAGATATTTAGTTGAAGTAACAATGAATGATGAAAACTTTACGTGCCTTTATCGACTTTATAATGACAAGAAAAGATGATGTTTATTGAATTAATTCTGCTTATAGTTGATAATTTCCAAGTAATTAGATCAGTCTTTTCTTCATCACTTTTGCTTTTTGAAGTATACTTCAAGTTTTATTTTCTTTTGTCTTTTTTAGCGCTTAATTTAGTTTTCAGGCGAGAAAATATTTTAAAATGTCAAGCCGAAAAAGATAGTAAGCCAATTCCCAACAAGCGGTAGAACAATTGCGAAAAATTCACGATTATTACATGATTATTAATTTTTAAAACTTTCTTCTACATCTCCAACTTGATTGACTAGGTAATTATTTAATTAGTTGATTTTAAAAATTTACCTACTATTTGTTTCTCTATTTGATATTGCGACCAATTAAGGAATTAAAAATTTACAAGTATAAATAAAATCAATGCTACTAATCTGATTGGTAAATATAAAAAAATATTTTTGAAGACTATTTCAATTAAAAAATGCTTCGTTTTCAATACTTCTCGATAAGATAACAATTTTTTACATCCAAAATTTCATTTTCTTAACAGAATAAATTTAGCAATTAACTGATGAATATGTAGGAAATGAATTATTCAGTTTTATTTTTAACTCTATGAAATTTTAATCTAACTGATGCCATAAAAAATTTTATTTTATCTTTTCACAATTAACAAAAAATATAACCATTTCGAACCAAAAAATGCAATTTTTACAATCCATCAGTTGTCTTGAAAGTGAAAATTTGAAAATAACACTTTATCTCTTGAATTTTTCCAAAAAAAAAGACTATCAATTCTTCGGATGGACCATTTTTTTTCTGATGCAGACTATGGACTAAAATAAAACGGAATATAACCCAATGGAATTTTATTTTTCCTCTCATTTAGCCTTATTTAATATAGCTATAATTATCACTATCATATCAGTTATTGATACTTTGCTAGCGATAACGCTGTTACTGATTTTTGCAGCATAAATATTGGAACATTAATTTAGCAAAAAAAAAAAAAAAAATGAAAATTTTTCCTAAATCTCAATGGAATAATGAATTTTTGTGTGAAAAAGAAAATTAAACTTTGAGCTTTCCCAATCATCATAATTACCATATCTTTCTCTTTTTCTCTCTCTCTCTCTCTCTCCCTTCCGTGTCTTACTATTCTTCTGAAATAATAATTGAATTTTCGAAATTCTAAAAATCCTAATTTCACTTGACTTTGACCTGATACTACCAGTATGCTCATCTTATTTGCAAATTAAATTATGGATATTGCTTATACATATTTCATTCACAAAGATATTACTTGCAATTTCCTCTCTCTTAAATCATTACTTTATTACTTATTTGTTAGTTAAAAATATTAGGTAAAATAAAGAATATTTATTTTTGTGCTGAGAATTCCTCACATGACTTTTTTCCTAATTTAAAATGATATGATATGATACATGATAAGTTGCAATTTTTTTTCTGAAATATTAACTCGCTCGAAATGATAAAACAAAATTGCTTCTAAATAACTGTTATAGAAATGAAATAGAAAAGAATAGAGAAGACTAAAAAATTATTTTCCACTTTATCAGCAACCATTTTATACTTGGTTGAAATTGGTACTGATAAAATAATTGAGACCAAGATTGAAATTTTAAAATTAAAAGTATTTAGTTAACAGATTAGCAACTTAAAGAAATTTTCGAGCATTATTTAATCAAATAGATTTGCAACATAAATTCATGAAAAAAAACTTCAATCAAATTGTTTTTTTCTACAAATTTTTAGAAATTTTAAATTTTCAAATTATGAATTAGAATTCTAATTCATTTCCATTCAATAATTTTGCATTTTTTCTTGATTTCCGGCAGTTTATGAATTACATATACGAATATAAATACATATGTCCAATATGATTTTATATTTGATTATTTGTATATTTATAATATTATTTATTGTTAATTTGAAGCCATAACATATGTTATTATGTAGTTTGTAAAGTGAAAATGTTATAAATTACAGTTTTTCCGATCAATTAAGCTATTTTATTTTTTCTTTTTTTAATCAGCTAAACTTTTAATTTCAAAGTGCAGGATATTAATCTTATAACTTTTGACTCTGATAATTAACAATATTTTATTGAGGTTTAGATTGAAAAATATTGTTATTTGGTAATATCATCAATATGATACGATTTTTACTTCGATTCCTCAACCAACTGCCTAATTTTGCGGTAAGTAAAATGATTTTTTATAAATGTAATACATTTCTTGAAAAAAATAGGAATACTTTAATAGGTTTTTTTTTCTACAAAATTTTGTGACGACAATTTTAAAATTGTTATCAAAAAATTATCAGTATAAGAAGAGAAAGAATTGAACAACAATGGGCTTAAAAATTCTAATGACGAAAACAAATTATGAGTTAAAACTAGAAAGGTTTTTTTTTTTGTCTAATTTGGTATTCAAAGTAACAATTGAGTGAGAAAAAACGGTAAAGAAAGCAATGAAATGGATAAGAAAGAGGAAAACGGAAAGAATTTGAAGACAAATGTGCATTATTTGTTCAAATTTAGTTGTAATTCAATGAATAATTAAAGTTTTAAATTTTACTGAATAAAATGACAGAGCTTAAATTAATGCTTTCAGACGAAATCCAAAATTGTTTTTATTGCATTTGCAATTCAATGATAGAAGCAAGTAACTGATGATAAAACTTGAACTAAAGTTCATATTTGATAACAAATGATAAGGGAGCAGTATAAATTGAATCAATTAGAGGGCACCCTACGGCAATGAATTTAATTTGATGAAAATACACGTTTGGCACAAATAGTATTAATTAATTACAGTTAACTAATATTGATCTAGTTCAGTGGCAGTTAAAGAATCCTACGGAGCTTATCAAATTACTAAATATGAAGTAAGAATTTACTAAATTAAAACTAACACAGGTAGACCTAGCAGTAATTAAATGTTGTTTAAGAATTAATTTGTATTACTGTTGCTTTCAATATCGCATAAACAGACTTAATGAATTTAGGAATTAGCATGGAAAAATTTACAAAAACTGTTGATGGTTGTTAATTTTGATTTAATGCATAATTTTCGACTTATATCACTTTGATAACTTATAAAATATTTGTAGCACATTCGCCGATTAACATTGCATTGCTGTTTATTAACATTTATAATAGCATATGCGTTTTTTGGTGGTCTCATTTTCCACAAATTGGAAAGCGATGCATCGAAATTGGATTCGAATGAACGAATTACTAAAACAAATTTATGCATTCTGCAGGTAAATTTATATTGGGTAGTGTGTTTTAAACGTAGTTTTTTAATTGAAAATTATTAATAATTTCTTCTCTTAATACAATAAATGATTATGAATAATTAGTAATCATTGATACTTATTAATAGATGTAAAAATTAATAATTAAGCATCATGTGTGCAGGTGGGACATGACAAAAAGTAGTTAATCTGTCCTAATATTTGGATATATTGTAATCAGTCTATCAGATTAATTTGATTTTTTTTTCCTTTTTTTTTTTTTTTGGCAGGCGAAGGTCATTTTACTTGTTGTAATGATAATTATCGAAATTGAGAACTTCATTTTAAATCTTAATTTACGATAATGACATATAAGCCATAATGCAAGCTACATGGGTTAAGGTCATCACAATGCCTCCAAAAGTTACACAATATGTTATAAAATTAAGTACCAAAATTAATGCAAAATTTAATTTTGGTACTTAATTTTTTTCAAAATTATGAAAAAAATTTTTTTTTTGTAAATAATTGCTGATGGCAAATTTTTTTCTCAAAAAATTATACCTATATTTATTTTAATTAGTTAATTTTTCATTAATTATTTGTCTTTCTTTTTTTTTTTTTAAATTAAAAGTAGCAAAGATTTCTTGTTAACTTTTTTTTTTCAGATAATTAGCAACAAATAATTAAGCAACTGTAGTTAAACAATTTACTTCACTTTTCCAATATTAAAAACTTTAATATAATGCATAAATCAATTAATCAATAATAGACTTTTAAAATTTGAACAATTTAAATTTTTTTTTTTTGGAGAAATTTTTATGAAAAAAAAGTTTTTTTTTTTGTCAACAATAATCTTTCAACATTGAATTTTGTTAATGGTAGTGCTCATCGGTCATCATTTAAAAGCTATCATTCTAGTCTATTCACTATCAATCATTCATTCGTTCTAAGCAAGACAGTTCTATGTCATCTACAAAGCTATGAGCAAAAGTTAAATGTTAATGAGGAAAGTTGTTTCGTTCGTTTCAAAAGCACTTCCACATTTCTGTTATTTTTCCAACATTTTTCTTTTCTCTTCCTCCTTCTTCTTTTAGTTTCATTTTGCTTTAATTCACTTTTGTTTTTTCTTTGAAGTTTTATATTAAAAAGAAAAAAGTGCAAAAAAGAAATTAATTACGGTAATTTTGAAAAACAAGGGAAGTATATTTTTCTAATTTTGGTTTCTTTTTTTCACTAAATTCTTTCACTTAAATTTTTCATCTTTCCAAAGGATTATTAATTGATAAGCACTAATTAACTGTTGAATGTTTCTTCGTGTAATTTGGATTAGCTTATGACGGACATTTATCAAATTATCTTTGTCTTTCTTTTTTTGCTTCTGTAGAAAAATTTGCCTTCCACCTATGTTCAGTGATCGAGGATATATTTTAAAAATTTTAATTAAGTTAAAAAGATATCTCATTACTTAAAAACAAAAGAATTGATGAAAAAACAATAATGAAAAATAAAATTAATAAAGGAAATAATTGCTAAATTTGATCCCAGTTTGTTTAATGTATCAATGTATTTAATACAACAAATTTTTATTTTCCTGACCACATTGATGTTAGTAAATGTTTATTAGTTTAATCATAATTTAGCAACCAACAAAAATTTAAATTATATTTTATGAAGTGTGATAAAAATTTTAATGAAAAAAAAAATAGAATGACAAATTAATTGCTTCTTTTTTCTTTTTTTTAAAAGATTTTACGAACAATGAACAATTACTCAAATGAAACGGTAAAACTTATTGAAAGTTGCTGGAAAGTTAAAACTGATGAAGCAACAGAATGGAATTATATTACTGCAACTCTCTACGGATTTGGTATTATGACAACATTGGGTTTGTTGTTGTTGTTTTTTTTTTTTTTTTCAATAAATTTTTATAAATTTATTTTTTAAAAATGACTCAAACTAAGAAAAGATTTATGTTTTTGCAATGCAATTTTCTTTTCCAATTTTCACATTTTATTTCCACCAAAATATTATTATTTTTTTTTATTGTTTGTTCAGAAAAAAAAAATATATTCGCAAATTTTTAAAATTTTGCATGCTTTTTTTTCGCTTTCCAAAACTTTTTTGAATTTAATCCTTTTGGATATTTTTTTTTCGTCCTAATTTCATCATCTGATTTTTGATTTTTTCTCAAGTGAAGAAAAAAGAAACAAAAAGTGAAAAATAAAAAAAAGGGGGGAGAAAAAGGAAAAAAGAGAAAAAAAATTTTTCTAGCAGTAAATTTAACAATTTTTATAATTTATTTTTGATCAAAAGAAAAACCAAAAGTACAAATTTAAATAATTAAGCTACTTTTTTTAGCTGTCATAGAATTTAACTGATATCAACTTTTTATTTTAATTTCGATTTCTTGTTGATTTTCAATTACTATTTATCCTAATTTTTTTGAAAAATAAATTGTATGGGCAATAACAAAATGTGGGGACAGAAACATTCCCATGTATAATGAAAAAAGATAAGGTAAAGTTAAGAGAAATTAGTAGAAAAAAAATGAAATTTCAAAAATTTGGAGTTTAAATTTAAAAAAAAATGATTTTAAATGTTAAATAATTAAAAAAAAAAAATTTAGTTTATTCGATGAAGAGCACATAAATTTTTGTAAAATTTGGATTTCCTGACTGATTAGAGAGCATTTATTAACAGAATGTAATTTAGGAGGAAACTTCTATGTTTTTAATAATTCCTAAAGAACTTTCTTGAGAATAGACAGATAAAAATGAGTAGAATAAAGGCTTCAGTTATTTATAAATCAGATAATGGATGTGGAAAAAAAAAAGAGCGAATGAGAATTATCATCATCTTTCCAAATTTTAATTACTCAAAATCCAAAAATTAATGTAATTTGTAAAATATTTAATCAATTTCGGAAAAAATATTAATCGCTTTTTTTCCACACTTTTTTTGGTCTAACTTTCTGATGAAATATTTTATAGGTTATAATCGCATTTCACCAATAACTTATGCTGGTAGAATCTTTTGCATATTGTATGGCATATTTGGTATACCAATAACAATGATAACAATAGCAATAACTGGTCGTCATTTAAATAGCTTTGCTGGGAAATGGAAAAGAATGGTTATTTGCTTATTTGCTCATACAATAAAACATTCGCATTTAGCTCATTTGCTCATGCAATAAATTATTTCAAATATTATATTATAGATCAAAATGCTTACCAGACAGATTATTACTTACTTTACATTGTTGTAAGTGTATTAGTATTAAAACAATAAAGATTTAATGCGCTTCTCAAAATATTTCTTTTTCTTGGTTTCATTTACTGAAGAGAAATGAATGAATAATAATAATTTAACAAAATTAAATTACATATTTTTTAAATCATATTAATTTCACTTTTTCTGTTAATAAATAAAAAGGATTTTTTTTTTCATTCATTTCCCAGCCAAATATTTCAAAAAAAAAAAAGAGTATATTTCCCGAATTAAGAAACAAACAAACAGACAATTGACTGTTTAAGTTCGAAATTAAAGCTCACAACTGGAATAAAAGACGAAATTTAAAAATGAATAAAGAGGAAGCGGAATGGAAGAAGAATACGGAAGAGCCATCGTCCACCATTACAACACTTCTACTATTTGTTTCATTTTTGATTTATGTGACATTTGGTGCCTTACTTTTACCACTTTTGAACGGCGAAGTAAGCTAAATTTTATAGAAAAAATTTTAATTTCTAATTATTTAACAGTGATAAATTATTTTTAAAACAATTTGTTTATTCATAAAATATCTAGTTTATTGTAAATTAAATACATGAAGCTTAATAATAAAAATATTTACTGTAAATGATAAATTTTAGTTTAATTATAATTTTTTCACACATTTCAATTTCTCTAAATTTTTTTTTTTTTTTCTTTAATATTGTTGAAAGAAGTTCGAAAGAGAATTACCAGTAATTACTGATTACTGATAAATTTATTTCTTCTCTTTTCTTTTCAGGTGGATTTTATCAATGGTTTATACTATAATTTTCTTTGTTTAACAGCAATTGATTTTGGCCAACTTATACCTCAAAAGTAGGCAGCAATAAATAAATAAATTCAAATTTTGATGAATTTTTGCAGAATTTAAGCAATTTTTTTTCTGTTAGCTTATTGATGAGAATAATTATTTAAATTTTACTCCAATTTTTGTCGCCATTATTGAATATTATTTTTTTTTAAATAAAAAAAGAAAAAAATGACAAATGTGCATTTCTGAAATATTAACCATATGGAGGTATTTCTTTGAAATATTCAAATTAGCCCTTATCATTCATTTATTTTTCCGTGCCTCATTGTACTACTAATTTCTCAAATTAAAAAAAAAAAAAGAAAATTTTAAATTCTTACAGAATTGCATTTTTACCGATAACATTTACGTATGTATGCGTTGGACTTGCTCTAACAACAATTGCAATAGGTTCGCTTGTTTTAAAATAGGATATTTTATTAATTCATTTTAAAATGTGATATTTTATCATATCAGAAGAAATAATTTTATTAATGCAGGAAGAATTATCATAATGAAGTTTTTTCAATGAAATTTTTAATTATGTTGATGTCATTTATTAAAAGTTTTATATTTTGACAAGTGCATATGATTCTGGCTGGAATAAAATCTTCCTTTATCTTTTTTTTTTTTTTAATAATTAATGCTATAATGAAGCTGACATCAATAAATGGTAATTATTTATTTGCTTAATTAATTCAGACGATGGATCAAAATATGTTAAGAAATTACATCACCTTGGAGAAAAGATCAAAAATGTTGCCGCAACAAAAATTTGGTTCGGTGGAAAAACGTTCGTTTTGAATTTTTTTAATTATCAGATTGAAAAAAAAAAAAAAAAAACAATATAATAGTTTATTAGTATTAATGATGGTAATGACTGGCACCGATGGTTCGAACGATCTGTACTGATAGTATCAATGACTGATACCATCATGTTCCAAATTTATCACTTATTTTATATAGCATTTAAAAACTTTTCCGCCAGTGAAGCATAGCAACCATTCGTCTCTTCATTTACTAAATTCTTCATCTAAATTTTTATTCTTTAATATTATTGTCATTTTTTTTTCTTTTAAAAATATTATTTCAATTCTTTAGAATTTATTATTATCATTTCTTGTTATGGTTATTTGAAAAGTTGCTCCCTAAAAAATTACACTATATGTTAGGTTTTGTTAGAATAATTGTTTTCCTGATAATTTTATTAAATTGATAAAATTTTTAAGACTAAAAGTACGAGAAGTGTTATATGCAGTTGGCAAAAAATGTGGTATATCAGCATCAGTTATTGATGAAATTGATTTAGACGATATCATTGAGGAAGTAATAGCGCAAAATGTTTGTTTTTTTTTTTCAAATTTCCTTAATTTTCTTTTTGAACAAAAAAAAGAAATTTGGTTGTTTTTTTTTTCATTGATAATACATCACTGATAATAAAGTAAAATTAATATCATCAAAAATAAAATCTTCAGGAAGGCAAATTACCGATATCGGTGACAAATGAAGAAGAATTAGCGACACCGATTGAGACTGCAGAAGAACAACCGTCACCTTATCAAATGTATTTATTTCTTTTTCAAATTTAATTCATTCAGATATTAAAATTTTGATTGATAATAAAAATGACTTTTAATATCATTCTATGAAGATTTTTAAAATTAAATAAAGCAAATGCTAATCAGTGATCAGACAATCAAATTATTGTATTATTTTAAAACTAAAAATAAGTATCTGAAAATTAGTTTGATTAAATTTGATAAATAACATAAATGCATACATTTCAAATGGAATTATTGCAGCTAATTGAAAAAAAAATTCAAATTTAATTCATTTTTTTATAATGAGTATAATTAGATTAGGTTACTCAGTTGATGTTAATTGATGTTTGCAGAGTAGCTGTAGCTGAAATCATTACATTATATGTTGAATAAATTATTTTCCTTTTCCAGAGGCAATTTTGTTAATTCTAAAACAGTTTAAATTTAATCAACTTTTCTAAGTTAACATGTAAATTTCCAAGTTTAGATTTTATCATTACTAAGTAAATGAAAGAAGATGGTTAGTTAACTTTTCACACAGCAAAACGAGTATAATTTTAATCTTTAAAAAAATCTCATTCTCTTTTTACATTTGTTTTAAATTATTTTGATCAATTAGTTCAATTACATTGCAGTTAAGCATGATAAATTTATCGGTTACTAGCAATATCATAAATTCATTTCTGATTTTACATATAATGAAAGTACACTGGAAAAAAATTTCATCCTATGTTTTTTAACAGTTGTTATCAATGTTATCTTTTACATATCAGTTTTGTTTTATTGGAAGACAGAAATTATATACTCATTTTTTATATACTTTAAAATATTTTTGTTTATTTTTTCTTTTCCTTTTTTTTGAAGGTCCTTCTGTAAAATTTAATTCTCTAATGAAAATAATTTTGAGTTTTAAAAGGAAAACCGTTAGACCACTGATGATAATCTTTCTGCAAGAAAATTGAACATTTCAGAAATTGTTTAACCTTAAATCATAAAAGTTGATAAATATATTAATTTCAATATAAACTTCAATTTAATTAATGTATAAAAGCATATTTGTTTTGCCAGAGATCCATGCTTTGCTGCCGAGGATACAGTTTCATTGATGGCACCGTCAGAAGTTCAACATCTTGACACTGTCTGTACTCATTAAAGTTTGGATCTCAATTAATTAAAAATTTTTTTCTTATAAAATATTTTAAACACACAAGATTATGAATGATTTACGTTAGATGTGTGACACAGCATCCAATGCTAGTGCTAATGAACATTTGTGATAATTAGACCAAATTGATAAAGCAAATCTAAATTAAGTTTGGCAAATTTAGCAAATATCGCAGTAAATTTGAAATCAAATTTGCTTTTATTTTTTTCTTTTCTCTCTTTTTTTTTTTGATTTGTTACTTTTGACTTCAAGTTTTGAACTTTGAACTTTTTGTGATTTGTAAATTTTGAAAAAATTTGGTTTGTAAGAATTGTTGGGAAATGAAAAAAACTCATTCATTTTTATTTTTTACACAAAAATAAAAAAAAAGTTTTTGGTGAAAATTTCGGTTATTTATACTCTCTTTTTGTCGTCTTTTAACTAATTACTTTGCATATCTCAGCATTACAATTGCTACAGCGCTCAAATTTCTTTATAATTTATTTTTTCATCTTTAATTTTGAAATTTTTTCAGTATTTTTTTTTCTAAATTACAAGAAATTTATAAAAGAATTTTTAAATAACATTCTAGCAATTTAATGAAGAAATGGTTGCAACGCAAGTTATCGAATATGACGAAACGACACAAATGATTAATTTTGCGCAAGCTGAGGTAAGAATAACTTGATGACATATTTGCGTGACACTTTTTTTCACTTCATTAAGATATTTTGCATACTCAAATTAAAATATCTTAGTAATTTTATTAATTTTGCTAATTTGCAAAATTCTTTAGAAATATTATGCAAATTTTTTGCTTTATTAATATTAAAATTTTTAATTTATAAAAAGGTAATGGCAGTAGTTCATGAAGAAATTAGCGAACCGTCCACCTATATGGCGGTAATTGAAACCATTGACTTTATGGATGATGAAGCATCAAGCAGTCAGACAAAATTAGCTGAACAAGTAGAAGCCAAAGGTCTGTTGTTAATTTAATGAGTTTAATTAGTTTTGGCTATAATTTTACATGACAAAATAGTAGTTTTACTTTTTTGCGATGTTCGTTGGTGAAAATATAATTTACAAATAGTTACTTACTCAATAGTACGATTTAATAACTTTTTATTAATCAACCGTTTTCTCTTAATTGCAGTACTGCGGAAGTTTAAAGAGAAGAAGGAATTTTACGCACGTGACCCACATAAACTTCTTCAAACGTATGAAGAAGAGTGGAAACGAATTGAAAGTTTGACATCAAATCGACGACGTAATCAATTACGTGGCCGTCAATCAAACATACAAATGCCGTCTAATCAGTCACGATCACGCAAATCACCTGCCTCTCAAAGAATTCTTCGTGAGACTACCCTTCCGGATAGTTGAATTTCTGTAATAGTAATTATTTTTGGTAATAATAATTAACGATAATAAGAAATTTTTTTTAATAAAGTAAGAAATAATAATATTGCTAGTGTCGTAATTATCGTTAATATAAAAGTTATTATTATTTGCAAAGGAAAGTTACTATTGTTATTGCTTATTACTATTGTCTATTATTAATATTATTATTATTATTATTATTATTATTATTATTATTATTATTACTATTATTATTATTGTTATTATTACTATTAGTTGTTATTATTAATTACTATCAGTTGTTTTCCATTAATAGTAGTAATTAATCGCTTGTGCAGTCTTATAACATTTGTGGTGAAAAGTCTTAAAAATAAGCACTTTATTAAGCAATTAAGAAAATTTAAAAAAAAAAAAAATATGATAGCATTGTTTAGATTTAATTAAATAGGTGAAAAAATAAATAAAAGCCGAATGATAATTTAAAAAAGATTGCTTTATCATTTCCACAATCAAACATGATTTATTCATTTAAAATTCATTCAGTTTCAATTCCTGTTCAATTTTCTGCATTCCCTTGAAAAAGTACAGGTAAGTTATAGTATGTTTTGCTGTAATATTGAAATGATTAGTTTTACTTCCTGATTCGTCTATGTTTACTGTTTAAAGTCTAAATTGAAATGTTAAAAATTGTTGAAGTAATTAATTACCCAGTTGAATGTAGTGAAAAGCAATTGACATTCATTTAAAATGCAATGTAAAATGTGAATTAATGACTTATAATTTATTAATCTGTAAATTTAATATTTGCATAATAAATTTCAGAAATTTCGATTTTTCAAAAACTTGTTAACATGAAACCATTTTATGAATTGTGAAGTTCTAATTGTGGTCAAAATCTATTCTCCAACATTACTTCCACAAAGAGACTGAAAATTGCACGAAATTAAAAAAAAAAAAAAAGAAAACCAAATTTTCTTCAACAATTGCAGTTAGATTCAGTAATGAAACGATGGAAAGACTACTGCTTAATGTCAGAAAATAAAGAAAGTAACAGCTGTATAAAAAGGGTGAATAAATTTTTTGATTATTTAATTTTAAATTCTAATTTCATTAAAGGAATTGAAAATTAATATTAGTTGAGAGTTAAAAAAAATTTTGAATAGCTTCAAAAAGTTATGTGTAATTTCACAATTAAATTTTTTTTCTGTTTTCATCAAAATTTCTTTGATTGGTAAATGTTATTATTGAAAAGAACAGAGGTACCTAAGTTGATGCAGTAGTTATATTGCTGTTTTAAGTTTCTTATCAGTGACATCACATTCCAATTAGCAAAGTTTAATAAATGAAAGCGGCAATTGAAGTAGTGATAATGATATAACTAAAATTTTATGTCAAACTATTAGCCTTGCTAAACAGTTTCAAAATGGTTTACAATTATCACTTCAATTGCAAAAAATTTATCAAATTAGCGAGTTAACTGAATTCGTGACATGTTAGTAATGATACGAAAATGATAATTTCTATTGATAATGGTTGATAAAAAAAATAGTATTTGTTTCATATATTTCCATATTAACAACATATGCAGGTATAAATTTTGTGCACTTATTCAAGCTTATCACTGACTTGATATTGCATTTGCTATATTTTATTTCATTTGCTACATCAAAAACCGTAACTGTAACATATTTAAAATTTATTTTTTTAAAGTATTACATTTTTGGAAACTATCAAATAATATGAAATTTGCTTATCATGTGAGTTATTAAGTAATTAATGAATATAATTATTATAATGAGTTATTGCTAACTCTGCAATTTTACAAAAATTTGCCCATAATTTTTGCAAATATATGCCCCTTAAATTTTCATTCTTTGCTAATCTTTTTTTTTTCTCTCAAATTTTCATTTTAATTTTTATTTCGAATTTTATTTGACACTCATTTCTTTGAGTGTACGACCAGTTCAGTGATTCATCTGATACAATAAACATTATAATGTATTTATTAATTGAATTTTTTTTCCAACGTTAATCTAGTTGTATCAATGGTAAAATTGCATTTAATTTCAAACATTTTTCATTCCCAATCTTGACTTCTCGATTATTTAATTTCTTTTCATTTCATTCGTTTCCTTTTTTTTTTGTTCTAATTGTATTAATTCTACTATAACATTGCAGAATTCATCATGCGATTTGTTGACTACGCTAACGATATTTTAAATATATTATGGAATTCATAATTTTTTTTAAACTATTTTGATTTATAAATTTTATCGATGCTGATAAGAAGTTTCAATTATCAATTTCTATTTTTAATGATTAGTGAAAGTATGATAAATTTAATTTTAGAATGCATGTCTTAAAAATTTACTCTTTGAAGTGATTCGCCAAAATTTTTAATTAAAAAAAATACGGCAATTTTTTCAAATTTTTTTTAATGAAATACTTTCTATTAGTTTTTCTTTTTCGGCATAATTAAAATTTATATTGCCAAGATTTTCTCATTAAATGGTCATAAATTTTTGTTCTTAAACGATTGACAATTGAAATAATTGATCGTGATTTGTAAATGTATTTGTAATTTTGAAAAAAAAAAAAAAAAAAAAGAATTTCAAAAAAATGAATTTATCCTCCATAAAATGAGCAATAATTAAAGAGAAAAAAAATGGAGATAATTACTTCATTAATATTTTTCGATCAAATATAAATCGGATTTAAAAGCTGAAATAAAATCTAAGGAGAACAATGTATGCCTTTTTCTTTAAGTGCTTTTTTTTATCTTAGGAAAGTTATATCCGAAATTAGGCTATTTTTTTAATTGGAAGCTGCTAAACCATCTGCGGAGTCACTAACCACTTGTTTTGACTGGCTAATTTTCATCTAACATTTAATTTTTTTTAAACTTTCAAATGAAATTTTTAATCATGAAGATTTTGCAAATCAAATAATTGTATTTATGATGAAAGAGTGTTTGTTAAGATCGTAATTTAGCTTAGAATATTTTAAATAAATGTTCTGTAGAAATTTCAATTATATAATTTCAAGCTTTTCATATAATTAATTTTAAAATGCCTCCAAAAAAAGTCTGTATGTGAAACAGGTTAAAAAAAATAACAAGAAAAAAAGACTAACCAATCCCATATATAAGAGAAATCAAAAGAAGATCAATCGATTGCATGGAATGATTTTTCCTGATCACAAAGGACTCGAGCATTATGATAAATGATAAATAAATAAATTTGAACAATTACACACAGAGAAGTGAAATAGTTTTCCACCGACTGGCGTTAGAAATTATTCAAAATATTATTTGCGCAGCTAATAGAAATATTTATTGCTTAATTTTCTGTAATAATCGTATTACTGATAAAAATATCTTATTACCGTAAATAAAGTCTTATCAACACAATAGATGCATTACATTTGTTGGAAGATTAAACTTAAGAGTTTTAAAATTTTTTTTTCGAATATAACACATAGACTTGTGTAGGATTGAAATTTATGGATTTGGTTAAGGAAGTGAAATTTCATATCAATGGCAATTTCTTCCTGGAATGTTTGATTGAGATTTATCAGTGATATCAATATTTACATTACATACAAGATAATTTTTAAGAACTTCAAAGAATATGTTGGATAATTGAACAAAAAAAGAATTTGATGATGATATACAAATTTTTTGCAGCAGTCAGTCTCGACAACATTATCAGTCTCGAGGAACAACTGCTGGTACTTAACATTAAATTCGTTTTTTAGATCTTTGATGCCCATATCAGTATGAATGATGGATCTCAATCAAATATTACTATTTTGCTCATAAATTTTTGCTTGAAATTAATATGAAAAGCTGAAAAAAATATCAGCTATAAGTTTTGTACAGCAAAATTACTATTAGACAGATACTAACAGAAACTAAACATCCAATCATTTTACTTGTTGATAGTTTTTACCTCAGCTGTGATAAGAATTTCTGCACTATGCTTGCCAATTAACTCAATTGGAATTTAATAATAAATATTTTCAGTAGAATTAAAGCATAGCATAGTAAGACTGCATGAATTGAACATCTTTAGCTGAACTGTACGAAAGAATTTACTTGGGCAATATTGCTAGCTAAAAAAAAAAAAGTATTTTAAGCTCCAATAGAAATTCGATGCACTTTCGAAATATTAATTATCAAAGTGAACAAAATTATTCATTAGTTAAGACTAAATAAAATAATAAAAGTAATCGAAATTTTTTAGAAAAAAAAGCTATAACCATCCACTTAAAGTAAATGATTTAGAAAAAAAAAAACGCGCTTAATTAAATAATAATGAAAAATTTGATAAGAAATTTTTTGAACGGAGTAGATCAAATGATAAAAGCAAAATTTTTTAATTGCATTAATTTTCCTGCTAATTTGTACTTGTCACATTTATCGTCTCTTTTCGCAAATATTTCACTAATTTCCATTTTCAATTTCCTCTCATTTTCATTTGAATCCTTGGGAGTAATTTATAGTGGGCCAAGATTATTTGAAGAAAAATCTAATTTTTTCTCAAGCACTAATTGTTTAATTAACTGTCTTGAGGGATAATGAAGTATTATTTCAGCACAACAAATTTAATGGAAACTTTAATGATTATCAGTTATTACCACCAAAAATCATTTGCATATGATTTTGAACTCATCATTATCAGTCCAAGTTTAGCAAATAGACATATTTTGATTATCAAACATAGTGAGAAGTGTCATTTTCTTATTTAAACTTACTCATTCACTTTATTGACAGGTAATGATTTCGTTTTCTTTCTTTTTTGCTGATAAGAAAAAATGAAAATTTGAATTTTGCAGTATCTTATGATATTTAGATCAAATAGATGATTAAAACTTGCTACTGTCTTCATTCTTACACTCAACATTAATTCTACTTTTCCTTCCAGCGTACTGATTATTTTCCGGAATAAAAAGATTGTTTTAATTTGTTCATTATGTTATCACTAATGCAGAATTTAGCAGCAATAAAGCAAAAGCAAGAAATTACTTTGATTCAACATTGAACAAGTTTGAGGATAAATTAAAATGAAATTCGAAAAATATTTTGAAAATGATATTAGTAATTCTTGATCGAAGCATGCATCATTACTAAACCCAAAAAACATTTTCACTTAAAAAATTTTGCCAGCAAGAAAAACGAAAATATATAAAATTGAAGTCAATGAAAAAAGCAAATAAATTTAAAAAATAAAAAGATAAATTATGAAATAAAATTTATAATTGATTTATAATGAGAAGAATGATTCAATTTAATTAACTGCAGTAAAAATATGAAAGAAAATTTCATCCTTAAAACTAGCTTCATTAATTAGTAAATTTGAATTCCTCATTATAAAAAGATGATAAATTAAAAAAAATCTGTTTTGTATTCCATTCATAACAATGACTGAAAAGTTATAAAATTTATTTTTCAATCACGTAGAATTTTCGAACGTTTGCCACGTAGTGATATTCGTACGTGAGTGGTACTCGTAACATGAGTGATGTTCGTAACGTAAGTGGTGTTCCCCGTGCAGTCAAAACTAATCGCTACTGAAAATTGAAAATTAGTATACCATTTCCGAATAGCACTTGAAACTAGCATCGATATCGAAGTAAACAAACTTCGGCGCAATATCTGACGGCCAGAATCCAAATAAATTTAAGGACTGACGCTCTTTATAAAATAGCTTGAAGATTAAAACGAGACTAATTCAGACTAGGTCGTACTTCCTGATCAATCAGCCTTCCCGGATTTCACTGAAATGGTTAAACTGGTAGTGAAAGATAGGAACTGTTAACTCTGCCTAAAGAGGCGCTAATTAGTGATTCCATCATTAGCATATCTATTCAGAATACAATTTATGGACTATGAATTTTTAAAATTTGCTTCCTGCTGTTATTTGTCATTAATTTGTTGTCTTTTTTTTTTTTTGAACTATCGGCTACTGTTATGCAGTGCATCGATTAATTAACTTTGCAAATGCTATTTTCAACTTTGATTGCATCATCTGAAATGGAATTTAGAAGTTTTATTGGCCTTTTTTCTTCTAAATCAAAATAGAACTTATCAATCTTATTTATGCTACCTTTTAAATCAAAAGATTTTAAATTTTCCAAAATTATACTCCTTTCTAGTTCTACTTTAGTGTGTAATGAACTAACTATATTACTTACAGAGACATTTACTATCATGCAAAATATTATTATCATTTTAAATGGCTGCAAAAAATGTGTTGTACAATTTGATCCAAAAATTTTTTCCACAAACTGCTCTGGAAGCATTAAGATTTTACAAGACTTATTAGACTTACTTTCATTTGCATTTAAAATTTTCGTTAGACTAAATTTGAAAATGTTTGAATTTTACTTTATGCACATCAAATAATTTGTACGATTAAATTAATTTATGGAAAAGTTTGAATAAATTTGTATGTCGTATTAATTGTCCGATGCATTTCATGTTTTAATAATATTAATTGTTAGAAAGGCATTTAAAATATTTTTTTTTCTCATCCTTCCTTCTGCAACAGTCAAACGTATTTTTCCAAGTAAAAAAAAAGAAAGAGAAAAAAAAAATTAAATAAATTTATCATTTCAACAAACATGTTTATCTTATTTTTTAAAAATGTGCAATTTTGAAAATAAATTTTGCGTAAGTTTATGAAAATTGTGAATAATTGATTATAAAAAAAGAAAAAAGAATGAAAAAAGGATACAGAGGACGAAGGGGAAAAAAAACCGGAATTATTCCTATGAAACAAGAGTGTTTCCGGCAAGTTTTCGGTATCATTATATTCTTATTATTATTACCAAATATGACAACAACTTGATATTTGTATATTTATCCTTTGACAAATCATTTCATTTTTTTTTTCTCTATCGAGAATTTTTAAAATGCATAAAAATTATGATATTACTATCCATAATAATGTATTAATTACATTCTAGGATTTTGAATATATTTTAAAATTTGTTAAATCTTTTAAAAATAATTTTTAATACATTGCTCGTTTTTTTCTTCTTATATAAAAATTTATTTTAGTTGTTGAATTTTCTCTTTTTTTTTTTTGTTATCTTCCCAAGTTTTGCTTGCATTTTGGAATTGGTAAAACAACTTGAACTATATAATTATGGTTATTTTGCGAGAGAAAAAAAAAAAAAAATTTGATTTCAAAGCAATTAATTGGTTGGTGGAAAGGCAACTTTCAAAAATCGTCACTTTGTTTGATTTAGAATTATATAGAAAGCTTTTTCGGCTATTCTGCTGTACAAATTTTCTTGTTAGCAGAGTACTAAGCCGGAAATGAAAACACAAATCTGAATTAAATACAACCGTAATTCCGGTCATGGCATGTTCTTTCCTTTTTTTTTTTTAAATAGCTGAGTTAGAGTGTTCCATTCTTTTGAAATAAATATTTATATTTTCAGCATCTTTATTATTCCTTAATCCCCTTAGAATATAAATGTTAAATGAATCAATTTATAACTATTCAAACAACCAGTTAATTAAATAATTAAATGCTTTACCGACTCCAACTCTTTCTTATCTCAGAGGTTGTATAAAAACATTTTACCGTCTGAAATAAATTTTTACTTTTAAATTCAAGTTATTAACTAAATTATAAGGCATTTGAATTTTTTGAATTTCTGATATAAAA
Organism: Setaria digitata; assembly: GCA_003640385.1. Lineage (NCBI taxonomy): Eukaryota > Metazoa > Nematoda > Chromadorea > Rhabditida > Setariidae > Setaria > Setaria digitata. The sequence continues at coordinate 70,074 of RCAB01000104.1, forward strand.
TTTTTAATTTACTAGTGAAAAAACTCCAATCCTTTGTTTGTGTTAAAAAAATTTTTTCTACGGCTCCTTTGGTTTATTCTTACTGCAAACATAATTGTATTATAATGAATATATTATATTAAATGAATATATTTCATATATTTATTTCATACATTTCATAAATGAAATTAAGGAAATCATTTGTAATCAAACAATTGGGGTGTAAAAATTTAGCAAAGTTTATTCAAATAATTATAATTACACGCAAATAAATTCAAATGAAAATTTTAGCAGAATTGAATTTGTCAAAATTATGGAAAAATGAATTAATAATGTTAAAGGTACAAATTTAAATTGAATTCAATATTGTAAATCGATCCAATGTCGCATATTGCTAATTAATTCATATGTACAAAAAAAAAAAAAAAAAAAAAAAGAAAAAAGGAGAAGGGAGTAATCCATTATTTTATGTAATTAATTATAGCAAGAAATTTTAAGCGAGATCATTGCATTTCTAAAATTGAAACAAAATTTCAATTAGATCAATTACAATTGCGTGTCAATAGTTATTCCAATAATATATGGCTGGTAAAAATGGAGGGTAATAAATATTATTTAAACTGCTAATTAATTTATCAACCAAAATGTAACACAATGAAATTCACTTGGGATCCGAGAAGAATTGGTTCAATTAAAAGTAATTAACAAGTGGCATATATGAACAGTAGTGAATGGAACATAGTTGTTAGAAACAATTCATTTAATTAATTAAAAAACCAAGGAATAAAACCCTGAAATTGAGTCAAAAATAATTTCCTGTTGCAGAAATTAATTATCTTTCCAGTACTTGCAAAGTTAATTATACTATTCAAGTAAAAAGAAAGAGCTGCAGGTAATATAATTGTAATTACTATAATTTTAATGTGTTGGCAAAAAATCGGTAAAATCAGAAACTATTTCAGCTTAATTTTGCATCATGAATTCGTTAACTAAAAATATTTTACGATGTGTTTTAGATTTTTTGTGATGATAAGCTTGTTACATTGGAAGTCTGCCGAACTATTTAATTGATTAAGCTTAATTAATTAATGAGTTGAACAAAGTTTGACGAATATTTATATTTTCTCAATTTTTTTTTCAGAGAAAGCTTTGCTGGTTTCAGTCATTTTTCTTTTGTTTTGTTTTTTTTTTTTCTTTAAACTTTTTCTTAAATGTAAACACTTTAAACTACATTTTACTGAATAGCGTTTCAATAAGTTTACAAAACTGCTCAACATAAAAGTTAAAAAGTTTTTAATTTAAATATAAATTTATCCTCAGTACAAAAAAGAAATTAAGCTTGACATATTTCAGTTGATCTCCTTAAATACCTGACCTCCAGTATACTCTCTTCGATATCCAGCTTCTGATATGCCCTTCTCAGTACTTGACCTCCAGTAATTTTGCAATTTCTATCCTATAAAAAATTGTATTCAATTTTTAGCTACCAAAGAATCAAACCTTAAGATTTTAAAAAGGATTTTCTTTTTTTTTTTTGATCTTCTTTGGACAAATCCTTTTTTAGGATAAATAAATATTTAGAAAGGAATTAAAACTATTTCGATACAATTCATCGTAGCATAAAATCATTTTTTTTTCAACATTTCGAAAAATTAAGCATTTTTAAAAGTTGTGAATTTCATCAGAATAAAATTAACTTTTTATTTGAGGCGAAGAAAATTCGTTTAATTTTGCTTCTTTTTTTTTAAATATCTGGGAAAAAAAAGAAGAAAACTTCGAAATAACTTCAGTGTGAAATGAATTGAATTGAAATAAATGAAAGGTAAATTGTTTATTTACAGCAATCATATTTCATTAACATAATAGCACTTCATTATCCACTCAATTTTTTTCATTTTCCTTTTTTTCCATATGCTAAGTAATACTTTGAGAGAAGAACAAAAGAGAGTTATTGTTAGAAAATAATTGAAAACAAATCGAATTTTCTTCGTTTCTTACCTTTCTCTCTTTATTTTTTACATTCATTTCATATTTCACTTTAATTATTCCTCATTTTCATCCGTTCCAAATGATTTCCGATCAACAATACATTTCTTGGCATTTTACTCAATATTTTACTTATCACATTATCATTTCAACTGATAACCATTTTATAATTTTGAAGTTCAATTTCTCACTTCTATCTATATCAATATACAAATTAAGATTTCTTCTACAAATTTCATAATTGGTTATTCCTGATTAGGCGTTGATAAAATTGGTCCAGTGAAATCCACTGCATATATAATTCCGAATAATAATTTCAACTAATCGCTTTTCCATAATAGAGACACCTCTAAAAGGAATTTTGAAAAAAAATAGTTATTTTGAATATCCAATGAAAAAAATAATAATAATAATGAAAAGGGATGAAAAAGTTGATAAATTTTTTAATAATTTTAATCTGATTTAACCAATAGTCTCCCTTTTCCAAAAATAGAAGCTCATATTCTCACATTCTTGTAAGTGAGGAAAATACTGATAAAGAAAGAACGAAGGTGGCAAATAAGTTGAAGCAAAGTGAAAACCGATGAATACTCTCGGGAATGTCGAGATCCTATCGTCAATCTTTACTATTCCAAAACTTCTTGATGAGCAGAATGATGAAGATGAAGATGAGGATGAATACATTATCAAATTTGCGTATTACGATCATTTTTTGCCTGATTGCTAATTTTTAAAATATTTTTTTTTTTTGAAAATTCATGCAATTTTTTTTTTCAGGATCTTCAATATAATGCAAAAATTTTTATGTGCTTACTTGGTATAATTAAGCGTATTGATATCAAAAAAAAAAAAAAAGAGAAAGAAGAAAAAAAATAAATGAATAAAATATTCACTTAGCCATTACAAGCTGAAAATTTGGACAAATTGATTCAAATAAAATTATATTTTAATTATCGATACAGCAATTTTCCTTCTTCCAAAATAAGACGAAATATTTGAAAATTTTTCCAAAAAAAAAAAAAAAAGAACTAAGTTTTATTGAAAGTTCGAAAAAGCAATATGAATATTTTCTTTTTTCTTCCTTTTTTTTTTTGACTCCATTTAGCAATCTAAGCATTGTCCTAAATTTATTTTTAAATTTCAATAATAATCTTAAAAATTGTTGAATCCAAAATTTTTGAAAATTTCACCAATTTCTGAAAAAAAAAAAGAAAATGAATATTGTTGATAATTATGAAAAACCATTTCAAACAATTGAAACAAAGCAAAAAATTTGATTCAAATTAATTGAATTGAATTGCCATACAGTTCTTCTTCAGTCATTTTCTCAACAAAAATTTTTTTTCCACAAACTGAAAGAAAGCAAAATCATTTTCTCATTGTCCAGATTGCAATTGATTAAAATAATGAAATAATTGACTTAAGAATAAATCAAAGATGACAGTAATGCACCATAGGTGGTACAAATTTTTTTTTTTTTTTTAACCCAACCGATAATAATACCTCTTTTTTAAATGATTGCATTTTTAGGCAATGGTATGATTGATTACTGCATTATTATTATTATTATTATTCATAATATTTCTTCCTCTTTCTTTTTCTAATTTTTTTTTTTTGCCTCCTTTTCACCTATTTTTGTTGTTGGATTCTCTGAACTTCTGAATTCCCGCTGTGAATTGTATTAGTTTCACACTCTTGAGAAATGAATGATTAAGTTCTTATTGAGGATGACGATTATTCCAACTTTCGGTATCATCATCATTATAATATTTACAATACAAAAATAGTAAACAGAATTGCATAGTATTTTTTTTTTTTTTTATTTTAAATTTCATTTTATTATTTTTTTTTTAAAGATTTCTTTCATTCGCAATTATTTCATTTGTAATATTTTTTAATCATTATTTACTCATTTTTCGTTTTCATAATTGTTGTTTTTCTTTTTGTGAATAATCATATTTCTGGAATACTACTAATTAAAAATATCTAGGATAATTACAATTACATATTAATGTTTCTTACCCCACTATTCCATATATATATATATACATCATATATACAGTTCTTATGATATTTGATGAATTTTAATTTAAAACTTTTTCAACTTAACTTTATTAGAGATGCATCACTGGAATTAGGAAGTAGTAAAAAAAAAAAAAAAAAAAAAAAAAAAAAAAAATACTGTAAGTTCTATCTTGAANTCTATCTTGAAGTTACCTGTGTTGACCTTCATAGGTCATCATCTATCATTTCACATTGATTGCTTCGGTCTAGCCACCAAAGGCTATCTTCCAACTTGTAGTCTTTTTTTTTCTTGAAAAAATCATTTTAAAAATTAAATTTTATTAGAAAAAATATTTAAAAAAAAGAGAAATTATCAGCTACGTGAGTTTATTTGAAAATATGAGAATAACTATTGCATCTGCTATTCATTCATTGGCTGTAGACATGGAAAAAGAAAAATTTACGTAAAAATATGTTCAATTAATAATTGTGGTAAAAATTCGGAGAGGAATTTTCGTCTAATCAAGTCTAGACCAAATATAATTACAATTTTGACAATAGCGCTAACTTTTAAAAAAGAAAAGAAACGGCCTAGTGCAAATCCCTTCTCCGTCTTCTTTCTACTCCAAGTAATCAAGCAAGTTAGCTAGTTGGCTAGTTAGCTAGCTAGCAATCAAGCAAACAATAAAGTGCTCTTTTTCAATTTGGAAGGCAAAGCAAAAGAAAAATTGGAAATTTTCATTTCTCTCTCAAAAATAAAATTTGAATAAGTTAAAATGAAATTTCGCAGCTTTTTTATGATTTTTCACAAAAAATTTCCATAATTAGTTTAGCTAAGAAAGAATTCTAACAGAGAAGAAAGGTTTGATAACAAAAGACGGAAATGATTCGCTGAACTTACTTAACTTAGTCCACTTCATTCTGTACACCCATCAGCAAAGTGTCCAAATAATTCACTCTCTTATGATGCAAATGCAAACTTCCTTCAATTTCATAACAACTTAACAACAAAATCAACTGATTTCCTTCACCTCATCCTTCTTATGTTCATCCATTCATTCATCCACCGATTCATTCACCGATTCATCCACCGATTCATTCACCGATTCATCCACCGATTCATTCACCGATTCATCCACCGATTCATTCACCGATTCATCCACCGATTCATTCACCGATTCATCCACCGATTCATCCACCGATTCATCCACCGATTCATCCACCGATTCATCCACCGATTCATCCACCGATTCATTCACCGATTCATCCACCGATTCATTCACCGATTCATCCACCGATTCATTCACCGATTCATCCACCGATTCATCCACCGATTCATCCACCGATTCATCCACCGATTCATCCACCGATTCATCCACCGATTCATTCACCGATTCATCCACCGATTCATTCACCGATTCATCCACCGATTCATTCACCGATTCATCCACCGATTCATTCACCGATTCATCCACCGATTCATTCACCGATTCATCCACCGATTCATTCACCGATTCATCCACCGATTCATTCACCGATTCATCCACCGATTCATTCACCGATTCATCCACCGATTCATTCACCGATTCATCCACCGATTCATTCACCGATTCATCCACCGATTCATTCACCGATTCATCCACCGATTCATTCACCGATTCATCCACCGATTCATTCACCGATTCATCCACCGATTCATTCACCGATTCATCCACCGATTCATTCACCGATTCATCCACCGATTCATTCACCGATTCATCCACCGATTCATTCACCGATTCATCCACCGATTCATTCACCGATTCATCCACCGATTCATTCACCGATTCATCCACCGATTCATTCACCGATTCATCCACCGATTCATTCACCGATTCATCCACCGATTCATTCACCGATTCATCCACCGATTCATTCACCGATTCATCCACCGATTCATTCACCGATTCATCCACCGATTCATCCACCGATTCATTCACTCACTTATTCCTTCGTCACCCACTCACTCATCTACTCGTTCTATCCAATTCAATCTATTTTATGATTATTAGATCATATTTCGATTAGCCTTCATCGTTTATCGAAATTTTGTTGTGCACTCATTACTTCATCAACTTCCATTTCAGCACATTACACTATGTCATTTTATTTGCTTGGTCTAAACTTTTTCCCGAATTAATATAATGCATGTCCTAAAACTTTTTTGTCGATTTTTAAAAGTCGGATCAGTAGAAAGTTGTCGTATTAATAAATGTGCTGATAGTGCAATTTGCAAGCACCAATATGCATGGAGATACTGCAGCTTGCAAACAGCAGAATGTAGTTCTTGCCACTTAAAGCAACAGAAATGGGTACTGCAGCTTGTAAGCAATGGAATTAAGTACTGCGATGTGCAAGCCATGGCGTGCAGGTGGTGCAACTTGTTTTAATCTGTCAATGCAATTCTGATTAGCATTACTGTGTTTTCCATCTGTTTGATGCATGAAATCATCATTCGACCCAAACTGTTTACTTATTCGTTTGTTTACATTTCGCGATTTCGAGTTTGAAATTTCGGATGATTGCAGAAGTTAAGCTCCTTATGATAGCACATACCTTATCTGTTCCTGACGCATCCTGTTGCTGATGATGGTGGCGTTTTCTTTGCTTACTTCACTACCTCAAACACCCGAGATATCTCGAGATACCTATTAATGGAAGTGTTCCGATTAAAAATGATTCACTTATGAATGGCTTATAAAAGTTAAACTTTTGAAGAATATTTTGAGATACCAAATTAATTTTGTAACTTTTAGCTCGAAATCTTTCACCGAATGTTTTTCCAAATCGCCACACGTGAAAGAAACTTACGTGCGTTTAGAATCGGATACGTGAACAGATTCCTATTTTGTCTGGCAGCGAAAATTTCGTATGGATTCTCGATAACAATTTTCGATTAGTTTAAATCTTCAAAGCTAAATAAAACCGTAAAAAATGAAAGAACGACCGATTTGGTAAAATTTAGCTAACACCGACTGTATCACGTAGTACGAGTCTGACCCCATAAGTTTGCCGAATCCTGAAAAGTTGATTACATCAAAATGATGACGTGACAATAGTTCGTTTGTTTTTTAGCAATCGAAAAAGGTACCAGACAGGATCACTCGACCATAACAGAAAAGTGAAACAATCCGGCCTGATTAATCGTTTCCGGTACTAGAGGAAATGAAAAATAATCACTCTGCCGGATACGGTCATAGACTAGGGGTGTGGTCTTTAGGGTGTGGCCTAACCATTTGGCTGGCGAGTGTGCAATAGACTCCACCCCAGGGCATCATTACAGACATACCATTGAACCACCCATTCCTTTTGCTGCTGTCAGCCGGATGGAGGGAAGGGAGAAATGACCGGACGAGAAAGACATAACGGAACGGGAAGAGAGACATAATCGGACAAGGAAAGAGCAGAACCGGATGAAGAAGGGCGTGACCGGACGGGACCGGAAGCTAAATTCATTCCTAGTGCTATTCATCCCTCCCTTTGGGCGTGTTTCCTCAAATATCGCTCCATTCATTCCTACTCTTTACTGCACCTCATCCAACTACGTAACCCTGTCCATACCGTTCACTGCTCTCGAACAGGATGACTTCCGGATCCGGATCCTGCCGGGCGACCGTTTAGGTAATCGGAATGTTTGTCTAGCCGAGAGTTTAGTTCACATCGTATCGGATAAGCTATTATCATAATTCCAATATGAGCCGTTCTAATGTTTGTTTGTTTGACCTTTTGGGCTTCCCTTTAGATTTACTGTTATCTTATCAGCAATGCTTTTTACATAGTTTTGAACGATTATCATATCAGTTACATTGTTAAATTCCCTCCACGACTGTTATCAGTAATTGCTTGCAATTATTTCAGATAGTTTTGTTAATTAATGAAATGAGACACTGAAATGTGTTGATTTGAGCAAATGATGATAATGGATGAATAATTGGATAAAATTGAATGCAATCAAAACTGTTATAAATTTAAATTTTACTACCAAAAATTTCAACTCATTTTCATTTCATTTGCAATTAGTTACAAATAACAGCCAGCTATCGATGAGTGATTTTTTACCTTTCACTCAAATATATTTCTTTTTTCCTTCCTCATCTTCCTCATTTTCTTTTCATTTTTTCCTCTTTTTTTTTCGTCTTAATAATGTTACCTGTTGGGTAATAATATTACCTGTTGATATGGCCAGTACCATTGTTAAAAGTAGTTTTTAGTTCACTTCAGTATTCGAAATATTTCGTTGCTACTTGTTTGTTTTTGATTTAATTGATCGATTGATTGATTGATTGATTGATTGATTTTACCTGCAAAGTACACGACGAATGTATTTGAGAGTATTATTACTTGCTGACGACAATGGTGATGGCTGTTTGGTAGGAAATTTCTGTTCGGAAAAAAAAAAGGTTTAGTTAAATTTTGATATGAACAAAGGGAAATTTTAAGTAGGAGAGAGAGGGAGGGAGAGAAGGGAAGACAAGTGAATGAAGATGGTGAGAGAGAGGGGGAAAGAAAAAAAGATGAAAGAAAATATAAGGATTTAATGATAACCTGTTACACTGTTCTTTTGTTCATACCTTTTTTCCTCTCTCTCTCTCGCTCTCTTTCTCTCGCTCTCTCCTCCCTCCTTTCAACTTAACATAAAAGCCGGTTCGTCACTTATGAATTTATTTCATTCTCATAATTTTAAATGCTTCCTCCTTTTTCCTCTACCTCTCTCTCCCTCTCTCTCTCCCTCTCTTCTTGTCAATTATATATAAATATATTTTCATCTCCTCAATTCTTTTTTTTTGTCGTATTCCTTTCTTGTATAAGTTTGTGTTTATTTAGTAAAAAGTTCACATTTCTTTGGTATAATTCGTATTTTTCATGCAAATTTGGCTGACTTCTAATCAAAAGTCTCTTCTTTGTTGCTTTGCTTCTTGCAACTTTTTCTTTTAATTGATCCTTTGAAAAAAAAAAATTAAAATTTAGTAAAAATTCATTTGTTTTTCTTTCACTAAAACTCTAAAATACAGTAATAATAGACATCCACAGTTGTGTGCACCAAAATGATTAAATGATCAGTGTGAATTATTCTTTAAAGTATATAGCATCATCGAATGATCAATTGGAATTGGAATTGAAACAAAGGAAAAAAAAATTATATGTATATGTGTCTTTTTTTTTCCTTTGAAGTTTGAGAAATGTGATGTGAGTGATTATCGAAAAGAGCAATTTATTTCTTTTCCTTATCAATTATCATATTATCATTTCGAATATTTGATTGTAATTTCTTTCATTATGAATCATTTCATCATTTTACCTCAATCACATTTTCCATTCGAATGAATCACTTTGCCGTTTTTCCTTTTTGGCACATTCCTTCAAATCTTTCATGATCATTAAATGCCGATAATGATCAGTTCGATGCTATGTTTACTTTAAATGTCGATCACATCTCTATTGTTTTAACACAACACGATCAATCAATCAATCAATCAATTGATCATCATGCTGATTGTAATTGTTATCATTTTGATCGTTATTATTATCAGTATTAATAATTATTTTATCCATCACCAGTTTTGTCTTTCTTTATTGCATCATCCTGAAATAGTACAGCAACTGGCTTGTGGTATTTTAATTAAGCATTTAAGTATATAGGTGACACTAATTAACCATGTCATTTACTAAGCATTACTAATCTTTAACCGTCATTCATTACTAAAGAAAATCATTTAATTCATGCATATTGAATAGTAATTAAACATTCCGTCACGCACACACACAGAGAGAGAGAGAGAGAGAGAGAGAGGGAGAGAGAGAGAGAAAAGAAGAAATTATATTGATGTTAATGAAAATTATTATACTATCATTACTTCTTCATTCATCTTATGTATTTTTTACTTGGCTTGTCTTTTTCTTTCCTTCACTCTACGAGGTATGTAAGTGTAATTAAGAGTTAAAAATTAATTCATTAACGGTAGTAGTGGTGGGAAATAAAGTTACTCTAGTAGAAGGAAAAAAGAAAAAGTTTGTCCTGATAAAGCGAATGATAAAAGATAAGAAAAATAGTAGGCGGGATATGAAAGGATGATAGCGATGATGAAGAGGAATGAAAAAAGAAAAAATAGTATGGAAAAAAAAAAGGAGAAAAAAAATGAAAAAAAAAAAGAGAAGGAATAAAGAAAGAAAGGGAAAGTGTGGATGACTGTGAAATATGTCGCACCTTTGAAGCTTCGTTTTTTATTTATTTATTTATTTATTTTTTCCTTTGCTTAAAAAATCGTAAAAAAAAAGAAAAAAATCTTTTAATTTTTCTTTCTTTTCAACCCTTCTTTCCATTTACTCTCTCTCTCTCTCTCTCTTTCTTTCTCCCTCCTCCTCCTCCTCTCCCTTCCACTCTTTTGTTTATCACAATCTATTGAAATGCAAATTAACGAAACATTACGCTCCATTTTCAACAAATACAGAACAAAATCTTACTATAATCCTCTTTACCTTTTTTACCCTCTTATTTCCCTCTCCTCTCCTCTCTCTCTCTCTCTCCCTCTCTCTCGCTCCCTTTTCCCTTCATCTTTTAGATATTCTATTATTATTATTATTACTAATATTGTCATCGTTATTACAGTCATTATTACTCCCATTAATACTAATTATTACTATTCTCGGAAATTTTGGTAACATATATTGTATCATAAACGATAAACAGATTTATATTGATATCGTNGATTTATACTGATATCGTTATCATGATTACAGTGATTACTTACCACGATATTGCTATTCTTGGAATCGTTGATTGTCATTATCAGTATTATTATTATCATTATTTTATCATTGTTTTTATGATTATTATTGACCTATTATTCATTCTTTTTTTTCTCTTCTATTATTATTCTATTTGAAACTATTAGCTGAACTATTCTCAAGACCTAAAATAAGTAGTATGTCATGTTTATTTATTATTTCTCTCTATTATTATTATTATTATTAATTGTCATTATTTTTGTCACTATTTTTTCCCCTTCTATTATTATTAGTCTATTTCAAACTGTTACTAAGACTATTCTGAATACCTAGTACGAGTCTTGCGTCATATTTATTTATTATTGCTCTTCATTCTTATGATACTATTATTATTATTGCTATTATTATTTATTATGGTCATCATTATTAATTATTATTATTATTGATTACTATTATTGTTAATTATTAATTATTGTTATTATTATTATTGTTAATTATTAATTATTATTACTATTTTTATTGTTATTGTTATTATTCTAAGTTGTTACCAGAACTATCCTGAATCTGAAAACCTAAAATGGGTGATATATAGAGAGAAATCATATTGACATCGGATTATCTTTTAAGTGAATAATGTGCTGAATTTTTTTTTGACTACGGAAAAGATAGAGTATCGAATGCCTCATTAATTTATTGCTACTTTTTGTTTTGCCAGTTTAATTAAGAAGCACGATGAGTGGAAGAGTTTTTTTTTTTTGCTGAAATTAATCTGAACTTCTGATAACAGGAGTTTATGGTGGCTAACAATTAGGTAGATTAGACATTTAAGTTGTGGAACTAATTAATTCTTAGCTTTCTGCAGATTTCTCTTCAGTAAAAAAATAAATAAATAATTCAAAATTTTGGCCATATCTTTTGATGATATTATCCATTTGTTTTAGCCATATCATTTTATCATCAGCTTTCACACTGATCATTTCTTTGCTTTTTTTTTTTTAAACCAATTATTAAACAGTTTGAAATTTATCCCTGAAAAAAAAAAAAAATGTTGCATAATTAGAAATGATAATTGCTGTTGAACCGATATAGTCAGTCAGTCATCTTTGAGAATGAAAAAATCAAAGGGTTAAGAAGACAAAAACGATGAAATGACGAATTAAAAGTTGATGATGGTGGATGATTATGATCGGTCATGTCATCTTAACTGATTCAATTCCTCTTCTCCCTTCATATGTATTCTCTTTTTTTTTCTTTTTTAAATTTTTAAAAAATAAATTATAACATTTATAGCACATTGAAAACCCGAAAACATTCCATTTCTAGTTGGATGAATGAATTAATGAATGGATGAATGAATGAATAGATGGGATGAATGGATGAATTGAAATGATAGATGAATTGCTAAATTGCCTAATTTAAGAAAAAAAAAAAAAAAAATGAAACACTTAATTCTCTTTGCTTTTTTCTCACTTCTTCCTCGAGACTTTCCTCCTCTTCCTTTCCACCTTCAAATCTAAATTAGTTATTAATTACTATGTGAGAGGAGTGGGAGGAACTGTGATGTGAAATAAGAATTTACTAAAATTACACTTTCAATTATTTGCAAATATTTTATTTTTCATTGATTTTTTTCCATCTATTTAATTGCTACTATCATTTAATCATACAATTATGATAAATGGAATTTTTTTTTCTCTCTCTCTCTTTCTTTCTACTTTTGATTGTATGGGAAAGTTTCATCATTCTCTCCCTCTTCTTCACCTCAAAACAGTACTTCTTCTTCCAAAACTTTTCTTTTCTTTTTCCTTTAACAAATTATATCTTAGCTCTTTTTTTTTTTCCTTCCTCCTCATCTAATGAACGAATTATTCCATTTCCAGTTTATCTCTCTCTACAGTATTTCTCCTCGTTTCAATTTATATTCTCTATTGTGGAAATTTCTTTTAATCCTTTTTTCGTGTTTTTTTTTTGCTTTTCTCTTTTGTTTTGTTTTATTCTTCAATGGAAATATATTGCAATTGTTCAAAAAGGAAAGAGAGAGAGAGAGAGAGAGAGAGAGGGAGGGAGGGAAAAGAAAGAAATAACGAACAAAGGTAATAAAAGAACTGTTTCTTTAGTGAACAAATAAGAGAAATCATCGTCAATGAATGGAATATATGCTGCAATCATTATATATATATGTATAATTTGTTTTATTTTTGGAAAACCATAAATGGAAGAGAAAGAGATGCAGGAGAGTGAAGAGGTGTTTGAGGGAAAGGTGAACAAGGACGGGTACCAGGTAAGAGGTTGTTCGGGTAGGTAACCAAGTGGGTAGGTAGGTGTCGGGTAAGTAGAGATGCTTCGCTTCATTGCACATCCCCAATTTCAATTCATTCAAACTTATGACACATGCACACATATATATATATGTATACAATTCATTTCTCAAATAAATTATACATCGATCACCATTTTTCTTTAAATTAAATAATAGACGTATTTGGTTGGGAACAACTTGTAGAAGTGCTGATAATGATAATAAAAGTAGTGATAAAGTTGATAACTGTGATGTTTGAAAGAGAGAGAGAGAGAGACGGGGGACAAAAGTGATCGTTTAAGAATCAGGAAAATTTCCAACAATCTAAGCCACAGAAACTAATTTAGATGCTTTTTTTTTTTTTTTTTGCTATTTTATTTCAATATTCATTTGTTTCTTTTCTATCTTTCTCCTATAACAGTAAAATTATTTCATTTTTCTTGGCTCTTTTTTTTTCCCTTTATTAATTAATCTGGTAAATAATTTCACTCTCGATACCACTACCTCCTAGAGTAGTCTATCATTTTAGTAATTTCCCTTTCTCTTGTCTTTTTCTCTCTCTCTCTCTCTCTCTCTCTCTCCTTTTTTTCGCATTTCTACTCGTGAATCACAGCCATTTTATCATATTTTCATATGGAAAATCAAAATACATTCATCATAGTTTAATTGTTCTGTGTAATATTCCTTTGCTGTATAATTTTCATATCAAATATTTGTCAGTTAATTAGCTAATTAACACCTATCAGTAAATAACATCATCGGTAAAATTTCCTTTTACCAATCGTGAACATACATAGCTTTCCAGTGGAACTTTTGCCTCCTCAAAATAACAACAACAATAATCATGATAACAATGATAACAGTGATCACCCTTCACCTCAGTAATTATCATCTTAGCTATTGCTACAGCACCTCACTTCTCTTGATAACTTTCCTTTCCTTAGTGTCACAGTTTTTCCCAAATCTAATAACAATAGCTAAATGCAAGTTTCTGTAAGTGTTCCCATTATATTCGATGAATTTCATTGTCACTGTCATTGTCATTGTCATTGTAAACCATTCAATTATAAATCTTCCTTCTTATTGTCAATCAGTATTGTCATTATCGTCATCATTATTGCCACATCATCATTAACCGATCGAATCCACTGAACTATATATAAATCATGGTACCTTGTTGTTGTAATATTTTTATTGTGTTTGCATGCTTGTGTCTGTGTGTACATACGTATTATATATATATATATGTGTGTTATTATCAGTATTATCATCACAGCATTATCAGTGTTATCAGTGCAAAGCTAAGAATTACTTTTCGTCTCGTCATTTTAGGATCCTCCTCTTCCTCTTCCTTTTTCTCCTCCTCTTTTCCTTCTCCTTGTCCCTCCTCTCTTCCTCAATTTCACTCATGTTCATCCTTTCCAATCTATTATATTTATTATTTGCGAATAAAGTCTCTCTTTTTTCCTTCCTTTTCGTCATTTCCTCATAATTGACAAATATGGGTGACCTTTGACCCAACCAATGTTAATGCTATTTGAATGTTATCGTGAAAACGAATGATGTTGCACATTTATTGGTAATGTGCCTATTTCGTTTTTCATTTGTCGTCTTTGAACTGTTACCTTGAAACAGTGCTGTGTGTTATTTTGTGAAAAGTATTTCAGATTAGAGGGAAAAAAGAACGAATTAATAGAGTGTTGAAAGGAATTTAGCAAAGCTGATAATTGGAAAGTTACGATTTAATAAAGCATAAAAGCATATCACCATCTTTATCATCGTTATCAGTATTAACAGTCCTGATGACCGAATTAACAATGCTTTATCCATCTATTGTGACAGCGCCATCAGCATCGACCATACCGGTTAATGTGTCATCATCATCATCATCATCATCAGTTTCATCATTATCAGCAGCAGCAATTGCTACGGCTCATCATAAATTACACAATCATCATCATCATCAACAACGGGATGATGATTTACTGGATGAGGATGATGATCTTGGATCGGTATCTTCAGATGGTGGACGATCTTCAGCCACTAGTTAGAGTTATCATTTATCATTTGATATATGTACAGTAAGTGAGTGAGTAATTAGATCTGGCTACTGTCTAAGAGGCATATCTTCTCTCTTAATTCTTTGCTTAATTTGATGGGAATTATTTCTTTGAAGGTTTTTCAAGGAGCAGAATTAATTAAAGTAAGAATTTCAGTTGTTTGAAAGATGTGATTTTTTTTTGGAAGATATTGAAAATTGGCCAGTATGTGATCGTAAAAATATTGGTAGCAGTAATTAGATAATGATTTTTGTGCAGTGATAAGGTATCGTAAAGTTTCTTTCCATACTGATATTATCAGTGTGTAATTTTGATCACTGATATATCCTACAAGGTGAGGTTAGTGTTGGAAAATGACAAACGGAGTTTATTTTCTTTTCAGGTCATGCAGTTGGTTTGGGTTCCGTTAAAATGTCAATGGAATCTCATGTGAAACGACCGATGAATGCCTTTATGGTCTGGTCTAGAGGACAGCGAAGAAAAATGGCCCAGGATAATCCAAAAATGCATAATAGCGAAATTAGCAAACGTTTGGGTTAGTGTTTTGCAACACAGGCTGTCATTTGCATTAGTGTACTTTATGACTTCCTGCATGCAAGATAAGACCTCATTCCTCGAACTAGGTGTGCGTTTGAAATTGCTCAGGTATAGCTCCCTTCTTCTGATAAAAGTGCACTACGAGTGATTTGACTTGTGGAACTTTTTTCTTCTCCACTTGTGAATTTGTATATTTCTAAATTTCAGGTGCAGAATGGAAGCAACTCTGTGATGCGGAAAAAAGGCCGTTTATTGATGAAGCAAAACGTTTACGAGCGTTACACATGAAAGAACATCCGGATTATAAGTATCGGCCAAGGCGGAAGCCAAAAAGTGTAACGAAGACGAAAGAGAAGTATCGGTTCACATTGCCGTTTGCGGCATTTCCAACAGCAAACTTGCTAGGTTTGTTTTGTCACCTACTGATAAAATGAACTGATGATCATTTCCGTAAATAAATTATTCGGAGTTTGAGAGGATCAAAATTTAAAAGAAGAATGAGGCTCTTTTGATGGAATATAAATAGATAGTTGGTACTTCATCCTGTTATCAGGTGGTTAATTGTCCTTGTAATAGATGAAAAGGGGTATCCATTTCTAAGGATCGTATGTTGGCGTATACTTTCAAATGGCAAATTTGTTCATTTGTAATACTGTTTTATATTTTAACAGATTTGCAACTCACATATTCATCTATTTAAAATATTCCAAAACTTTAAAACTTTAGGATGGGGCTCTTTTGTCATTTAATTTTAGATCAGTTGAAATTGCATTATATTTCAGGCCAACAGACAGTATCACGGGCAACACCATTTTATCCATCGATGCATCCTCTTGATGTGGCGGCCAAAATTGCTGCTGATAGTGCGGCATTATCAAAAGCTACCGAATTTCCGTATTATCCACCCTTCTTCCATCCTACCGCACCAGCGAATACCACAGCTGGGTAATTGTATAAATATATTTTGGCTTCGGTTTTGTGTGGAAAAAAAAAAGTATAAATAATAGCTTAAGTTGTAATTGTAGCATGAAACTGTTCTGCCAGATGTAAAATCTTGCTAATTGTTGCGTTATAACACACTAATAAAATATCACGAGAGTTGTAAAATTAGTAATAAATACACAATAATAGAAATTATTGACAAACAAACTAACTGTAAGTAGTTTTAGAAGTTACTGTAGTAGTAATAGTAAGGTATGAAGTGAGTAAATACAATACAGATATAATGGGAAACAATGGTACAAATTATAGGAGCAAATTAAGCAAATTATTAAAGTATAATATTTGTTGAGATTTTTCGTTTATCCATTAACTTACACTTACTAATATTTATAAATATTTGGCATGTCTGTTTGTATAGTATTTACTTACTATTTGTTTACTCTTATCATTGATGAGACAAGCTTATTATTATTTGTTTACTTATAAGTGTATTGTTTTTACCTATGTACAGATTTGTATATCTTTATTTTTTTCCTTTCTTTTCAGCTTAATGCCCACTTATAATCCATATGATTTGCAACGAAATGTATTAGCCGCATATGCGATGAAGACAAATGCTATGGCGCATGCAGCTGCAGCTGCAGTTGCAGTACAATCACCTGCAACAAATAGTAATAGTAATAGCAGTGGTAATAATACTACATGTTGTGCTACGGCTTTAACACAAGCTGCATCAGCTGTATGATTTGGCTTCCATATGTTTTCAGGTATGATATGTGTCATTTTACGTATTTAATTGATTTCGCTTAATTTGCTCTATTTTCAGTACCTTTCCTCACTCTGTCTTAACTCTTTCCATTTAGTCAAAGCTGAATTTTGTTTTTCCAAATTCAGTTTGTTTGTTTTTCGCTTTCTTTTTTTTTTTTCTCTTTTTGTTTTTAGAATTTCTAGGATTGTTTTATTTGCCTTTAGGCATTAGCTGAAGGGAAAGATGGAGGAATTTGTCGAATTTCTCATTTACATTACAATTTCTTTACACATAAAATTTCGAAATTTTTTATCAATCATATTTGAAGTATCATCATACATTTCTCTTTCTAAAAAGCTTCTTATGAAATTATGAAATATTTAGTTGTTAAATTAAAGCAGCAGTTAAGCAATTCATTCTTCCTTTTAACGATTCTTTTTCTATAATTTTTTTCTTTTTTTCCTCGTTTTTTTTTTTTCTACATCTTAAATTTCAAATGGAAAAGTCATCGCGCAGAACAAGGCAAGGAAGGGGTTTAGTTTAGTTTAATGTGTCGTATGTTTGTATTATACGGCTGGATGTGTCATTATGCTGTCCTCAAGTTCACTCTTTCTTCTTTTCTTTTTTCTTTATTTTATTTTTTTACTTCTCAACTAAAATGCTTTATGATTCATCAAACAAAATAATTCCGATATTGGGAAGCAGAAAAAAGTAAGAAAGGTATGCTTTTGTTTGCACTTTTTTGAAAGAAGGTGCAACCTTTGGTGATATACGAAGACAATGGTTATCTTATCTGCAAAATTTTGAAAAAGCAAAGAGAAAAGAAAAAAGATAATTTAGCAATAAAAAGTTTTTGTGGAGATTGTTGATGATGAATGACAACGGAGGAGAAATTGGTCTTGCCAGTTTGTCGTTATAAATTTTAGGACAGAAGCTTAATATTTCCTGATTGTTTTCCAACACTTAATTTCCGTATTTCGGTGTATTTTCCCTGCAATGTCTAGCCTAAAGCTACGTAATAATTTTTTAATTTACAAGACTAATTTAATTTCTCGTCATGAGACTCTAGTAAGAAGTTCGGAAATTCTAGAAAAATTTCAAAATGAAAAATCTGTTATTTTATTGCAAAAACATATTTCATTATTCGGAATTTCTTGGCTCCTAGTTATTTTTCGAATAACAAACAGGTTAGTCAGTAAATATTTAAAAATGAAGTCATCAGTTATAACAATTAAATTAGGATAAATGGCATATCAGTGCATCATGTAATTTTTTTTTTTTTTTTTTCACGAATTCTGAACGAAAAAATAGAAATAGGAGTGTAGTGCTTTATTTTTTTTTTTATTCTTTTCCTGATTTCTAACCTCTTTTCTATCCTTTGTTATTTGGATAATTCATTTCTCCGAAATTGTCATCATTATTATAAGAGAAGTTTGACTAAGCAGATCGATGCTTTAAAGAATGAAAAAAAAAAAAAAAACAGGTTCAATGGGTTTTTCAAGTGGAAATTCCTTATTCAAATAGAGTTGTACTTGAAAAACAAAG
The DNA here is from genome assembly GCA_003640385.1 of Setaria digitata. Lineage (NCBI taxonomy): Eukaryota > Metazoa > Nematoda > Chromadorea > Rhabditida > Setariidae > Setaria > Setaria digitata. Next base: position 88,939 of record RCAB01000104.1, read on the forward strand.
TATTCTCATTATTGTGCAACCTTTTGGCGATTGTAACTACAATACAATAATAATAATAATCATGATAATAGTAATAATAGTATTGATGATGATGATGATGAAATAATTACTGAAAATTGATGGCAGTAGTGAAAAGTATTTCATTAAGTACAGTCTTTTGAAAAGAAAAAAGAAAGAAATTATTTCGTTGTCATTCTCGTCTATTTGCTTCCTATTCTTATCGCAATATACCACCTATTTGATTTTTAACTTTTTCCCTTTGACATGTCTCTTTAACCATAGTCTCTCCTTTTTTCTTTTTTTTTTTGGTCTATTGGAATTGTTAAATGAAATAGTTATGAGATGAAAAATAAAATTTTATAGATGTGGTAAAAATTTGGGGACAGAAAGAAGTGGTGGGGGAATATACTTGACAAATTATAGAAATTGAAAAGTGGCGTAATAATTTGAAATTAGATAATAATGAAAGTCTAAAATGGAAAGTTGTTGTTTTCGTGCTGCCAGATGACAATTATTTGTTGTAATGTAGTTTTTATTTACAAACAGCTTTCAAAATTATTTCTTTGAAAATTGCAAGAGAAAAAGAAGGCTCCATTATTATGATTAGTAATTTTAAAGTTAATATATTTCTCATGTAATGAATTATCTATTCAAATATCCATTCCTTTCTTTCTTACATAATTGCTATTAAAAAAAATTTCTGCAAATCTTCAATTATCTCTTTTCCAATTGAACCTTTAAAGAAAAGCCATTGATCGTCAAATTTTGCTCTAATTTTTCCTTTTTTTTTTTTTTTTTTTTTTTTTTCGTCATTTCATTTAAATTTTAAAATGACAAATGGTTGAAGAAGGAAGACGAAAGAAAAAAAATAATGAAATTATTTGGCATTCATAATTGTTTCGCACATTTATGACAATTATGTTATCATTGTTCGTTTGCGTGAATCATGCATGCCATCATGATTGATAAAAATCTGATAGTCAGTTATGTTATCATTACTGATAATGATAATGAGAAGGAACAGTAGCTTTCATTCACTTAAGAGCACACATTACTTTCGCTTCTCAGTGCCATATTTATACATTTCCAAAAATCTGCATTTATGTCTGTCAGACGGCGATATGACTAACATCCAAACACAAATAAATAAATCATCGGGGAAAAATAGTCTTGTTTTAGTGGTGCTAGCTTTTCTTCGCTCTTCCCTTTCAAGTTTGCTTGAGAAACCGATCCGGTTGGCCTCTCCTTCCCTGTCCCGATCGGATGGATCGATCGGTTCGGTTGATCAGTTGATGGAGATGAAATAATGTTTTGGAACAAAGAAGATGCCATCATTGAGCACGATATGATACGATTTGTCACACATCATTTCCCAGACAAAAGAAAATTCTCCACAAGCCCGTGTGATTCTATCATTTTCTCTCTCTCTCTCTCTCTCTCTTTCCCTCTCTCTCTCTCCCTCTCTCGATTGTTTTTCTATTATTTTTACTTTTGTATTATTTTGAGAAAAGGGGAAAAGTTCTAATTGATTAATTGAGTAGCAGAGCATAAATGCATTATTTACGTCGTCGGAGTGGAAAAGAACAGGTAGACGAAGTAGTTAATAGATTATCCCCATCTCATTATGAATATAATTTTCATACTGATTGTATCACTAAAATATGATAATTTCATCATCAGCAATGTACTTTATACCATTAATTAATTATTCCAAAATATCATATATCAATAAAATAACATTTACATTTATGGTCCTTAAAAGTTGCTCTAGTCCTTGAATTTATTGTGCATTTTCTCAACGTTTGCTTGATATTTATTCATGCTGCGTGTTGGTGCTTCAATTGATCATGGAAAAAGAACAGAACACACTATGTTACCTTCAAATTTAAGCTACAGTAGCTTCTAATTAATGATTAGTACAGTTAGTTGGTAATCGTCAATGCACATAAGAAAACCTTTCCTGTGGTTTTAGTTGACAGCGATGTATAGTTATAATTAATATCATTTGATATCCAATTATTGCAATGAATTATTTAAATATATGATAATAACATATAAACAATGCTCCCGATATCCAGTCATTTGTGTCTTGCTTAAATTGACAAAAAGAATGCAAGAATGGAAATAATTGCTACCGTAAAGTGCAATTAAATTCTCGTAATTATTATTTGTTACGAGTGGTAATTATGACAGCAGTATTTGGTAGTGGTAGCGAAAATCGTTATCATTATTAAATAACTATACTAGAACAATTTTCAATGATCACCTTTGCATGTGATCTTTTATCTCTTTTCTCTTTTTACTTTTCGAAGAAAAAATTTTAAATTATTAATTACCAGGTAATATACAGATGAGAATATTGGAAGCTTATTGAATAAGATATTATTTTATCCACCATTTTGTGAATTTTTTTTTTTTTTTTTCACCTTTGTCTGATTTACTTTTTTTTTTCCTTTTTTTATGGTCCATTTCTTTTTTTGCGATACAAAAATATCTGATAATTCCAACGAATATATATAATTTTTTGTCCCTTTCATTTCTGCAATTATAATTACATGAACAAAATTTGCAACCACATTTAAATTACTGTTATTATTACAAGTGGTTGGTAGTGAATTTTTTTTTTTTCCAAACAATTTTTCACAAATTCTTTTAATTGTATCCAATAATGCGAATGGGCAATTTGTTTAGGGATGACGTGAACTGTATTCTTTCTTTTTTTGATTCAATTCAAATATATGAACCGTCAATTTTTTTTTAGTTGGAAATTATATTTTGTTCTGTCTGATGATAGTTCCTTAAATTTTTTTCATCCTCATTTCTAACACATTATAGCTCCAATAATATTTGTCTTTAGAATTGGTAAATTCAATTACTTGAAAGAAATGTCTTGTGATGTTAGTATTGGAACTCAATACTCATATGAATATGCTACTGTTTAGTACTTTAGCCAAAAAGACATGTTCGAGCTTTGATCTTTAAAAGCTGCAATTGTACTAGTCTGGTCCGTTAGCCCCTTGAACAAATCACAAATCTTGGATTTTTAATAATTGAACTTATCTCTCCATAGCTCTGAACAGTTCAACTGATATAGATCTAACTTTTAGGTGGTTATCTTTTAATTGTTTGCAAAGTTTTTTTTTTTAAAGTGATATTTTTTGTCCTGCACTGAGCAATGAAGGGGATGAAGTGTAAATTTATAAAAATGAAAGATTCAAATTTAGCTATTACAAACTTCGAAGTGGGGAGGAATTTTGAAAATCATTATCATGTTTCAAATTTCTTATTATTAAATTAGAGAAAAGGAAGAGACTAATTTTATATTAAATGAAAAAAAGAATTTCAGGAAATTCTTGTGCAACAGAGATTCTTATTGTTTTTATCATGGAATCTTCACACGGGCCTCCAATATATGCTTATCACAGTACTTCCATCGATATATTATCATCATCATAATCAGTGCAAGAAGCAGTCAATGTGAGGACAATTTCAGGAAAGATGCTTTCCGGATGCTTTTTTTTTCCTCTTTCAGGACGAGTATATTTTTAGTAAATCGTATTGTCCGTATTTTTCTTCCTAGAGTTATTTTGCTTTTATGTATTTCCGTATCTCACATAGTGTTGAAATTTTTGGATTTTCTTTTGGTAATTTTTGCGTTTTTCCACATCCGACTATGTTATCTTGTCTCATTCCTAAGTTACCGTATTCGCTTTTGTCCACCTCAAGTTAATATGGCTTTCAGGATCCACCTTAGGTTGGATGGTTTTCTTGGTATCCACATAGCTTATTTTTCCGGAAAACTGCACCCTATGCTACTGATTGGTGATCAGATCGGTTTTTTATATTTCTTAATCGATCTTTTTTTTTTCTTTTTTTCATCTCTTTACTGATGAATTATTTTGTATTGAATTTCAAATGTGAATTAATGCAAAGAATCTCGTATATTGATTTGCTTTTTTAATTTGAATTGTGGAAATGAGTGATTAAGATGATCAGACTAAATCAGGTGGTTGTTGATAGAGATATATACCTTATGTCATCATTGATCAGCTAAGCTGCACGCGAAATGCTTTCTTATGTCATTGATGAATCCTTCTAATCTCCGCTTAACTTATTCGCTTTTCCGACCAACAGAGATGACTGACGGTAATCTGTTTAGCCGGAAACAAAAATGACTGCTTCATTTATCAGCTGTGACATTCATTAGCATGATTACTTGATTTGAAAGGAATGAAATTCACAAAACCATTGCAGTTTGATGGAGTAAGATTGCTTGATCTATTTTCCTTACAATGCAGCAAACCGATAAACACATTAAACTAGCACCGATTTGTCACAAGGAACGAAAGATGAGGAAAGTGAAATTTCTTGAAAGAGATTTCTTTGAAATTTGTATATCGTTGTATGTTTTTTTTTTTTTTTTTTAATTGAGAAAAAGAGTGAAATATATTTGCTTTGGTAAAAGCTTTATTAACTTCCTTTTTTTTTTTTTCGTAGTCATTTTATTTTTTCGTTAAATTTGTCTTTTGCCAGTATAATTATTTAATAGTTGATATCGTTTCTTCGTCATCTTTATCTCTATCACGATTATTATTATTATGTTTCCATATTTACTCTTATTAATGATGCTAATAAGAAACTGTTTACATAGTAAATCAATAGCGTTAGTTTACGAAGGTGCATAAACTTGATGATTTGATAGTTGAATTTATTTAGCACATATATTTACCAAAGGCACGGAAGAACTCACCTTTCCATTTTTATTCCTAATTTTATTTATCAGCAGGTGATAATGATGAGGTTTTTGTCAGTCATTTTGAGAAGCATCAGGAGGAATCTTTCTGATACCTGTCATAATTTAAAAGAATTTTAATTGCCTGATAATTCCGCTTAAAATTCCATGCGTTTTATTTCCTTTTTTGTTTTTTTCCACATACAAAGTAATCTTTATCGATGAAGGAATAAGTAGTTTCGTGTAGATTAAGGAATTTTTGAAAAATGAGAAAAGGGTTTTATACAAATTTTTGAATTTAATATTGCTTACCTTGTGCCATTCTGTTTTTTTTTATAGAACTTTATTTCACATCCCTTTACATGTTTCATTTAAATTATATTATGTCTTCGTTAAATTAATTACTATATATTTGCATGTAATTTTGATTATTTAATTTTTTCCTTTTAAATATGTTTTTTTTTTTCGCACTATTTGAATTGCTTTTGAAGTAAGCAAAAAGGTGTAAACAGTGATTTTTTTGTATTGTAAAATATTTTATAAGTAAAAGTACATTCATAACTGTTTTCTTCTTCTTTGCATTTTCCATTTAATAGTTTCATTTCTTGTTCCTTTCTTCCTTTTCTTTTAATTTTCAAAAAAGAAAAAGGAAATGTGAGAATTGGGAGGAAATTATTTCTCTTTTCAATTTGAATAACTAAGTGCAAAAGGTTCTGGAAGGGGAGATGCTGAGTGTTTTCGGGAATTGTTGTTAGGAGGGTAAAATATCAGGATAGGATTGTTCAAATTTTTCGGTATTTAAGCGATGGAATGGAATTCGCTGATTTCTGGGCAGGCAATATATGCTTTTTTATAGGGATATACCGGTAGATTTTTATCGGAAAAGAAGAAATTAGCCGGATTTGCGGTGTAGAAATGGTCGGTGATATAACATCTGGCGTTCTTTAGGGATTTTGAGCTTGAATATTATGAATAAGTAGTATACGGTACAGAAGAGGGTGATTATCACTGATATCGTCTGGGAACCTTGATATAATTAGCTAACTTTCTTGACGGAATATTTCATCTGGATCACGTGTTCACCGCACGATGTTCCGTCTTTCACGTAGGGATACTCCGAGTTACCATAATAGAAAGGTTGTCAACATTGTCGTCATTACTGCTGTCACTATCATTATCATATCAGTAGCAGTGATGTGACATGCAATAAAACATGTTTAAAAGAAAGTAGGATGGAGAAGAGAATGTGAGAGAGCAGTGGTAGATGAATGAATGAGATGGCGAGAAGAGATAGCATATGGTACGTTAAAACACCGTATTACGATTATTTAGCTAATTTTTGAAAAGAGAAAAAATAATTTCAAAGTTTTATTTCTGAAATTTCATTCAGGTGTAATTTTAAATGAAGAACTTTTACTCTAGAGAAGTTTGATCGCAAGTGAGAAATTTAGCAATGAAAAAATGACTCTGAACATGTAATATTCTGCTTAAGAATATTTGAGAATTCACTGAATTTGGTTCGGAGGACGATCTGGTTATTGCTATTTTAAATGATAAGATATCTTATCAGTTATCAAGTACTTGATTATGTTGAGAGTGTTTTATTTTATCGTTTTTTTTCTCACCCAATACTGAAAGACTTATGGGACTAAAATTTCCTCTCTCACATTACTTTTAGGGGAAAAGGAATTGAAAATAATTCAGAGGAAGGTAAAATAATTTCAATTTTTAAGTTACGGGACTGCATTCGAAATTAGTCTTCCGATCCTTACCATTTTGAGAATTTCTTTTTCACCCATAGCATAATTAAAAGACTGCTCAAATCACAGAGAAGAATTTTATAAATTTTGTAACTATTCTGTGGGAGAAAAAAAAAAAAGTGAAAATGAAGTAGTACTGGGAGTACGTTCTCTTTTCTTACAGTTTATTAAAAGAAATGGTTTTTATTTCTTGGAATTTTAAATTAATTACCAATATATTATCAGTCTTATCACTGATAATATTACTGATATCCATTTTCCATATTCCTGCACAGTATTCTATTTAAGAAAAAGAAATCAACTGCCTGAAATGATTGTGAATATATATATATATATATAAATTATTTACCTTTTCATTCAAGTATATTATTTTATTTACACTTCCACCACCTCCCTCTCCCTCTCCTTTTCTTTTCCTCTCTGTCTGCTGTGAGGTAGAATAATCAGATTTATCCAGTTATGATATATTCCAATTGTAGAATTCTCGAAATAAGAACACTGATGAAGAGAGGAGAAGAGCACAAAGTAAAAGAAAGAGAATTAATTTAATACCGAAAGTGAGAGAATAAAATTTAGTATAGGAAGTGAAAATGTAAATTATTTAGGTATTTTAATTCGAATTTTTTTCTTTTTTTTTTGCCAATTTTCCATCTCAATTTTCTTCCTTTACAATCAATCATTCTTCATATAATGTGCTCCGAAATGCTTTTAGCAAAAGGATGAGAAGTAATTGTTAATTGTATATTGTAGGATGAGAAATCAATTATTTATATACAATTAATAGTATAAATAATATCGTACAATTTCCTTTTCTTCTTTTTCTCTCTCTCTCTCTCTCGCTCTTATTTTTTCTTTTCAATCTTATTACAAATATGTAATAACTATTTTTGACCTAATTATAAAACTGATTTTTTTTTTTTTCTAAATGAATAATAAACAATTTGTTAGCAAATGATTTAAATAATTTACTAGTTGTTGGGAATTTGTTTTTGTTTTTTGAAAGAACTGAGAAAAGAAACGAAAATGAATGAAATGAAATTAATCATAAAAAGAAATATTTCCTTAGGTTAGTAGGAAGAGAGGAAGTTGAAGTGATTACAGTTAGCAATGGGATTATCCGTCTAAATGATCCAGGCTTATTCACCTGTTCCGTGTAGCAAAATTGGAATTGAAATAGTTTTAGATGGAAGGCGACATAATGGCGCACGCTCGAGGAAAACTTTTCGAATGTTTGATTGAAAGCTTAACAGTCTTGTGGAAAAAATGGTAAACGTTGAGGCGAATGATTGAACGCCGACAAAATGCCGTCACCATTTTGCGGCATCTTTTCTTTTTTTTTAGATGCTCTTCAGCTTAACATTCTTTTTTTTATCTTTAAAGTACTTTCAAGCAATACCGTATAATTACAAACAACTCTACTCATTATCATATTCATCAATTAGTTCCTTTAGATTTTTCATTAAAATTCATTCCTCCTATCTCTCATGTTTCAGGTTTTTCAGCAGGTTAGACTTTTCTTTTTCAGGTCCCTCATTAGATCCTCTTATTTCAGGTCTTTTTTTCCCAACTTTTTCCTCCTCTTCCTTTTCTGCTTCGCTGTATACCTGGTTCAGGTGCCAGCTTTTTTCTGTCATTACTTTTTATATCAGATCTTCGATGATAAGCATCGAATAGATAGTGAAGTGTCATTTGCAAGTTTTTAATTAAAATTCATGTAGCTATTCCTGAAATTACTGAAATTATNTTGTTTTTTTTTTTTGGAAATTTTCTTTTCAATTTTTAAACAAATTCTTGCAGAAATTTTTGGAAATAAGAATTTTTTGTGGAAATTATAGGTTAATTTTTGAAAGAAAACATAAATAAGCAATGAAAATCATACGGTATATAAAGCATTAAGCTATTATTTTTCCGCTCAATTTAATTTTTAATGTTCTTTAAGAAATGTTCACTTTTTAAAATGCTATTAACGATATATTGCTACCTTTCGTACCGTTAATTTATTAACGATTAAATCCTATAGCATCTGTTATTTTTTTTCCCAATATAAAATAATTAACATTTTTGTCAGTCCAATTCATGAATAAAATAACAATGAAGAATTTACAGATTAGTAGCTTTTTTTCTTTCCAATTAGCAAGTGTTATGCTGTTTATTCTCATTATTTATAATTTGCATTTTCTTAATTTTGATAACTTTCCATTTTAAAATAAGCATCAACAAGGTTGATGTTTGTTTGGCATTTCTCGAGATTTCTAATTCACATATTTCACATTAATTCATTGCACTTGCACCACTTCTCACTTGTTTACTTATTTATTTGTTTATTTTTTAATCCTTTGTTTGTCAAATATCCGCTCTGATATTCAATTCTTTTTTTTCTCTTAGTATTTCACAAAAATTGATTATCAAATTCCTTCTTTTCTGTATTCCACTGTTAATACATCTTTAAAATCAAATTTCTTTTGTCGCAAAAATTACACAAACAATTCTAATTGATATTTGTCTCATTTAGCGGTAGTGGGAAATTAATTGCAGAAATACGTAAATGGATGCTAATATCTGCTGTACCAACACGTATTACTACGCGTACGTCTAAAGTAATGATAATAAAATTGTTATGATTAGTTATCAGCAAAAATGGATAGTATTAATTTTATTCCGAAATTGATAAAACAATAATTCATTGTCTGTTCCTTTTTTGCCTGACAAATCCCCAAAACGAAGTGTATGATTCTTATGAAATTTAATTAATTACTCCTAATTCTTGTTTTTTTGCTATTAATTAATATATGATTTTACTTTTTGTTATGCCTTTTTCGTTTTCTGTTTCCATCCGAACTTTAAATTTAACATTTTTTCTTCCTTTTCTTTCTACAGTCAGGTGAGAATGATGATATGTTTAGAACAAGTTTTTACACTAATTTTCATTGTTAGTCAGAAGAAATTAGCAAGAAAAGTAAATACAGCCCATTCATTTCTGTCTGATTTCCTTTTTTTTTTTTTTTTTTTTTAGTTAAATGGTTTTATTAATCACAATATTCTGCTATGTGTCATTCTATTTAAAAAAAAAAAAAAAAAAAAAAAAGAAAGAAAGAAAAAACTATTATGAAATTCCTAATTGAATTTTTGAAAAATGTTGAAATTAAGAAAAAGGACGAATTAATCATATTCGATGTTTGTGGGATTGAATTATTTTTCTTTTCTTTCAGAAGAAAAGAAAAAAAAAACAATTCAGATTGTATTGGACAAAATGGGAAATGTAGAAGTTTTTCCTTAGGATAATTAGAAAAAAAAAAAGGAATGATAATTAGGACAATTTATCATACCTTTTCCAAATATCATTAATCTTTGGTTAGTCTTTTTATTTATCTATTTATGTTAAATATCGATCCTTCAATTTAATCCATTTCATTGATTTTAGCAAACTGTGATTACAGGGAGTATAAATTAATTGATATTTGTTTCACTTGTCTTCCTATACTGTTAATGAAGTGATGCACGTGTTCGATATATTAATACGTGTACGTACCACGTGAATGGATTGACAGATATTCGTGTAACTGTCATTAGTTTATATTATCTCTTTATTGAAATTGATAAATATTACATGTAAAAGATATGTTTGCAGGATTGTAAATGATCACAGAAAGATTTTATTTCAGGATCGATTTGATTGAAGTAATCCTGAATGAAGGAAAAGGAACGGATAGTTGTAAAATGATACAGGTGAAAGAAGGAGGGATCGGGATGATAATGATAATATTAGTTAATTGATAATAATGATATACGTCAAATTGGAAAAGTCGTGGAAAAAAATTAATTTTTCCCGTCATTTAACCACAAATGTATTGTTAGCGCTTCTTTATTTCTCGGTCATTTATTTTCTTCCTTTTCATCCAATTTCTCCTCTCTTTTTTTACATTTTAAATGATATCTTTCCCGTTAAACTCTTTCTTTTCCTTCAATTTTTTTCGTTTTTTGAAAATTATTTTTAAACTTTCCCTTATGTCTTTTTCTCTGTTATTTCTTCATAATTCAAATTCTTTAATCTACGAAATGATATAACAAATAATAAAATTACCGTTATCATTATTATCATCATAACAAACTCGCAAATCAGATCACTTATATAGACGTATACCTATGTTTCATACATAATAGTTACGTTCAAAAGGTTTAAAAATTTAATGCGATTAAAGTTATTTGTTATTAAATTGGAGTTATTAAAATTAAATTATCATACTTCTGTGCAATGATGAATGTAGTTCTTTTTTTCGAAATTATGGAAAAAGACCTTGTGATAATTTTGGATTAGCTTATCAAACATATTAATTCACGCTATTATCTTATTATCATTACTATTATTAGTTCCCCTTTCTCGAAGTCATTTTTATAAAATCGTCCGTACGAAAATGATGAGAATAATGGATGGATATAACATATAATCTCAAATTTGATAACAATTTTAGTGTTTTTGTCATTTAAATTTTTTGATTACAAATTTGTAATTCAATTTTGCGTCATGCAATTTGTTTGTATAAGTTGACATGCTATTTATTTGATAATTTCATTCAGGAAAATTTAAATGTTAGGGAAAAGATGAAGAAAAATGGCATGAAATTGTTACTGGTTATATTTTAGTAAATAATTATATGTGACAATGATTCACTAATTAATTCATCATTTAATGCATCAAATCAATTCATTAAGTGCCACTTGTTCGAACTGAAATGCAATAATGATAATTTTCATAATTTGGTAGATAATTATGATAATATGATCATTTTTAGTATTCTGCGTTGAAAAGAGGCTTTAAATAATGAAGTTATAAATTATTTCATCAAGACTTAATTGGAAGCAGATTTTTGAAATGAACGATAATGATGAAGTGCTAGATTAATTTAGAGGCTGCATTTTTAAAATCACATCTATCTAGTTTGCAATTCGCGATCGAGATCGATGATTACATTGGTTGGGGAGAAAAGGGAATGAATAGAATTCGTGGAAAATTGATCAAACCTAAATTAGGAACATTTTATTAGTCTTTCCTGGTCATTATTAAAACTGTTAATTAATAGACTGTGTGTTATTACAATTAATGCTTATTTATGAAAGCTATCGATGTACAAATCAGCTTATTTTGGCACACTTGAATATTGGATCAGTGAAAATGCTCGTAGCTAACAATGGTGACTGAAATGAATTGGATCTAATCCGATAAGCAAATTAGGTCATAATTTCATGTGATTGATAATGAACTGCAACATTAACTACTAGCTACTGCTGGTATTGCTTTAAATTATTGGTTTAGATTTTCCAAAGACATGGACTGTATCCATGGGAAAATGGTAATAATCATCAGCAAGTAAATAGGAGAACCGGTCTAACCAGTAAACTACAGGAACCGGAAAATTGGCCAGAAAGGTAAACAAAATTTAAAGAAAAATTTCTCTAGTTTTTAATGAATTCTTTTATAGCAATCAAAAAAAAGGTGATTGAAATTATCATTTTACATAAAACGAATAGTTTCCTATTTGATCAGGAGTTGATCATTTTTCTCATTAATCGTCGTCAGTTCTGACTTATATGTTTCAATTTAAACTTTGAAAGAGTGGGGAAAAAAGTTTTTATTTCTATTTCATCACAGTAAATATCGTTGCCATCAGTGATCGAACTGAGTTTTGAAAGTAAATGATCTTGCCGAAATACAGCTAGCAGAATTCAATAGCAATAATAATGATTAATTAGTTAATTAATAAGTAGCAGCAGTCCAGAAATGGATATGATCATACGATATTACAAAAAGTACAGTTCTTTCTTGAAAATGACAACAATAAAAAGAGGAAAAAAGCAAAGAACAAAAGCAAACAATTTCGTCCAAAAGTAAACATTTTATTTGATTTTTTTCACCTTTTCGTTTAGTTTCACCTGGTAAATTATGCATTCATCTTTTTTCATCTTTTAGATTTTCACAAATTCCTTTTATGAATTTATGTCAAACATTCAAAAAAAAAAAAAACTTTTTCAAATGATATTTATGTGGATATTTGAAATTTTTACAAATGACACTTTTATATTTGGTACAAATATGTTGAAAATGTAAATAAAATGAAGGAAATGATTTGTTAAAGATGAGAATGAGATGTGAACTTTAAAATATATTTGGAAAGTTTTGAGATGACATAGAATTGACAGAAACTGAAATGTATCACACTGTCAAAGGTTTTGTCAATTTTGGATAACTGAAAAGGAAATTTTAAAATGATTGGGATATTTATTTTAAGTCATCTCAGTTTTCAGGGAAATATTCAAAATATTCGGAAGAGACATTTATTTTGGAGAAATATCCTCTTGTTTTATATTAATAATTTACTCAATTATAGTGATTTCAAATGCATGATAATTATAAGGAATGATAATGAAATGATAATACCTATTATAACAATAAAGTGTAATTAATGAATGAGCAGATTGATTCAACATTTAAATAATAATTTATTTAATACAAATGAAGTTATGTGAGAAGAAAAGAAAAGATTTATATTTTCTAGCATATGTAGAAATTTGATTGAAAATAAAAAGTTTAATTGTATAAACTAAAGAAAAAGAAAGCGAAGGAAAATTGATAATGGAAGGAAATGAAAATAGAAATAAAAAATTTAAAGAGAATGGAAATACAAATTGTGCATTTTAGTTAAAGTTGAAAATGATCATTTTAAGTATTATTATTAAAGAACTATTCTAATAAATTGTTAATTAAAAGAGGAAAAGAAAGAGAGACAGAAAATGGCAAAGGATTATTGCTCCTTTTTCTTTCATTCATTCAACAAAAAATAAAATTTACTCAGTTTAAATAAGATGGAAATGATTAAATCAAACAAAAAATCTTGTTATTATTCTAGATTAGGAAAAGAAAAAAAGGAGAACAGTAGGTGGTATTATATTAAAGAAAATAAATTAAGATAGTCAAAAGTGGAGAAGATTAAGGATAGGTGGATAATACGGTGAATTGGTTGCTTCTGTAAGAAGTACCATTCCCCCCGCGGTGTCAAGGTATATTGAGCATGATCATAAAGGTACCGATATATCTATCATTCATTGAAACCACTTTTGTTACCACTGATGATGCAATCAGTGCATCTTATTGTCTATGCAAATAATACCACTAATTTTTTTTTGCCAGGAATAATAATTTTATTAATTAGTGTTTTTTTAAAAATTTCATGAGACTAAAAATTTTGCTAAAATAAAAGAGAAGAAAGATGACATGACTAATTTTCAGTATGATCTAGAATTAATTATGCCCTTTCATTAGTAGATGAATTGAAATTTTTTTTTTTGAAACAGAATTAGATATCGATTAATATGTAATAATAATTCACCTTTGCTATTTTGGAAATTTTAATTTTGCTAAAAAAAGAAAAATGCCTATTCACACATGCAACATTTAGTTCCAAAAAACTTTTTTTTTTACTAAAAAATTAATGGATTTAAAAAGATGAAATGTATGTTGTAGAGATTTGCCTCCTAGATTCTTTAATTGCGTGTTAATTGATAATTAATTAACAAATTATATTTGAAGCAAAGTAATTATGTCTTTTTTTTTAACTTAATAATTAATAATTATTTCATTTTTCATGATAGCAAGATTTGCTTGAATCGATGCATCCAATAAATTTCAGCGGAATATTTTGTATTATTGTAGCACATTTCCGGAATCGGTTAAATCATTCCAACTGTTCCTAATTACTTCTTCATCCCTTAAAATTTCATCAGTTAAGGCTATTTTGAAATTCAAATTTCGAATCAAATTTTGATCAAGAGGAGAAAGGAAAAGAAAAGAAAAGGGAAATTCCGGATTTTCTTTCAGGTATAATGAAAAAAAGAAACAAAAAACAGGTTATCATAAATTATCATGTACCAATGCAACATAAATCCTTTATTCTTCAATTCGGCATTGTCACCAATTTATCATTTCAATCTTGTCACCAATTTATCATCCATTTTTGCTGTACAACATTTTTTGACATTTTGCAATATTTCATTCCAGTGATGACATGTCGTGTGAAAATCATTATATCCTCATCGAATTATACTAGTTAAATGTTAATTTATTAGAAGCATACGCAAAAATCTTTTGTAAAATTCATTGACGAATAAATAATTGTGAATTTCTAATGAAGTAATAAAGAAGAAAAAGAAAAAAAGGAAAGGAAAGAAAAGAAAAGAGAAATCTTATAAACCAAAGGTTTTCAAGAATTTATATAAATTTCAAATTCTACTGTAACATTGAAAATTAATTGTTGTTCGGTCCATTGAATTCGTTTTCATTTATAGCCGTCCAAATGTTTGGCTAATGGTTTCATTTAAAAATGGCATTGTGTGAAGTGTTAATTTATAATTTTACTATTCTATTATATCATTTGTTTTTTCGCCATTATTTTCCTGAATTTAAAGCAATAATCATTGTAAAATTTGTAATTTTCCATTATTATATGAAAGAAAATAATAAAAAAGCGATATGTGAAATTAAAAATTAACACTTCACCAAATAGCTTAAAAATGTAAAAAAAAAAAAAAAAAANTAAAGCAATAATCATTGTAAAATTTGTAATTTTCCATTATTATATGAAAGAAAATAATAAAAAAGCGATATGTGAAATTAAAAATTAACACTTCACCAAATAGCTTAAAAATGTAAAAAAAAAAAAAAAAAAAGGAAGGAAATAACCGGAAGGAATTACAGAGACAGATTACTTGATTACTTAATGTAGTTCCAGTTACAATTTCTTTCCTTAAAATAAATTTTTAAAAATAGACAAGTAATTAATCAAATTAATTTGGAAATTTTTTTCCATTCAATTTATTTGCTTTTTTCTTTGGGAAAAGCTATTATCAATGCTTATTAATTGATAATAATGAAACAATCATTTTGTCTTATTTGAGTTCTTTTAAGATTTTTATATACATCTATATCATAATATATCCGGCTAATATAACCGGATAAAGTAGGAAAAAAAAAAAAGCTTTCATCTGATAGTGATAGCGTAATAGTTATTATTATTCAAAATTATACTACCCACATTAGAAGCTAATTGAAAAGGTAAATTGATTATGAATCAAATCAGTACACAATGAAATGCTCTTTTACTTCGTTAAATATATCAATTGAATGCAGTGATCCATTAAATTTGTATAAAAGCATATGTTTATATTTTGCTAAACGAAATAAATCATTGATTTGTATCGTAATCATTTTCAATTTACAATTCACATTAAGAGGAAAAATGTATAATTCATTTCCGGTTTTGTTTCCTATTTAACACATACGCCGCTTATCTCTCTGAACAACTAACATGAATTGACAGGGGAAATTTTGCTAATAATTTGAGAAATTAACTTAGTAAAAAAAAAATAAAAAATTTGGAATAAGGAACTACAGGGAACTTTTATCTTTCCATATTTTTTTTCCATCATTTCATAAAAAATTTTCAAAAAAAGAAATTTTTTGGAAATTCAAAAAATTGCAATATATACAAATTGAATTTATCTTTTTTTTTTTTTTCATTTCTTGGAAAATTTTAAAAGAAAGAAAGAAAAGAAAAAATTTTGTGAAATTTGAAAAATTCATAATATTCACAAATTTTTTACTGATTGTTTAATACAATTTAGTTAAATGCTCCTGCTTAATTAATTTTTTGCATTTTTTTTTTCTTCCATTTTATAAAAACTGCAATACTTTTCAGGCACTAAGTTGACACTGTTGTGTAATAATTATTATTCTTTATTTTATAATTCAGCATGGTCAATTTTTCAATAGTTTTGAAACTAAAATTAATCAATGGGACGAAACTTGAAATCATTTCGAGAGTGATAACAATTAAGTTAAATGGTAAAATATTCTTGGTTTCTACTTTTTTTCTTTGTTAAAATCGGCATAAAATATTTATTGTATTAAGATGATAAGCACTGATAAAAGAAATTTCATTATACAATTTTCAGTTTCTTTTATCTTTCTCAATCCAATTATGTATGCTTTTTTTCAAACATTAAAAAATTTCTTGCAATTTTTAAATTTCAATGTATTTGTTCATTTCGAGAAGCGAATAAAACAATAAAATTAATCATTTTCATTTTTCTTTTTGTTTACTTTCTTTTTTTTCAAATTTCTGTCAAATAATTTCCATTTCATTGGTCGATTATTGATTTAAAATTTATTGAAATTTATTTCGGAAGAAGAACTAAGGCAAACGGAAGTACACTTCAGCCTGTTGCATTTTATTCAATTTACACCATTCCTGGCCTTTTTCCTAGCCAAATAATTCTTTTGGATGTGTACATACACACATACACACACACACACCACACACACACACACACACACACACACACACNACACACACACACACACACGCACAGACCAATAAATTCATTATGTCGCCTTGTCAATACCACCTCCTTTAGAATCTTTTATTATCATCATATCCAAGCCTTGGCTGGCCAAGATATCTATTGGCCAATGTGATAAGGCGGGGGAAAGTATACGGCCAATTATTGATGAAGCAAATGAGTCTAAAAGACTGACAGATAAAGGTTTTAAAAAAAAAAAAAATGAAAAGGAGAGTGTTCTCCTCCTGATGCTTGAACGTGACACAAACAGTAGCAGTAAATAATAATTTCATTTCTTTTTTTAAGTAAAATTTATAGTATATTAATAATAAATTTAAAAAAAAAAAATTTTAATCAAAAAAATGAATTAATTTTGTTTTGTGTGAAAAGGTGCGTAATTAAATTTGATAATTTAATTTCACTTAATTCTGTGAAAAGAAAATGAAAGGAGTTGAGAAAAAAGTGATTGTATTGATGAATACAAAAACAAATTGGTATTCAAATTTTGTTAGAGTAATTTTCGAATTTTTTCTTTTTTTTAATTTGCAAAATTATTTTTAACTATCTGTAATTTAATATGCCGTTTTCATTGAATTATTAAAATTGCTAAATATTTCAAGGCAATTGGATATTTTAGAAGTTAGAATTTTATTCATTCATAAAATTTTAATTTAATAATTTCAAACTGTTTCATTCAGATAAGACAAAAAAGCTACTTAGCATCTTCCTTTCAGTGATTCACAATTAATTAACTAATTATCTCTTTTCCTATATGCATCATTACCTGAAAAAAAGCAACATTTTGGATTACAATTTGATCCAATCAGCTACTATATCTTACTACTTGCATATTAAATTACAATTACAACTGCACAGAAATGATAACTATATTTGTTAGTTAGTTATTTAAGTACCATTTTCTCACCGATATAACCATTCCACTTCATGTACAGTTTTGATGATTAGATCAAATTACCATCTACTAACAACAACTGCTTCTACTAATAATAATAATAATTTCAATTACCACTTCTCTTCCCTCAAATCTCTTCCTCTTCCTTTTCTTTTATTATACATTTCCAATATTTCATCTATTACTTTTAATCTTTTGTTATTTCCTTCTTTCTTCTCCATTTTTTTTTCTTTCTTTTTTAAGAAGTTGTTTGAAAAAATCTTTTAGAGTCATTAACAAATGTAAAATTTGTTTGAAATTTAAGCATTTACTACCCAATGGATTGATATATCTCTCATCGATAAAATGAAATGAATTATGAATTAAATGATCAAAAATCAGATCAATGACAAGTCAAATAATTAATTAGAATGGCAATAATTTGTTACTAAATTGAACCGATACAATCAATTATTCAGTTACATGAGTTTTCATGGAATTTACATTTGATAACATTTTGAGAAATGGAAATGTTGAAATGTCGAAGATAACATTAATCTTTTAATTTCTTTTTGTTATTGTTGTTTTCAAAATAAGTATTATCTTTCATTTAGCGAACACTTTCTCGTTTCCCAAGGCATTGTAAAAATTTATGATGGCGAAAAGATTTGTAAAGATAAGGTCATCATCTCCTGTCTTTTCATTAATGCATTTTAAGCCGATTGAAGGAACGATTTTGTTATTGTTAGGGCTATCGTAACATATTACAAACTTATTATTTTATAGTTTGATATGAATACAAATGAAAAAGTATAATTGAAGATGTTGGAAGAGGAAAATTAATTTTTAAAAAAGTTCAATTATGTGACTGGAGAATGATGATGACATAGTGTTATGATTCCATTTCTCTCATTCCTTTTTTTCGTTTTATTATATAAATCTTGATAAAATAATTTAATTAGTTAAATAAAATAAAAGTAGCAATAAAAATAGTAATAGCTACAGTGAAGTGAATTGAATAAAAATAAATTTGAAAAAAAGAAAGTCAACAACAACAACAATAATAATAATAATAATGATAATGAAGTAATGAAATTGGAACTGCAAATATTATTCTGTTGCTTTTTTTTTTTTTTTTTTTTTTGGGCAATTATGAATTGTGGAAGTTTTTAAAATGAAAGAAATAATAATAAAATAGAATGATGAGAGGACGAAGGGAAGAACAATTTAATTTGAACTGAAAAAAAAAAAAAAAAAGGAAAAGGAAAACTAAACAACAAAAACAAACAATTAATTATATGTATAAATGAAGAATCACTTTACTCACAATAAATAGACACAAATTGTAATTCATAGTTAACAATAAAAGTAGTAATTAATGACAAAAAAAAAAAGAAAGAAAGGAAATTGAATTGTAAATGGAAATGATCATTGAATTTGATTGATTTCAAGTAGTAACATGGAAAATAAGCAACGAAGCAACAATTTAACAAGTGGTATAGATAATACGATTACTGGGAATACTATAATCAACACATCACATATAGCCTACTCTTAGACATAATTGCCCAAGGCCAAAAAGGCTGCTACTTGTCCTCCTACGGTAACTTCATGTAAACAATAATTATAATTATTTATCGCTCATTTTGTAAAATGTTAAAATTTAAAAAAAGGGAAGGAAAAAGAAAAAGATAAAAGAGGAAACGAAAATAGTTAATTATGAGTGGAAAGGGAAATTTAAAAAAAAAAAAATCTAAAAAAGAAAAGAAAAAAAAATAATGGAATAACATTTCATGATGGCAATGATAATAATAATGATAATAACTATACTATATTCATTTAATTTATCAACTTTTTTTTTTAGCTCCATTCATGATCAACCAAACTATCATTATCAACAAAATTTTGTGATATTATGGATGGAACAATGGAATTTTTGGTGCTGTACATTATTTGTGCTAATGTAAATTAATTAAACTTTTTTTTTTCCTTCTTTCGACTTAACATTGGTCATTTTTTGGTAAAACTAACTTTTAATCTGAGCTATTTTAAATTATAAAATCAACTTTCTCTTATTAAGCTTTAATCTGCAATAGAAATTGAAATTAATTATGATGTTATGTAGTTGTACCAAATCATGCTGCATTGTCATATCTATTATCATAGGCTATCATGATAGTGTTACTGATAAGTTAAGGTGAGAATTGACAAGATGGAATACTTATTGAAGGAAATGGAATAATTTACAACATGGTTTTTAAGCAAAAGATTCAAAAACTGCGCTAGGATTACATTTCAGATAATGATCGTAAATCCTGATCAAAATTATCACAATTACAGTTTAAACAGAATAATGATAACAGTTTACTAAATGAACCGGATAATTTTCAAAAACTGGAAACAAGACAAAACTGCAACTGAAATTGCAAATTAAATCAATAAAATCAAATCAATTTAGTGTCAAAACAATTAAAATTGCAAAATTAGATTAAGCGCAAACAGAAAGAGATGAAAAATAAGTGAAAAATTAATATAGAACTTACTTTGGTTAATTTATTTATTGAGTTGTTCAGGAAAAAAAAAAAAAATTGAGATTTCTTTCTGAAGAAAAGCAAAAAGTTTAACAATTATATAAAAATATTACCAAATTCAAAATGGAAATGAATTGATGCAAGAAAAGAGGTGAAAAAAATGTGTCAACAAATTTGCCAATCATTTTCTTTTCAAAAATTCTTCTAGAAAATCACCACTTTTATCATTTTAAATTAAAAAGAATGAATCATTGAGTATGCAAAAAAGAATGAGCAATTAAAAAGTAATAGAAATGGCTTTTTTTAAAAAAAAAATTTTATAGAAGAATTAAAATAATCGAAAATTTTGAGAAATTTTTTTTTTCTTTCAATAAAATTAAATGACCGATTAAACATTGTGAGAAAATACTGCAACATCTAACCACACGAAAGGGAGGTTTATGAAAGTAATTAGTTCTAAAAAAAAAAAGGATTAGCTTACTTGTCTTTTTTTAAATATTGAAAAATTTTTTATCAGCAAAAAATTTGTTAGACGTTTGAAAGTGTGAATGATGTGGTTTGTTCTAAAATTGTTTTTCCGGTAGATAGCGAATATTTAGTCCGGAAAATGAGAAATTAGAAATATATAAATAGCAATAATAGTTATTTCCTAATTTCATGGGAAATGAAGCAATGAGTAAAGCAGCTTTTTCAAGTTCAATTTAAATCTTCTAGCAAACATATGCACAATTAAATGAACTATAACAGTTTATCATTGATAAAATTTAATTTAGCTATAAATTCTCAACTACGTATAATATCATGAAACTTTCAACTCTGACCCTAATTTAAGCTTAGTCTAACTTTAACGATAAGTCAAAAATCATTTCAGAAATTGCAAAATAACAATCTTTTAGCCAATATCGCGATTTTATTTGTTATTTTTGCTAGTACAGTAAAATTTCAGAGAAAAAAATTGTAAATTTTTCTCTCATATTATCAGCCTTTATCATTTCTTTTTGCTCGCATATAAAATTGGATAATATACAAATAGCATCAACGAATAATTATTCATCAGATCATTCCGTTAAAATTTATAATTCAAAAAAAAAAGAGAAAAGAGAAAAGAGTTCTATATGAATTTTAGGAATTCTTTTTAAAATTCCGAATATTTTCATCATTATCATCAACAGTATATAATCATTACAAGGAATTCAAACTCATCTATAATTATTATTTCAAAGGATTCCTTTGAACTTATCATTTTTGCCTTCCCACATCGCTCATTATTATTATTATCATTATTGTCATCATTATCATTATCATCATTATCATCACCATCATCATCATTATGTGATAATTGAGCCGGTTGTCATAAAAGATGAAAGAAGAGCTTCGCGGTGAAAAAAAGAAAAGGAAGAAACCTTGGAATAAGAAGGCCAATTATGTATGGTAAAAAGAATATTTTTACATTAATTGCTTTCATTCTTTAAAAATCATTTCAAAAATTTTTTTCTTTTTAAAAAAAAAAAAAAAAAAGAGAAAGAAAGAAGAAAAGCGAATAATTTCAGAAGTGTAGAATTTCTTTTTCCTTAGTTATGTCTAAATGATGCAATGAAGAGCTGAAAAATTGAGCGGAAATAATTCGCCTATGTTTAATTTCTCATAACGAACGGAACACAAAGGAATGGAAAAAAGAAAGATTGAATGAATAATACCTTTAAAATAAAATGAAATGAAATGAAATGAAATGAACAGAATGAATGATAATCATGAAGCAACGGAAAATTATCCTTTCCCCATCCAATTCTTTGTTTTCATCTTATTTTTAAAAATTCAACATTGAAAATATAATTCGTTTTTCATAAAGGAGAATATTTTAAACGAATCTGAAAAGAAAAAAAAAGAAAAAAAAAACATCTATGATCCTAATGTTTTAGAACGAACATTTACTGCAATATATTTAAATATGACATTATATATATATACATGCTGTAACACCTCAAATAATATTTACAATAAAAAAAAATATATAAAGTCGGTACGTTCAATGAAGAATGTTCTCTTTTTTTGAAATTTTATTAATAATTTTATTTCAGACATCGGCTTGTTTATTTCGGACCACTGATAGGATAGAAGTGATCAAAATTTCGGTAGATAATATTGAAATATAAAAACACTAACTTCTTTTCTTTTATTTTTATTGCTCAATATGAAAAAAAAAAAATTCATACGACTTCACCAAATTTCTCTTCATCGAACAGAAATAGCATCGGTAGTTAATTTAAAATTCTACATTCCACTGGTAAAATTACGAAGATAACTAATACAATCCAAAAGTCATCTGTCACTTCGTACAGAACTATAAATTAACCAGTACATAACATTTTCACAGGTATTGACCATGTTGTAAATATAAATTCAAAAATCCACTGAAATGGGAAATATTCGAAAATTCATTGAAATGGGAAAGAAAACAATTTTAAACATCGCTGTAATCAGATAAGGTTTCCCTCTGTCTGTTCATTTATATAAAATAAAATACATTTAATAAAACGAATTAATGTGACATAATATGATATGGGAATGAACCATAAGATGGTAATAAAACTTGCTTATTATTTGCCAATTTATCTTGTGATAATTACTGAATTCTATGAATACACTTAAGTAAAAGATAAATGATAAAAAGAAAGTGGTCTTATCATTATTTCATTTTCCTTCTGAACAGAATGAAGAAAAAAATAAGACTTTTTATTTGGTCTCGAAGGAAGAGAGTTAAATACTTCATATTTCAAAGAAAATGAAAATAATTTTAACAGAATACCAGACAGATAAGTCTTGAGATATATGACCCGTAATCTAGAAAAAAGAACCATTTAAAAAAACTATTTTGACACATTCTGGCTGCAGATAAATTTAAAATATTCTTTCAATTGAGTTAGATAACAATATACACAGCATTTTATCGTAGTTTTTTTTTTTTGCCATAAAACTTAGTAAAAAACTGATATAAAAGATAATTGATCATTTCCAATCGAAAGTTTCATTCTTTCCCTTTTTTTCATTACCAATCATCAATTGTTGCTATTCTTTCCTAATATTTTCCAGAATCCACGGATGTTTCAAGACATCTGCCAATGGTAGACGCTTCGTGGGATCTTTTTGCAGAAGCTAAAAATTTGATCGAATTCAAAAGAATAAAATAAACTTAAAGAAAAAGAAAGAATATTCCTCAAGAAAAGATTACGGAAGTGTTACTCATACATTATATTCAGAAACAACTTACACGAATAATATTCAGAACTGAACTATTGAAATTACATGGTTCCAGATAAAATTTTAAAATTTCCAATATATTTCTTAATTTTTTAGGACTTTAAGGTATAATTTTCATTTCTTATTCTAAACAACGATAATAGATATGAGGGGTAAAATTGTGATTCAGATTTAGCATTTAGCATCTCATAATAAAATGGCGATGGATTGATTCCGTTTAGAACCTAAATTAGAGCTATATGTGAATATGACTTACGTAACGGAGCCAGAAAAAGAAAGGATGAAAACAAACTCGTGATATGATATCTTTCGCACCATCCGGAATGATATTTGGTATAGTATATTTGCAACTGTGAATATTTTCCAGAGTAAGTTCCGGAGTCTGAAAGCTCCAAGGTTCACATCATGCAGTATAATCTAATTAGACGGAAACGAATGAATTAAGCACAGTGTTAACTAGTGATATGCATCAAATGTGATATTCTTCTATCTAATGAATATTTTACTCTTATCCAATGTCCTCCTTATTAAATTCATCGTCAGCTTCTAAATGTAATAAATTTATTCTTAAGAAATATTTAATGATAACAGAATGGTATGGAAAGATCGAAATATTAACCACACATACCACAGCTTCGAATGGAGGTTTACCAATCAAGAATTCATAGAACATGACACCCAAAGACCAATTATCAACTTTGGAATCATGCGGTTTTTCGGGAGCCATTTCCGGTGCTAAGTAATCCAACGTGCCACAGACAGTGCTTCGTCTAAAAATAAAGAATGAAAACAATTTTTTTTTTTTTTTTTTGAAGATTTCATTAAATATGATAATTCTAACAATCCCAAAATACCTGGTGAATAGATATGCCAAGCACGAACTGAATAAAAGAAATCTTTAAGGTGAAAGGATGAATGCGTGAAATTCCAGAACAAAATAATTTAAAATGGAAACTTTAAAGCTGACAAATTTTAATTGTATGATGAAACACATACAACATTAAGGAAATTAGTCATATGCATTGATAAATATGGGTACCTTGATGAAGGCTCATGCACTGACCATCCGAAATCTGATATTTTCAAATCATTATGAGAGGTAATTAAGACATTTTCAGGTTTTAGATCTCGATGTAATACTTTCTTCTGCTGACAGTACTCCATAGCCGACGCTAATTGATACATATATTTAGCAGCTAATTCGGGCGGAAATCTTTTCATCTTAATTGAAACTTTTAATTTCTATAATTTGATAATTTATTTAATTTATAAATGGTTCTACTTGAAGATCCAAATAAGGTCTAAAAGAAACAAACTGGATAGATACCTTTTGTAGATGTTGGAAAAGGTTTCCCCCAGGTGCAAATTCTAACACCAAATAAACACGATCTTCGTCATGGAAATAACCATACAAACGGAGAATATTCGGATGTCTAGATTAAGAAACAAAAGGAATGTATTCAACCTATTGATCAAATTAAAGTTGCTTATTTAGAGAAACTAATTAACAACTGGAAATATTTTCAAGTATTACTGTTTTATGGATGAAACTGTAATGTAACGTGAAAACAAAGTTCTTGGTTTTAATTTGAAACGCTTACCTTAAATGGTACTGAATTTCAATTTCACGTCGTAACTGTCGTCTCAAATTGTTTTGCTCCAGTTGTGACTTATAGACAACTTTGAGAGCAACTACAAATTTCGATTCAATTTCTCGAGCCAAATATACACTTCCAAATTTACCCTTGCCCAGCGGTCGACCAATTTCGAAATCATCCAATTTCCATTCACGAATCTTTGGTCGAGCATAAGGAATGGTACCATTAGTAGTATTAGTACTATCACAATTACTTGTTGATTGCTTATCCATGGAATTCCTGCAGTACAATAATAAAATGAATTCTTGCCCACCTTTAGAATCTGCTAGAAAATTCCATAGCTTGAACTTAATTAAAATTTTAATTACTTATTGATAAATCCACTACCATGTCAAATCACAGAATGTTAAAACCATAGTACGATATTCATATCAAAACTTTAAGATGTTGAATTGAAAACTGACAACAATTTGATCCATCACGTAAATCCTGATTATTATTAAAGTCTCGATTTAACTATTAATTTATTCGTGACAACAACCCATAACTTACCTTTAANCCACATAAATTCTGATTATTATTAACGTCTCGATTTAACTATTAATTTATTCGTGACAACAACCCATAACTTACCTTTAAACAAAACGATCATATTTTAACAAAAATTTGGTATTAGATAAGGACAGAAGTGTGTAGTATTTGTGAAGATCTACCTGTTGCCTGAAGATCAAATATCTAAAAGAATGGTCTAGAAGAAGTTTAGCATTTTTTCATTTCAGATTATTTCAAATTACTTCACACAACAATTCACAAGACTACCCAACGATTTATTCGTATAAAAAACTATTGACAAAGTATAGAAATTCACATATAACTATTTACAAGATACTTTCCAAGGCTATCATATTTACTTACAATAGTTTACGATTCATTTTATGTTTCACATTTCACTAAGATCTCAAATTTACTTCTCTATCATATACACGGATATTTACTCTGCAAACATTGTCACAATATAATCAAAACATATTAAGATATTCCTCGTTCAAAATTTCAGGAAATGTAGAAGTATTAGTTTTTCTAGACATAGAAGCAACATCGGTTCACATATCTATATATCTCTCATGGCATATTAGATGATCTGTTGAAAACGCGGAATACTTAATCAATGCATTCAATGTACTTTGCATCCGGAAATTATAGGAAATTATCTCAGAAGCAGACTAAAGAAGCAACTAGAATAAGTAAAAATTCAAATACTACTTTCTTATATGAAAGTAGCATTTGAATTTATATATAACTGTAGCAGTAGGCTCTTTAAGTGTGGAAATACAGGCTCCACAAGATCGTTCGTCCAAAATTCACCTGTTCAAATATTAATGCAATAAATAATTTTTCCTCTAAAAAATAAAATAAAATAATTTTCTTAGATTTTGCATATGGACATTTTTAAAGTATTGCATTAACAAGAAGTTAATTTTATTTCACAAGTTTCTAAGACTGGAGTCTACGAACAGTTCATTCCGATCTGAAATAATACAGCAGGAAATTGGGGGTAAACGTAAATCACAAATGACCAAAAGCAAACTATGTGATCGATTTAACCAAATTTACCAGTGAAAGCCTGAATTTTCAATTTTTATTTTTCATCAGTATTGTCTGAAACAAGATATTTTTTTTTTGAAACTAAAATTCTTCTTTAGAATTAAAGCTTAGCTCAAAACGCAATATTTACTGATCATTCACTGCGACTGAGGAATAGGACCAACTGTCCGATTTAGCATAATGCATAATTTGGTTCAAACTCCTCAAAACAAAAAAAAAAAAATAAAAAATAAAGTTCGTGTATTCTAGAAAATAATTTAATTCAAAAAAGTTAAGTTCAAAACAACTATTATTGGTAACGCAAAAATCAAGCAATGATTTCAATAAAATCTCAAAATTCACATTTGTTGGAGTAGAACATAACCTTTTCTTAACAAACGCTATTAGTCTTGTTACAAGATCTGATAAAAACAAAACAATAAATGCCCAGAAATTATCTCACTCCACTTAATCTCCTCATTTAAAGACAGTGATGTGAAAATGCCTTAATTCTTCAAATACTGCAAATGTGGTTAATACCAGGAAACAACTAGCTTCTTTTAGGACTTCTTTAAAGGCATCAAGCTTCTAGCTTCAAGGAAGCAATTGTACGTATAACCTAATAATGAGGATAATTTCAGAAAAACAAGGAGCGAACACATCTCATATTTACAATTGCAGACGAAATACACATGAAATTTTGCTCGAAATTTTAAAACCTCTGATAAAACTTTAAATACTTGAATTTTCAGGTCACTCGAATTTTGCTACAGCAACAGTTCATTCATCACATTTATCATCTACAGACTGATCTTCTGCCGCTTTCATAGCCAATAAATGCGACCTGTTAAATATAGTAACGACTTCATTCCCATTTACTTTAATCGCATATATGAGGCAGAGAATTATACGAGTAAAATGAGATAAAATGCTTTTTTCAAAGTAAATAGAAACCTTACCTTACCTATTATTCGGCGAATGATCATCTTCTGATTCACTTTCGAGAACTGTTGAGTGAATTGCAGAATCATCATCTGATTCACTATCCAGAACTATTGGTTGAACTGTTCTTGGCCGTCTAAAAAAAAAAAAAAATTATTTCACTAGTTTTCCTCATAATAGAGAATCTTATTGGAGGAAATGATACTTCGAATTAGCATACTGCATCAGATCCCCGAAATTTCAGGACCTTGAACATGAACTTCTATCAAATACAGGCTCTCTAATCACAGTTATCGTATTTTGACCATTGATCACGAAAACGTCAGCCTAGCACTAAAAGATCACCCCATCATACTGGCCTTCTTCTAAATTAAGAAAAGAAAACTAATATTTAGTCTTATGAATAGGAAACTTTTCCTAAAATTCTATACACAAAAATACGAAGAAAAAAAAAAAAAAAAAAACGATACGCTTTGTAGTCATCAAGAAATGGATTTAGAAATGCAAGCGAATCGAAATATTTTGCACATGAACTTCTCAGAGGAGGTGTGCCTTGGATTCTTCTCAATGTTCGATCTCGTGTATAAGCAAACTTCAGCTTATTCCATCTCCTACGACAGCCATGATCTGAAACATTGGACGATTACATGTTTCAGTGAAAAAATAGTTCGGAAAGGAATGTTTTAGTGTTAATTATAGTATAGAGAAGATTAATATACAAGAAACTATTCTATTTCTTGCAAAATGACACTTCCAATATCCATGTGTATTTTCAGTATACTTGCTTACAAACTGAAGTGTCACATCGAATGTTAACTGTCATAAAAATGTTCCACATAAATTTAATCCCATCTAATAAATCCATGTGCTCATTGCCCATCAATCCTCACATCAGTTTCAAGCAAACAATTTAAATAACTACATTAAACAGTTTCAAAAGAAATGAACAATTACCAGTAATATCATGTCCGCGTTGTTGCATGCATTTTGCAACAGCCTGCCAAGCTTTCTCACGCCTCGAACCTCGTTTCTGATAACCTTTCATATGTATATCATAAATTATTGGATGTGCCTTTACAACTTCAATGAGATCATCAAAAACGCTCGACATGATGAAATCTGAAGCAGAATGAGGTCAGCTGTTTAATTCACTTTGAGACTAAATAAATGATGAACGATTAAATTACAAAAATCATCTTTGCAGGAAATTTGTAATTGTTTCAAGAGTTTTCAGAGAAGAAGGAAAATTTATATTGTTATTTTAGCCCAAATTCAACTTCCTCAATAAAAACGACTTCCAGGAACTTTGAATAAAATCACTGCCTAAATACTTCACTAGGTACCATGATAGTCAATGTTAAGACCACTTTTTCTTGAGGTAAAAGAAATAAAAGAAGGCTTATGATGATAATGGTTTGGGAAACGCAAAATGAGTGATGCACGAAATTTCAACTTTGCAGGTTAAAGATTAATAAGGACTCCTCATCAGGACAATTACAAATTCACTCACTTGCCACCAATTCAAATCTCGACACTTATCATCAATTCGTGGGAACAGAAGCAGTCAGTAATTTTTCTTTTCAATAACAAATCATTCTCATGATGTTAAATGTTTCACGAGGTAGCATCCGTATGAAAGAATATTAATCGCATTTAACAGGGAGGACTCTACGACACTATTTGCCTCGGTAGTATTCCACGATACTAATTATGCAAGTATTCCACACATACAGGAGAAGCCAATTTTTCACATCTTCAATCCAATCAAAAATGGAGACGATGCCTAACCACCAGTCTTGCTCCCACATGAAAGTCTTTCTAATCAGCATGTGGAATTTCAGCATGAAAGCAGACAGTTCATAGAGTTTAGTATTATCACTACATATCAGAAAACGACATCATGTCTATTTCCTCTTGTGAAATATTCATTTAGAAAAGTTAGAACTTCTTGCAGCTAGAATAAAACAATTTAAAAGTAGAGATTTTAAGCTGAACTAAAGGCAAAATTTAAAATATGAAGCTGCATAATCTTGAAAATTCATGAAATTACATGAAAATCATGAGCAATTCACGGACACAACTGACTCAACGTGCTAACGTTTCTCATAAAGTAACAAAAAGCACCAGAAATACCGGAATAATTCCAAAGAATTTCAAATCCCTAAGATCTAATCTTTCACACTAAAATTTTTCCCAAATACATGAAAACTGCGTTTATAATTCCGGCAACCAACTTTTCTGAAACTGCATTTACAGTTCCCGCAACCAAAAAACTTTTTATCCAGAAAAATCCATAAATTTGTTGTCTGGAGATGCATAAACTACACATGAGATCAACAAGTTTTTCCACTCCGACAGAATCAAATACCGTAAAATAAGGGTACTTAAAAGGTATACTTTTCAATGACAAGCACTGCTCATTTCCATGATAAAGATTGGAGGAACTTTTTTACTAATAAAAGTGCGAAATCGCAGCTGACAACAACGAAGCTATTCACGAAATTGAGTTCAAAAAAGGAAATACTTGAATGATTTACAATCATAACACAAATTTAAAAAAAAAAATCATTAAAGAAAGTTTCATGAGACTTTTCGCTCACTAAGATCAATGCGCATCGTTTACATTTCATTCAAATATCTTCGTCCCGCAACGGATTGACGAACACTGAAACAGGTGGAACTGATCAATCGACCAACATATTACTATTCAGGAATTTATAAATATGATAACTACTCTCAGTTTGACTTTCAAACGTAAGTGAGATGATAGTGGTATGTTGAATGATATTGGTATTTTAATGAGATATTCAATAACTGCTTGAGTTATTTTCAACATGATGACCAACATATATATATTTTATTCTTTTAAAGCTTGTACTAACCATTGCTGCAACAAATACTGGGCTGTTTGTATAGCTGTTGAGGTACCAGTAATAGTTATGATACGCTCGCCAGATTCCTGTTGTGGTCCAACAACAATTTGTGCACCTGATTCTTCACGTACTCTGTTAATTCGTTCACCGCCTTTACCAATTATGGTGCCTCCAAGTTCATTCGGTATTGTCACCTGAGAAAGTCTTTTTCACTTTGAAAAGTGTTAAATGAATAATGAATTACACTAATTTAAAACAACAGTCGAAACAGAAACTTTATATTTTAATAACCTGAGTGCTTTCTTCTGGACCCATATATGGTGGTAATGCAACAGCTGACAGAGGACCACGTCCACCAATCTGTCGTGGAAAATTACGGCCATAGTTCCCATATGAAGCCATTGCCATCGGTCCACGGATCATCGGGCCACGATAATTACGATCTGGTGGATAACCACCGTACTCAGCTGAGTAGCTTGGATCGTAGAACATGGATTCATAAGGCTTTGTTACTCCTTTTATAGGAATCTGAAACCATTATTGTTCTGAAAACTCTGTAAAACAACTCATAAAAATCCCGAAGGCTTTTGCATATCGAAGTTAACTAAAACTTTTATCGCCTAAACTGTCAAGTCTTATATTTGTTTAGCGAAGTAAAGCCAACAAAACGCGATTTAGAAATAATGCCACATTTTTTAATAAAACCGGAAAAATTATACCTCTTTAAGCATGTTCATAATATGATTAACACAAGCTATTATTTTGTCTGGTGCTCCCTTAATGGATACGACACGTTCTGTAGACTGAGGTGGACACTGTGCAAATACCTAAAAGCATACTTTTTATAATTCATGATAAATTAGGAAAGAGAAACAGAGCAGCAGAAAATGAGCATTAACTAAAAGATAATAATTTCCAGTAAATTACTTCACAACATGCATAAAATGGATATCGAAAATGTTTTCGCTTTAGGAAGAGATATATATTAAAGGTACCTTCATTTGTACACCAAGTTCTTCCTTCATTTCCTTAATTTTTGATCCTTGACGTCCAATAACAGCACCAGCATGCGATGAATGTACCAAAACACGAAGCTCTATTGGACGACTAGAATCACCTTCTCGACTCTGCAAACATTTTTTGAATTTCCTCAAAAATTTCTATTCGATAAAGTGACTAATCCACGATTTTCGCATCATAGCAACAATTTTTTCACCCCCTCGCTAATTTCTTCTTTTCTCTAGAGAAATAACCCTCTAAATATACCAAATATTAGAAATTATTATAATAGATCCGATGTGATTCAAAAAGAGAGAATTAATCGTAACATTGAGTAAGACTTGAGTGTTACAACCTTACAACATTAAAAGCTTATAACAGCATAGCATTTCCTATCTTTCGTTCTCATTTTACACAGAAACATGCTAAAAAGAAAAAGATCAATGTATTCATTAACTAACATCATCAAGTTTCGGAATAACTTCAGTAACAATTGCGAGCACATTTTCGACCGTCGCAACAATGGTAGCAATTCTGAAAAATATGAGATGAAAATTTCACGACTTCACAACAGAAAATCTTTTCATTTCTTTTTTTTTTTTTTCAAAAAATCCTTTTTGATTGTTAAACGATTTTTTAAAACATGTGGCAGTGCATTGATTTAAACATATTCAAAATATACTTTTCAGTGGAATGATACAAAAAATTTTATCAGCAAAATAAGAAGTGTAAACCTTCCTAAACCTACAGGAAAAGGATGAAACAAGTAAGAACATTCTACCTGCAGGGACCTGATATTTCGAAAAAAAAAAAACGAAAAAAAAACAAAAAACAAAAATACTCAGTGCACTGCGTTTTCCGATCAGAACTGCACACGCAAAGACAGCCGAGTTCAGCATAAAAAGGCTCAAGCTGCCATCAGTTTACCATTTAATTTAATTTATCTAACAATTGGGCTACCGATGCTTTCATAAAAGTTTCAAAAGCGCAAAAATTAATGGTCGTATTGAGTTGTTCAGATAAACTAGATAAACTGTTTGTTCCCATTTAACTATTTGAAGAAAAAAAAACAAGAAATTGAGAGACGGGAGCAGGGATTACCGTTCAGGAGTCTGGCTATCGGGGACCGTGACATTCGCATCGTACTGCAAAAGCAAAGGATAAGTTTTAAGTTTGAGAGGAAAAGAAAAAACTGAAAACTGTGGGTCTGAAATGGAAAACAGGACAAAGACAGGCAGTCGGTGTTTGGTAGCAGTGTCTGCCTTGGCCTTTCACTTAAATTCATAATCCATAAATACATATTGCATCATCCAACAACAACAGTGTGTTGCAGGTGAAGTTGAAGGAGATCGGGCATCGGGATTGGATATCGGGATTGTGACTGGGAGTTAGGGCTGAAAAGAGCGAATTAATCAACTGTATCATATATGATGTATCGATTTTTTCGGGAAATCATCTCAAGTAACATTTCAATGATACGAGTGAAGTGATACTTCTTTGCGGAATATAGCGTTTTTATTAACCTAACAGTTTCCAAGAAAAGGAATACTGAACGTCCAACTGCACATTCAGTAAAATGCACATTTTCATGATAGTGCAAGTATAAGACATAACAGCGCAAAAATTCTATTGCGCCAGCGGCATTCATGCTCTCTATCATAGAAAACTGACCTGTAGCAATTAAATGTGTAACAAACATTTAAACTGTTTTAAAGACAAATTCCCGGGTACGCTCTGCGCGTATAAATATGTCTGATATATTTAAAATTCTTAAAAAAAAAAAAAAAAAAAAAATTCAGAACAAATAAGAAAGTCAAACCTCTGATCTCAATCGTTTGATATTTTCTCCACCTTTGCCAATGATCCCACCGGCTCCACGACTAGACACTAATAGCCTTAATTCATATTTGCCGGCTGCCAGAGCCTCCTGGTAACTATCTGGACGCTGCCGCTTACCGGATTTCGCACTTTCATGATTATCAGATGGACTCAAATCATCATCACCACCGTGGCGTTTCATCGTACGCTTGCACCAATCGACCGTTTGCTCTACAAGAAAATTAACAAAATGAAGAATATAAGCAAAACCAAACATAATAAGATGATATCTACGAACTATCGTGCTACAGAAAATCCGTTCATTCGGAAACGCTATAAAAACTGCTTCAATATTAATCCATTCAGTTCTCCATTCATGTAATTAATTTAATGGAACAAATCAAAAGTCTTTTAAATACTAACAAAGAGAAAATGGGCATGTCGAAGTGATTTACTGGAGATTCAATAAAATAATCAACTCAGTCAAGTGAACTGTCTTAGATTCGATATTCATTGCAACGAAATATTCAAGAATGACATATTCATTTAGAACTACCTCAGAAATAGGTGTTCACTGCGACGAATTGTCCAACGATGACATATTCATTAAGAGCAATCCGAGGATAAGGGACTACGACGCATCGACCAAAGAAGGCACACGCCAACCCAAGACGGGGTTTGTATATGTGTGTATTTGTGTGTGCATGTGTGTGTGTGTGTGTGTGTGTGTGGTTGTGTATGTGGGTGTGCCTAAGTAAATGCTTTAACAAACTATTAGGGTGAAAGGGCTAAGAAGTTCCGTAAAAGTTACAGTGTAAACGATAGTATGAAAATGAGCATAAATTTCCTTGACAAACTAATCAAAGGACAACTTCAGGAATTACTGGATGACCAGTCAGACAAAAACAAAAACACGGAGTCGGAGAGAAAACCGGAAGAACCGGAGATACCCTAACGAGACGGCAACAGATGACAACCGAACATGTAGCCAAAGAAAAAAAGATATCAATCGGCAGAATTCGTGCCGCACGTCCATGCGCAGTTTGAACTTTAAGTGTGAAAGAAAGACATGAACCGGTAATGGAACGGATGTTTATTCCTGATTTTCTCATCAAGTCCTTGATATTGTTGACTGAGCATAATTTCTCACAACGTCACTTTTGGGCACAGTCAGCATTATATCTTTGTTTTTCGTTAATAGACTGCGTGCTCATCATAGGCATTAGCAGTGCTTCCTTTATTAATGACATACTCAGACTTCGTTGACTTTTACGACTTAAGCATGAATTGTCTTTACTCTTAGTTGAGGTTAGAAACTTTTAAAGACTTCTAATACGATGATACTTCTGAAAATTTTTTTTCAGGAATTTGAAGTGACTGCTTCTATGTACCGACCAACAATTCGATGTAAATTTTTTGCGCGAGGTAATTGCCGGAATGGTGAAGCATGCCCATTTGCGCATATTCCTCAAGCGGAAATTATCGACCTGCAACAAACGAATAGCAGAAATGCTGATGTACAACTGGAACGACACAGACGTCTAACCGGACAGGTAGTCATTTCATTTTAATAAATTGAAAAGAAAAAATTCATTTTATTGAACATCACTGCCACCGTCATATTTCAATCGCTTTCCTTCTTTCTTGTTCTTCATGTTTTTTCATTTTTTCATATGTTTTGAAGGAGCTATTTACTGATTTTTATTATTGTTTAATGCTGTATAAGTCCTGATTAACCGAAATTATGAAATTCTTCCTAGTGAAATTTTACGATTTCCATTTTCGTGACCTAACAATTAAACTCTCTGTTTGCATCCTTCTTCGAGGCCAGAAATCTTATGTATATATATACAAATTGAGTACTGATTAGAATATTATATAATATTCTAATACATATAATATTACACATATAATTGTATATTTGTATTATTTCATATAATTATATATATATATATTTGTATTTCCGTGGTATGGATGTTGCTTTCAGTAATGTACTTTGCATTTATTAAGCAGTTTCCTCTACTCTGATCGTCTTCAGATGTCTTTTTCAGTCTTTATTACTGCACTGTACTCAAACTTCGAATAGCTGCAGATTTTTTTTCTCGTCTATTAAACAGTCTTAAGTGTTATTACTTTTCTCAGCTTATGTCTTTTGCTTATCTATATTTGAGTACCACAAAATATTTGATAATAATACTGTATTTAATGTCCATAACTTTATTATATGACTTATAACTTTTACACGGCAGCATTAGCAGATACTTTTTTCTTCTCATTTTCTTTTTCAGTGTAATTTATGTGTAGCCCTGATGTTTCTTCCCCTTCCCTCCCTCCCAACTTCTAACTAGAAGTTTTTGTTTTTGCGCATCAATTGGAAATATTGGTAGTATGCAGCTTTTTTTCTTTTTATTCTCTTTTCTTATTCCTTTATACATTTAATTCTTCCTTTCTTGTACATTTTTTCAGTATAGCATCAAGTAACATGAGAGTATATTGAAGAAGGTGAATGCGTTTTAATGTGCTTTTCATTAAAAACACAATACACATTTTTTAGTTGCTCATTATCAAAGGAATAATTGCAAGTAATTATAAGTGCGCAATTTTCGTTGTGTTTTTTGCTTGAGATACATATTATTTCAGGTAGGTTTTAGCAATCATGGATTTAACGAACATCCTCAGTCATTTTCGCATTATTTCGACAAGAGGTAGATCTGTGCAATGTGTCAAATTTTAGCAATTTTCAGCTATCCTTCTTTTGCAATTTATTGCATGGATATTAAAGAGGACATATAGAAAGAAGATGATAATCTTTCGCTTATCAGGAAAAAAAATTTGTTTAGTTACAAGAAAAAACTTCTTTTTTCGAAAAGAGTTAAGTTCCAGTTAAAAGGGCACGATTTGTTGCGTCACAGGAAAAGATTTTTCCTTTTGTTTCAGTCGTTATAAATGGGTTTCACCTTTGTTAAAAGAACGAGAAGAAGCTAAAAAGGTGTCCTCGGATAAAAATATCATGGATAAGAATGCTTTTAATAAGGATTTAATAACGAAACAAACAGATACTGTGGCAAGAAAAGGAGCATCCGACTCAAGTATATTCCTGAATAGTGAAAACACTGGAACAACTCTCAATAAAAAGTGAATAATTTTTTGAATATAATAAAGGGATTGGTAATAGCAGCGCAGTGAAGGGAAACCAACATTGAAACATGCTATTGACATTAAGTAGTAGAGCATCATAACTGGAAATTGTCAGTGAATAATGATCAGTATCTATGAAGTTTATAATGACTGCAATATACCAAATCCTATTTTAGGTCGGAGAGCCAGGTAAATGTTGGCAATGAGTCTACAGAGGGTGTTGAGCTTAATTACAATGGTTACAAAAATCTGATGCAAAAGCTATACTCTAGGATGGAAGACTTGACTGCTGAACAGATAAAGCAGTTCAACGCAGATGAATTTGAATATGGCAAAGTGCCGATAATTCCACCTCCCAAGGAACTTTGTTTTTAGTAATTTTGGTTCGTTGTTCTTTATATTGTTCATTCTAGATCATTTATGTTTTTCATTTGATATTTTCAATGTTATTTAACGTCTTGCATAATGAGTACATTGCCTCACATTCATGTCCATAATGATGTGGAAAAAAGTGGATTAATGTGAAATGAAAGATTATCTACTTTTGTATTTCATAGAAAAAAAAAGAAAAAACGCTTAAATTGTGACTTATTCGTTATTAAGAAGAGACTGATAAATTCTCTTACTTTTTCATAAGAACTCGACTGCTATTCACTGAAGTTACATAGCAACGTAATGTGCAGTCAATTACTTATTGAACGGCGAAAGGGAGTTGTAAATCAGTTTCCAGTACTACTCTAATGTTATTGCTGTGTGATTATGACAGATGGAGGAATTGATTCTTGTAAAGCAAATGTGAATATGAAATATCAGGAAAAAATTTGGCGATTGTTGTTGGGGTTTGTCGACATAGTCCATAGGTGTGAGGTCAAGAATTTCATAGAGGGTTCGGAACTGATGGATAGCAACTTGGATCATAATAAAATAAAGCGATGTAAAAGAGGTCGCGGAGATATGAGGATTTTAGGAGAGATGTGAGGTTAGGGAGTAAGAGGAAGAAGAAAGGATGTGAGTTTAATTTGGTTAGGATAATTAAGAGTATCGGTAATTTATTTATTAATTGAAGAAGCTTGATATTTTGAGGTGGAGGTTAGTTTATCAGATACTTGGGAAACATCTCGTACATTTATGCACGTGATGATTGCTGCTGCTCTTATTTAACTAAATATTTTGTCTAACTACATTTAAAGGCTTGCTTTTTCATTTAGTTCCTAACCTTTTTTTTTTTTCTTAGGTTAAACTCAGATTTTTGAACATAAGGATTGTAGGAGAAAGGAGGGGGGAAGTTTACTTTGAAACATCACCAGCTATGTTGCTATGTTTTAAAACATGTAAGCTATTATTCATGTTTTTATGGAAAAATATTAATATGTTTATTTCAACGATGTTTATACGCATTTATCACTTAGCACAGATGTGGGTCTGATTAATACTATGAAGATAATGACCTCATCTAGCTACTAATATGCTATTTTAGATTTGAAGTCAGGAAATATGGAAGTTTGAGGCTTGAGAGACAAGCTATGCGATGAAATGGCTGGAAATTTCTGGCAAAGTTCACACTGGTTTGTGCTCATTTTTATTTATATCTCTTCGTACAAGTACATCACATGAATTTTGTTAGTGCTTATAACTGTTACTTTCTTTTTTGTTTCTCACATTTAAATATATGATAGATGGACTCTGTTATGGTGATATAACGTGTAATCACAAAATAAGACGCTCTACATGTTATCATGTTTAAGATTTTTATTCCCATCTTTCTTTGTCTCTTTACCGCTTCATGCTTCAGGCTTATTGAAGAGGCTATACGAGAATTTTAGGGAGCAATGGATTTTGGATAAGCAAGACATTCTACGGATGCGTGGTGAAGACATGAAATGCATTACAGAGGAAGAATATACGAAACTAATGATATTTTTTTGCAATTGTAAGTAATATACATTTTATTTATTCTTTGGCTTTTCATGCATGCTGCATATTTTAGCAATCGCTATTTTTTCTTTTTTTTTTTTTCCTAATGGAATAATTTTTAGTAGAGCAAGTTTGGTTTCATGATTTGCAGCAGTACTTTCGTTTTTTTTTTTTCCTTTAATTTTTGTGGTTTTTAACGCGTCTTTCAGTTATACATGCCATTGGAATGGATTCGCAACAACCGCATAAAACACGAATGCAAGTGATTGCTACAGCTTGTGTTTATTTCCGTCGCTTTTATTCCAGGTGATAGTAAGTAGTAGAAAGCAGTTTCTCTTATGTTTTATGAGGAAATATAGTCGAGTCTTTCATATTATTTTAATTTCAGGCGATCATTAAAAGATATTGATCCCTTTTTATTGGCACCTACTTCTTTGTTTCTAGCATCCAAAGTTGAAGAACATGGAATGATGTCACATAATAAGTTGATACAAGCCACAAATAATGCATGTAAGGTCATTAAGTTCATTTTCGAATTGTCTGCTTCTTGAAGGTTACTTTAGATGGGCGCCACTTAATTTTTTCAATGAATACCTCCTACCTTGCTAAGTTCGTTTTTAAGTTTAATTCCTCAGCCAACATCCCATACTTAATAAGTAATTTCGTACATACAAAGATGAATAAGAATATAGGCAATGAATTAACTTATAACAGTATACTATATATATATATATATATATATATATATATATATATATATATAGTATACTGTTATACATATATAGTATACTTATATATATACTATATATAGTATATATATAAGCTTCACTCATTATTATTTTGGTACTATAAAATTTTGTATTTGCAGTGAAACGGTGGCCTTTCATACAACAAGATTTGATGATACGGGTTCAACATATTCAAGAGGCAGAATTTTTTCTTTTGGAAATTTTGGACTGCTGCTTGATAGTTTATCATCCATACAGGCTTGTTCTCACCCTTTATATATCACGTTATAAAGAACATGAATTCTAAAATTGGGTCACTGAGATTCTGCGCAATCTTCTGTAACTAAATTTTGCAGTTAGCGAAAAGCGGATCAAGCAAGATTCTTAAAGTTGAATTGTAATATAATAGATATGAATTAAATATAAAATTATTCGTGGAAAAGTTGCGGATAATTTGAAAATTTAATCAGTTTTTAAGTTTGCAAAACGTCATTTACAGACCTTTGAATCAATTAATTGCTGAAATGGGAAGAGAGCATAAAGATCTCGACGTGATATCGTCTTATGCTTGGAAAATTTGCAATGATTGCACAAGGACAGATCTTTCGCTGATGTATCCTCCACATCAGATTGCAATTGGTAAATTTCTTTCTAAACCCAAATGAATGCGATTAAAATTAAGTGTAATAAAGTATGATTTTAAACCACAGTTGCGAAGCAGTGTAATTGTTCCATATATATTGTGATCATTGCACATATGTATTACAGATAACGAAATGTCCAGTTAACTAAATAGAACTGAAAGTTATGTTGATATCTCAAGCCAGTATTAGTATTATGTAGATCAAGCTTTACATAATGTGAGAATAAAACTGGAAGTACTTGGTGAGTTGTGAACGAAGATAATAGACAGCTTTTTTTAGCATGCATTTTAATAGCATCGGTTTGGACCAACAGAGATAGGGAGCTGAAAAATTGGTTTGCTGAGCTTGCGGTGGATTTTGAAAAGGTAACTTTCGATTCGTATTTGACTCATTTTTAATTTTATGGAATCCTGATAGTTTTATTTTTAAATTAACCGTCTAATTTTTTCTAGTTTTTAATTTAGGTATTAGAAATCCAGAAAATCATCATTAATCTGTATAGCGTGTGGAAAACGTTTGATGAAAAGGAGCAACTCGTGGCGATTCTGCAGAAAATTCCGCGTCCAAATCCGGGGCCGCAATCATCGGGTGCCACTATGATGCAGACACATTCTCATACTGGACTGCAAGTGAACAATATGAATATACATCAGGGGGTATCTATGGGACCACCACCGATGCCTTCAGTTGCTAATATAAAGTTTGAAGCACATTAAATCTACTGCATAAATTCGTTGGATTGAAACTTTTCTGTATTGAAGAAGAATGTCTGTTCCTTCGAGATTTTTTGCACATCTCTTCTAATCGTTTTTGTGAGATTGGTAGATCTCCTAAAGCAATCTTAAATATGTATTGGTATCTTAGTATGAGCTGCTTTTTTTCCCATTCCAGGATAGTTCTGCATTCCCATCTTCCTAGCACTCTTTATCTTATTCGGAAAATTTCACTTCAGTTGTTCACTTTTTAATTTTTTTTTTTTCATGTATTTTTGTATGTAAAATAAAGATATGATGTAATTTTTATGAGACCAGACAAATAAACCGCAGCTATTTATAGTCCTACATTCATCGATTTACTGCATCTAAACTGATCTTAATACAACATTTTTATAAAGAACATAGCAGACCTTTTATTCTATTAAAAGAAGGTAATTTCTAAATCTAATTTAAACTTATAAAAGGCCGTTTCTGTTCACTACGTGTTAGCTCTTTGAATCTGAATATTATTGGCACGAAAAGTCTCTTGAAGTTGATAGCGCCTATTTGATGTTATCACAGTTTGCTAAAATTCAGTAGCGATGCATACTCCTGCTTTTAAGTTATTGATTGGTTGCTGCGAAGGACGTTTCAATTACCTGTCCATATAGAGTAATTGGTAATTGTTAATTAGACTTTTTAAATAAATAATACGAATTTTTCAAATCAAATCTATTTTTAATCTCAAAAATTCCGTCACAGTATGTGCGCTCCAAAGCAACAATTAATTAACTGCAGAAAGTTCATCGATTTTTTTTTTTTTTTTGTATAAATGATTATGAAGCGACTAATTCTTTGCACAGAACATGCAAAATATCAACGATTGCTACTGCATTAGTGTAATGTAATATGAACGATGATAGTAGGACAATGAAATGAAAGGAATTTGTTGAGAGAAGAGGACATGGATGAAATGTGGTAATGATAAGATTTTATGCACTAGTTGCTAAAGCACTGATATCAGTAGGTGATAAAAAAAATGATATTAACAATCCAGCAGTTAGGGT
Source organism: Setaria digitata (assembly GCA_003640385.1). Lineage (NCBI taxonomy): Eukaryota > Metazoa > Nematoda > Chromadorea > Rhabditida > Setariidae > Setaria > Setaria digitata. The sequence goes on from RCAB01000104.1 coordinate 130,501, forward strand.
AAGGTTTTTTTTTTTTCATCACATTTACACGTCATTTTCCTAACTGCAGGAGTAACAGTGATGATGGCTTGTTTGTTTAGATGAAATTGCTTTGTTGTATTCAATAAATATCAAGATTCGTTTATTGTTCTGTTTTAATTGATTTAACCCATTTGCAGTCTGAATTTATCATAATTTAACTGACTAAATTTATCTTTGATCTAATTCAATCTTACCAACTTGTGATTAATTAGAATTGATACCGATAATTGCATCAACTCATTGCATTCAAATTTTAATTCTAACAAAAATGTATGGAACAATAATAATTTTAAAAACTCTCCTACAACATTTCTGTACTATTTCTTTTTCTCACATTCTTTCAAACGATGCCTTCTTATGATATTTGCCTTTTTTAATTAATGAGAAATGTGGTATCATGTAGCAGTGACGAATTGCTTTAGCAGCATAAAAGAATCTGCCTGATTGATGATTTTAGACGACTTCTTTTTTCTTCTGATCACTGATATTTTTCCTGGATCATCAACTATTAAAACTTTATTCGCAGCTGTTATGTGGCTTAAAAAAATTTTTTTTTATAAATTTGTTATATTTCAGTTAGCTCTTTCTGAACGATCATGGGGCGTAATATTTCGCTGATTGCAATTCCACTGTGGAAGTAAGCTTACTTACTGGTGTTGATTTGATAAAACATTTAAATTTTTTAACTTGTTGAATAGAATATTTTGGAGCTGAATTTTTAGAGTCAAAAATTAAATGGTAATAATTCAACTGCCAACTTTTTTTATCATCTTTAATTGTACGATAGGATTATGTTTCATATTTTTATATATTTTGAAAATTTAAACTTTACGCCATGACCAGGTTGATTCGTGTTTCTATCTCCTTACTGTATTCGTAATCTCAGGTAATCAAAACAACTGATCCATTTTAAATAAGCTATATTTCATTCATTTACAATTTTTGCTCGACAACTGCTGAAGATGTTCTTTAATTGCATTTAAAATGTGATATCAATATTTGAATAATTATCTTTCAGGAATCGTTACCGTAAACAAACATTTCTTAAACGGATAACTGGTGGTATTTTGAATTTCTTCTCAAATTTTCACAAATTTAATCCATCACAAATTTGATGGCATCCAAATCTTCACGAAACTATAATCTCATGCGAAGAACTAACGGTTAGCTCTCTTCTTTTTGCAAGCAAAGCTATTTGCTTACTGTCCAACAAAAGGCTTATTTGTCACATTTTCTTTTTGATGCAATACTTCACTTGCAAAATTTTGCTTAACAGAAGGAAAAAAAAAAAATAAATAAACAATAAAAACTATCAATGGAATAATCTTTCGCCAAGAAATTGTAAACTTGTTTACCCTTCATGGCCAGGATTACAACATTTTCTCTATAAACATTCCGGACACTTCTGCATACAGGTTTTCCTCACTTGCAACAGGTCGCATGTTCAGCACCTATTCACCTGATCTTAGAGCAAATAAATCTCTTCCAATATCAACAAACCATTCTTCCACCTTTCCGTGTCTCTGCTCCGCCTTGGTCCATCGGTATATAATAAGCTGAGCTCGAGAATTACTAACTTTTATTTTTGATAATATAGTGCATGTGAAATTGTGAACCTTCAAAATTTGTTTTTTTTTTTTCTTTTAAAAATTTCCACAAATAGCCCTTTTTTAACACTAACAATTGCAAAATTACTATAAACATTGTATATAATATTATTATAATTTAATAACATGCAAAATACAAATTAATAATAATGCAATATTGAATATAATAAAAGCAACGATTAGATCGATAGTGAAATCATTTCCCTGAAAAGATTTAGTTTTACAAATTGATGAATGTGATGTTTTATTATTCAATTTGGGAGAAAATGTTTTTTTTTTAATCCAAGTTCGAAACTAAATTCCAAGGTTGCATTTGCTCATTACATTCTGAATTTCAGTGTATTGTTAATTTTGATTGTTTTATATCATAAGAAATATTTGCTATTTGTGCTATACAAAAAGAAAAGTGCTCAAGACTTGCTATTTCCGATTAAGTGCAAAATATAATGATACATATTTTCTAAATGATATAATTGCTAAAAGGTATATCGTGGATTTTCCTTCTAAATTCTATGAAGTGAATAACTGAAGTTGAGAATATTCCTGATAAATTTCTTTTTCAAAGAGCGGATAAATTGCTATGGAAACGTCCTTCTGTTTGTGCCTATTTTTCTTGGCACTCTTGCTTTCAAACATACCACTTCTACATTCTCGAGTGATAACTGCACACTCCTTCACTCTGTTTATGTGCTTTCAGAATTACCTGTCCTTATCATGAGTTATCATTAAAATAGTTTTTTTTTTTTAGCGTTGATTTTCCTTCAGTTTACTTCAGATTCTGATTGTTGAAATTTCATCTTAACAACTGGTCGGGATAGTTTTTCGATTAATATGTTAAAACTATTGCTAGTGCTAAATTTCTTCCAGATCGTTTCTCTGTCTTATCATTTCCGACACAGCAAGTAATCATATGATTTCATGATATAGCGGGTTATTATCATTATTTATTCTAAAGATGCCACATAGAAGAACAAACATCTATCATTCCTCTTTCTTTCTTTTTTTTTGTATTTAAGGTATGCAATAATAAAAATGTTTAAATAAAAACATTCAGAAAATTTTCCATTGTCTATTAATAAAACAACTCGATTATCAGTAACTAACTGCAGAATTTTGATAACAAAAAAAAAAAAAAAAAAATAATCAGATTTTATCAGTAATAAATAATAATTTGAGCAAACAGCAATCACACAACAAGAATGAAATCAATCAAATGAGCAAAGATCTTTTCAATCATGTTTCAACAAAAAATTATTCCGGCGAAGAAAGAAAAAATGAACTGATTCTTTTCAGTTGCATTTGCATCAATACCACAGCATACTTTTTACCAATCATTTTATCACTGATTCATTTCCGACACTACCTTCTCTTATCACTGAAACTGTAATACTAGAAATAATTAAATTTAAAATTTGTGCTTACTCAGATTTGAATTTTTTGAAACGAAAAAAGAACCGGCAATATCTTGTATTACAAAAGGTGTATTGGTTGGGAGCGTATGGAAAATTGAGTAAAGGAAGGATAGTTAGATGAAGAAAGAGGCAAGTTCGAATAAATTCGGAAAGTTAGCTAATTTACAATTAATTCTAGGAAGGAAAAAAAAAACCCGCTGAAATTGAACAAGAATGTGGAATTTCTTTTCTCTTTCCTCATTGAAGCTTCTATAATTAGACCCATTGCCTCTTCTTCTTTCTCTTCTTCTTTCCCATCAAAATTTTCCCTCCAGGTGTTTTGTCCACCGATCTTTATTGCTACATTCTAAAAAAATACCTTCGACGATTGCATCAGTGCTTTTCAGTCTCTGGTTCACCCGGATGTTTCTCGGGAATGATACCACAAAGATTACAGCAGTTTCTCATCCCTCTGGAACAGTTCCACCTTTTATTCATCCCGATATCTCTCGGTACTTGGTAGTATTTCTCTTTCATCCCGATATTTCTCGGAAACTAAAAAGGACCTGTAAAATTCGCACATACGGAGACGAAGGAGATGGATTGCCTTTTTGGTTTTTTTTTTTTATCCCATAGAATAGATAGATGTTTTTTCTTTTTTTCATTGCCATAATTGTTCCTTCTTATCATCGTTATCAGTTGTCAAAAGCAAATGTTGTATTTCCATAAAAGTTCCAAATAGATAATCATTTTAAAAAGATTTTGATCGTGTTTTATGGTGTAATTGTTATTATTGTATGGTATTAGTTAACTATATCGTGTGCTGTTTTCTTCATAAAATCTTATGCTATCAATTTATTCAGTGCAATTTCTCATTTCCCTTTCATGTATTTAATAAAAAGAAATAGAAACAATGAGTAATATATTTTATCCATTAATACTTATTAGTTTTTTTTTTTTTTTGAATAGATTATCAGTGTTTGGATCGTAATTCGGTTGATATTTGTCTTGACCATCTCTCATACGACAATTCGATAATTCGAACGTTACCAACAGTTTATATTCGAAACGGGAAATTCCGAATGGTTGGGCCAGATCCGAGTGTTGCTAAACGTCGTGTCTATAAGATTGTCCTTACAGGTGGTCCGTGCGGTGGGAAAACCACAGGGCAGGCAAGAAGTTTTCCATTTTCCACCTATTTTTATGATTTAATATGAGATGAATAAGGTTACAGTTACAGTTGTTCTATTACAGGATAAATTTAACCTTATTATAACTTATTAGAGGAGTAGTTTGCAGGCATAAAAAGTTTTTTTTTTTTAAACATATAATTAGGAATTATAATCTGGTGTAGAACGAAGATTGCGATAGAGGAATTACTTCTGCGGAGAATAATTAACTTTATATTGCTACATTTCCAAAGTTTTCAGGGTTTTAATTCGTATAATAGCTGCACTTACCTCATAAGGAAGAGTGTCCAAATATCATGCAGATTTGTTTAAGCTATCTAGACTCCTGTTTAGAATTTCCTTCTTCCTAAGCATTTCTGCATCTTCTCAGTTGATTTTTAATTTCTCTACTCTTACGGGTTTTTAGGATCGTCTTCGAACATTTTTTGAGGGAATTGGATGGAAAGTATATACCGTACCGGAAACTGCTAATATATTGCTTGGTGGTGGTGTGAAATTTGCCGAATTATCTCATGAACAAGCATATGAATTTCAGAAAGATCTTTTGTTAACTTTACTGAGAATTGAAACGGTAAGAATTGTTTTTCTTGGTCATCGAGAACTGGTTTTTCTTTTGACTTTTATTTGTTTTTCTTGCTTCACTGGTGTTCTTATGAGCTGATTAAGAAAAAATCAATCTTCCGTTACTTAGTCTTATTCTTAATTATTCTTAGTCTCATATTATCTTAATCTTATTTCTGTGGATATAAAAGCTTCCTTACACCACTTATTTTGGTGATGCAATAAGTAAACTGTTATTAAAAAGACAAAACCAATAAATTAACGTAATATTCCAATTTTTTCGATTTTGAAGAGATGAACTGTAAAAATTAATGCTACTGTTCCCAAGTGATTTCTGTAGTGGTGGTTGAAAAAAATTGGCAGGTTTTCTTTAATCAAGCCAATGCTTCAAATGCTGAACGTATTCTAATCATATGTGATCGGGGAGCCATGGATCCGGCAGCATACATCGACAAGAAATCATGGACCAAAATATTGGCAGAAATGAATTTAGACCAGTTCAGTTTACGGGAAGAAAGGTATGATCAAGTAAGTTTTATTTTAATTCCTAACCTTTCAAGTTTTTTTAGAAAATGTTGGCATTCATGAATGTCATTTATTTAATTCATAACGAACAATAGGACTTACGGAAGGAATTTACTGGCTGGAATTGCTAACTGTACTGTTTTCAAATGTCTTACTTGGGTGGTTTAATAGTGTGATACTATTTAATTTAGAATACTACCATAGACTATTAATCTATATAGTGATATGCAGTAATTTTGAAGTTTTTTATGCAAAGATCTGATATGATCTCATTCACCCCTAATTACTTCTATATAAATCTCGTTAATGGTAAGTGTTGGTACCGTGGTTTGCTGCTTTAGGTTTTGCACATGACAACAGCAGCAGATGGTGCTGAAGAATACTATACTTTGGCAAATAGTAATGTAAGAAAGGAAACAGTTCAGGAAGCCATAGAGCAAGATCGACTTACCCGAGATGTAAGTATTTTAAACTTTACCTTCAACCTTTTATTATTTCTTAGTTGTTTATTTAATTTTCAGCAGTTATGAGACTGATTTATTTCCTAGATCCATTCAGTAATTTTACATATATTTTTATCGGAATTTTGAAAATGTTTTGAAGAGGATCATAACTGAATCTCACCTAGGCTTGGCTTGGGCATCCACGCGTTGATGTAATTGAGAATGTTGGTTGCAAATCATTCGACGATAAAATCCTGAAGCTAATTGCTGCCTTGTGCAATCGAATGGGTCTTCCCACTCAAGATCGACTTGCCTTCAACAGCAAGTAACATTTGCATTTTTCTTTCGATGCATTGAATACCGTAACATTGATTTCTATTTCAAATAATGGATTATATTAAATGGAGTAACTGAGGTATTAATGTTGTGGGCATCAAACAACGCTGGAGGTCCTGAACGACATGATTTGTATGTGGCAGGTTTATCCAAAGTTCATAATGTCTTTATAAGTGATCTAAAAGGAGGAAGGAATACGCTTGAAAAGATATAAATTAAAGGGAAATCTAATAAATCTGGAAGTCGGTATCAATTATGACTGTTGTACCTTTTTTGTAGGAAAAGAAAATGGCTTGTTGTTTCGTGTGATGAGAAGCGTTTTCCACGCTGCGAGGTCTTTCTGGTGCGGCATAACTATCTATGCACCGAAGATCAAAATGTTCAGGTTCACTGCTTTTTTTGCAGAAAACATCCAATAGAAAGCAGCTACATTCTTTAAGCAGTTTAATTATATTGACGATTTCTTCATTTTTCATATTTAAGAATATAATATTTAAGGTTCGGTTACGTTCACGAAGCCAGTATGGTCGTACGACATATGCTATAACAACAAGGCATTATGATGGCCCAGAACCAGTGGAAACTCGCATGCAGTTGAACTATCGCGAATATATGAATTATATTAAGATGGAGGATCGTTCAAGGGCGCCAATTAACAAGGAACGGAGATGCTTCATGTACGGCAAGCAGGCATGTTGATAATTAATGTTTATTTTAATCTTTCCAAACTCTTCCAAATTATATTTTAAACGTTGTGATTATATGTAGATCTACAGTTTCGTTATTAACAGTTATTTAAGGAGAGAAAGTGATTTATGGTTGAATAGATTAAGCAAATTGCTTTTAACTATTAGCGTATCAAGTTTTATTCGGAAATCCTTGTAGCTGCTCCTGATATCCTGAGACATTTACAAGTAAAATTTTGAAGATAAAACCTGAGATGAATTTTTGCGTCACAGTTAATTGTCAGTTATTGTGAAATTCTCTTTAAGTTTTATTTCTTTGGTTCATTTGACCAATTAATTTCACACAACTTACAGTACTACCATTTGGATACATATACATCACCGTTACCACCATCATGTGGGGGAAAACCGCTGATGTTACTGGAAACATACACGACAGCTCCAGTCGGTGATACGAATGAACCACAATTACCTGATTTTATGACCATTTCAAAGGAAGTAACAGGTGACCCAACATACAGTATGTATACGATTGCCAATTTAGATACTAAAACAATCAGGAGAAACTAATGTTTTACTTTTCACCAGTTTACGAATAAATCTCTCTTACTCTTAATAACAGTTGTAATTTTTATGAGATATTAAGCTTATCAAGTCATCAATTGTCATAGCTGGACTTTTTTGGGAAAGGCCTTTCCAAACTAAAAAAAAAAAAGATTGAATACGAATTACCTTTGATCAAGTTGAATCAAAGAACACAAATAATAGGAAATGAAATTTTAAATGAATTGAATAAGCGACCTCTAAATCAGTTTACGCAACCTTGAACCGCAACCTCTGCGGTAGTTGTTCATAGTTTTTGTTCTTATTATCATGTTTTGTGGCACAACGTTTTACGGTTTGAAACATATGTTTTTGCCATAATGTTTTATGGTTTCAAACTTCATCAGGGTAACATTTCACCATAATCAGTTCTTGTTTCAACTTGATTTTTTTTTTTTTTTTTTTTTTTAGATAGAAAACATTTTGCGACATTATTATGGTTTTTAATCTTATTTCATTGGTTATCTGTTACTTTAAGCCCTTAATCAGTTCCAGCTTTTGTACATTATTCCCATCGCACCTTGATCACTTTATAGCTCTCTTCAACGTATAAGGATTGACTTGTTTATTGTAAATTGGTAAAAGAATAAAATAAAATGATTGATTAACAAAAGTTGCTGGAATCAGTCTCAGTTCTACTGCTTTGTATTCTCATCATATAAAGTTCCTGGTTTTTTAAGTGGTTTATTGGTATTTGACGAATTCGTTAACTTTGCCTAAGCAATATACCACTGGATGAGTGGTTTGAATTTTTTTTTTTTTAACCTCATATACGATGGGAATGCGTTTCATAAATTCTTCACAACCCTATTATTTTAATATAAGCAATGTATTTGCTTACGAGCTATAAATCACGTTTGTCATGGATTTATCATGAAGTTATCAACTCGTCATTATAAAGAAACAAAAATGATTTTACAAATTTTCTTTAAAAAAATTTTTAAAAAAATGATTTAAACAAGCTTTATTTTAAACTTTCTGTCAGAAATCAAAATTTTCTCGGGCAGAACATACGACCACAGCGTAGAATTGTTTGTGCTCATGACTGTGGCAGCAAGAAGATGACCCTAAATCTAAATGATTCTTAGCTTACCGATCACGTATCTTCATGATCGTTGGACGATATTAACATCAAGGAATCATGAAATCTTAATTATCCTTAAAATAATGGTTTCTATTTTCCAAGCGATCAGTGATCGAGCCAGTAATATATGTCGCTCCTCGGGATATTTGATGTTTTTGAATTCTACGAAATATTTTTTATTCGGAAAAAATAGCCGAATTAATTAATATATTTTGAGAATAAATTAATACAGCGGAAGCGGAAGCATTTCTCACCTAACGCATCTAAAAGCAGAGATGAAAATTGGAACACATGGATTGATCTTACCGCTTTTTTTTTAAAAAATTTTACTGATCACTTCAAACAGTATAATGTGAATAGTCTTCCACGGTACACTTCTAATCAGATCATACGCACAGCTTTGGAAATATGTTCGAAAAAAAAGGAGTACCATTTGATCTATTAATTATTGCTAGATTATAATCAGTCAATTAATGCGTGAACTGTTTCAAAACTCCCCATACTAGGAAGAGCATTTAGTTCTTCAAAAATTTTCTATCTTGTAAAAAAAAGAAGAGAAATGATAGTTTCAAGAATGATCACTGAACGAAAACACAATTCGTCTATAAACCATGCTATTTCAAAATATTGCACTAATTCATTTCATTTATTTCATTTTCTTTTCTAGCCTGAAAGCAACGATATGATCCAAGCTAATATGTGAAAAGTTATTATTTTCAAGAATTGAATTGTAACGGAACAGTTACAAATAATTGGAAAAAAAGCACATCCATCATACAATTGCATATCAGCAGGAAGAGAATAGTAACAGAGATATGAAAATTAAACAAGGAAACAAAATGAAGGAAGTATTTCGGAAATTCTACGATCTATCAAGGTGGTACAGGTACAACATCAACAGGTTGAAGTACTGTTTCTCTGTGTAGAGGAATGAAAATGTCCAATAGAAGATTGCAGTTTTCATTTTATTTCTTATAAGAGCAGCGATTTCTCAATATTTTAAGCCGTAGAATCGGCAGAAATCAAAAAAAAAGCCACTTTATTTACTTTATTCTGCAAACTTTTACGAACAACTATACAGTACTGAATATGATACAATTTGTGTCTGGAAAATTTTAATTAAATCGGAAGGAAGTCAATATAGATTGAGTTAAAATTAAGACCTTATTAGCAGGAAATTGGAAGTTGAATGCACTGAGATAAGTTCATGACAATTTTTCTTTTTTTTTTTTTTTTTTAAAACAGCCACCACTGATCAAGTCTAACGTGAAAGTGTGGCATCTGCAGTGACTAACTGATAATCAGAATTAATGATAATCGATCAGAAAAAACACTGCTGAAAGATCTGAATTACGCACTGATAATCTGTGCTGACAAAAAGCATGTCTACATATCAGAAAGCAAAGTTATCAATATATGAATGAACTTGTGAATTATTTTAGGATAGCAAGCATGTTTTTTTTCATATAGTATTCTTATGAGGAAAGTGAAAATCCTAAAATATGACAACATATTTGTTATTCTAATAAGTATTATTGAATCGGATTAAAAGCATTATTTGAATACAACATATTTTGATGTATTTACACAATAAGTAATGTGGAACTAGAAAAGGATATTGTATTTCTCGCTAATTACACAAATAGGATCACTTCTTTTTGGAGGAATTTGATTTTATTATTACATCTGACTTCTAGCTAATTTTTAATATTTTCACATTTCTCCCAAGAATATCAGTTCACAATTAGATTAATTTATTATTCTAAATAGGAAAAAAAAAGAACGAAATTTTTGAATGAAAAATAACCTGAAATTTCCTATAAGAAATTTCTGTGTGGAACATGGCTAAAAAATAATTAAAATAAAGAAATATTTAAAATTTTCATAATTCCCTGACATAGTTTCCTGGAAAGAGTCCTGTTCGACTTTGTATTCTGCCTTGCCACCAACCAGAAGAATCTGAAGAGAATTTTATAAAAGTTTATCAGAACTAGTAATTACAGCAATGGCAAATCATACAAATTTTCACTGAAACTACTGATTCATCTTGAAATAAGAAATATAATTCCCAAAACATGAAATATGCAACTGGAAAATTTCAAACTAAAGTGAGTAGGGAGGACTGAAACTTTAATTCTATGTGAAATAATAGACAGGATAATTTGCAATTTAATAAACTGAAGTATACTCTTTACTAATTGGAATACTTCGTTTTTACGTTCAAACTATCGAACAAAATATTTATCGGTAGGTTTATGTGGCAACTAATCCATTATTTACTGTTAATTATGAAATCAAATCGATGCATTCTGGTGCTAAAATAAACCTTTATTAACAAGTTCAAACTTATCGCCTGTAACAAACGATAATTCATCCGTGTCTTGAGCTTCGTAAGAATATAAAGCCTCAACAAGTGGAAGAGGTTTTGGTTTAAGAGGCGGTTTGGGTTTTTCAGGACGTCGTGTAACATTCTGAAAATGACTTCAGCTTGTACTGTCAATTTATTTCTTAGTTTATATTTCGTAAAAACTAAAAACAATAAACAAAAACCCGAAACTGACGTTTCATACTAAATTAAATTTCAAGTTTCAATTAGTAATCTCTTCTCGGTGAAAAAAAAAGGTCAATTTTTAATTTTATATTACAGATATGCTCAAAAAAGAATAAAATAAAGCGACAAGACTTTACCTGCACATCACTGGTCCCGTTATTTCTGCTAATATCCACATTATTATTATTATTAACCACCGGATATATACGATTTGATGTACTCATGTGTTGTGGTGGAGGAGGTTCTTGCTGGGGTACATTAGATATTTTCCGCATATTTGCAACTTTTCGCCTTTGATAATGCTTCAATGTTATCTTTCCACCACTTGGTCCTAAAATAAAAAGTTCTTTTTAACAGAAAAGCAATCATTTATGTTTTTTATGCTTCGGAATAGAAGTTGTTAAATTTAACAAATTTAAAGATTTTCAGCAAACGATATAAAGAGACGACGAAATGATTGCAGAAAATATCCATCAATTCTGAAAGAAAAATACTTGCAGCATAAAGACATTATGCAAATACAAACTTTCAGTATTAATATCAACAGCATTAGTAAGATCATACTTGTGCTACTTGGTAATCCGGGTCCAATATACACGAATAAGGTTTTTCCTTTTGAAAGCAATTGCGTGCCACCTGATCCATTGTCATTCCTCGAAAATTTGACAGTTCGAAAACCACCACCAAATCGAGTTTTCTTTAGGATGATTTGATGAGAAGTGCCGAATTCCAAAGGCAAAATTCGCCCACTAGCCACATCACGATACCGTTTGCTATATCATTGATTATATCCGTTCAAAAAATTATAATAATAAAAAAATTAATAAACAACTATGACTCAAAATTTCAAATTTTCAATTAATTTTTTTATAATAATTGATTAGATTTGATAAAATTCACTTAATGGCATTTATAAGCTCCGTTTTCAATGGTGTTTCCAGAAGTGATGTATAAGAATCACGGACACTGAGGATTATAAAATTGTCTTGGTACGGACTTAGGCCAATACTAGATATATCATTATAGTTAATTTGACGTTTCAGGACCTGAAAAGAAAGTAATAGTAATAAGATAGAGATAACAGTGACTAGCGATAATTTAGGAAGAAGCAATTAAGATATAGTAAATGATATGTTTCAAGAAGGAACAATAAAAGATTAGCGTTTACCTCAATAAGTTTTCCTTTATTCCGACCTTTCTTTTCTAATTCTCTCCCAACAAGAATGACCTTCTTTTCTGTCAAAAGAAAATCAAGTTTCGATACCTGCAAAGGGATTTCCGTAAAATTGATAGTACTCTCAGCGCTATGTGATCATTCAAGATGTAATAACGAATCGAAATGAAGTTCCATACTGAACCAACCTTAAATCTTCGATCATATTTATTGATCGTAGCAGCAAAAATAATGCGTTCCTTCTTACCAGCCAAAGCTTGTAACGCAGGATGATATTCGAGACCAATATAATCGCCCACAAAATTACGATTTATTGAAAATCTCCGTCTTTCCTTTTTATTTAAGAATAAATTAAACGCTTCTTCCTGTAATGAATCCATATATCCTTACAAACATCAAATAAGAGTTCAAAATTACAGTCCTATTGTCTTCCTTTTCATTACCATTACATCTACTATTCGTACCTTTAGAGTAAAACTATCACTTCCATGATACTTTCAGCAAGGTCATCTTTACAAAAGGAAATGCAAAAAAATTACCTTCAGTTTTGCATGTCGTTTTCGAGCGGTGAATTTTTTAAAAGCTTTTTGAATAATACGTGCGTAACTGTCATATTTCCTTTCACGCATTTCTTCCAAGAGAAAAAGCTATAATTACGAACATGTCTAATTACGAGATGTTATAAATAATGAATGCAATATATGAAGTAAACTAATTGATTAAATGAAAATAATTAAAAGTAAATGAAAGTAAAAAAGAACAAATATAAATAAATAGCCACGAAATAGTAAAAGTGAACCGATTCTGGATTCTTGATGAAGATTTTTGTTCTACCCATCTGATACTGATCACGGTCCATATTTACCGTTTGACAAATAATCTAAAATAAAATTTTCAAGTAGCATGATCAGTGAAAATATTAAAATCAAGAGATAGAGCTATGGTCGTTGTTTGGAAAATCTTGTCATAACAGTAAAGATTAACACACTAAATTCCATTATTTTTCATTACACGAAAAAAGCCAAGCAGCACTATCATTAAATCCGATTAAATTTGGAGACCAAAACAAAAGATGCTTAATATTAAGGATTTAAATTACAGAGTTTGAGCAATAAATGCTCGTTGCTTTGCTGAACTGGAACAGTGGTATATTCGAGAGAGGAGTGAAATATAATATCCGAAGCATTTGTCAGAACACAGCTAACATTTAGTAAATAAAGATTTCAGCAGACAAAAATTGAAACCTCAACTCCTTTCCGAGAGTCACCATGATAACTGGGCCATGTTTCTGGAGTAAGAATAGCGTAACGATACAGGAATTTGTCGAAAAGGCGGCGATACACGAAACCAGCACGTCGAACACGAATATTCTCTTTTAAACCCAAATATTCCACCTGATGCAATACGCTAGAAAGGATCGAAGGAACTGTTCAGTCATTTTCTCAATCCTAACCATTAAATTATTTTGATTTTTTCGTGATCAAAAGTTCTTATTTTATAAACTTTTTGCTGAAAATATAAAGGAAGAATAGAGTGATATCGATGCTGACCATTGAGTCTCTCATTATATAAAATTTAATTAGTTTAAAAATGAAATAAGATAGGATACCGTTTTTCATCCCATTCCAGTGCACGCTTAGTATCATTGGGTTTAATACAACGTACATAATGAGGCGCACACTTACTAAGTGAATCAACGAGATCATTTGCTTGAGTCTAAAATATGTTTATATTTCTTAGGGCAAAAAAAAGAGTTGAACAAATGTAAAACTAAAGATAATTTAGCACAGACAGGGAATTAATTCAAATTAACTTCATCTGACTCAATCCAATTCAAATTTTGCAATAACCTATTTTATTCCTTCTTTCATCACAAATTAGACCGATTATGACCTACTACTAGCCATCTTTCTTTTCCTCTCCTAATTTCCTTTAAAAATCTGAAATTAGAAAGATGGAAGAAAATAAATGGAAATGATAAAGCTAACCCTAATTTTAGACGAAAAACTTGTTGGCTTTTTAGCATTAGAAGGTACTGTTTTCGGAAAAAGTTGCTTGAAAAATTGCCTAGAACAAATGAAATATTTTTTTGCTCATTTTACTGCTAACAACAATTTTTTAAAGCAAGATTTAAAATGGCATCAAATCAGAACTTCTCTTTCTTCCCAGCAAATACTTCCAACGATTTCAATGATAATTTAAATTAGAATCTCAAAGAAAACAAGAACGATATTTATCTAACCTATCACTTTGTTGCATCAGTACTATGAGATCATTATAAAGCGTATCGCGATTTTTCTCACAAAATCCGTTAATATTGTATACAACCTAAAATTTTGGGTTATACACTTTACTGAAATTAAATGAAAACTTTTGAAACATGTCAATTAGAATCACTTCTGCTATTTTCTATCCTAATAAAGAAAAAAAAGAAATCAAAAAGCATACGACTCAAATTAGCTAAAAGTCCTTCTCAAAAATTCACTGCCATGTGATAAAATGCTGTGAAGGAAAACTAATTTAATGAAAATTTTGGATGTCTCTAAAAAAAAAAAAAAAAAAAAAAATAGCAAATTAAAATAGAATAAAATTTCGCAAGAAAATAAGAAAACAAACGGAGCCAGCATAATGTTTGATGACAAAACTTTGTGCACCACTTTGATAATGCTCATTTTTAGACATAAACTTATTTAATTCCACTAAAAATTGGCTATCGGCACCTTCATTTTGTGCATGGATCTGTGAACAAGTATCATCCAGAATGCACATTATTCCTAGAAAAAAGAAATAGATGATATGCAGAAGTCTAAGATATTATTATTATCACATTATAAGTATGGATATTTCAAAGGCGAAGAAAGTGGGACATATTATAAATTTATTGAAAAATTGAGGAAAAATTTGCGTTTCTGAACCAAGAATAACAAAATAGCCATTGATAAATCATTAATTAACAGAATTACTTTTTTCATGCTTTGAAATTTTCTTTGTAACTTTATCGTAGATAAATCTTTTCTTTGACATTTTTCTTCAAAAAATGTAAGCAGCTTTTAATAATGAAGTCATCAAAACACACCTGGTGGTTTCCGGGCTTCAAATAAATCACAAACAATTTTATTATTGAAATATTCAATTGGTGTCCATTTGATTCCTTCGCTAACATATTCCTCTTGCTCCGCTTTCAACGTCAGCTCAATAAATATTTGTTGCAATTTTTCATTTACAAAATTTATGCTGAAAAAATCTTTCTTTTTTAATGCTGAGCAGAGAAAAATGATAGAAAAAGTTTTGAAGTAAATAAAAAATGGAGCAGGAAAGATGTTCCTTTTTCTTCAGTAGTAAAAGTAAAATTAAAATATTTATTTCCAACTCATTTAATTGTGAATCAAAAAATAATCATTAGCCAGTTCAAAATATTCCACTTAGGGGTATGAATTATAGATTAACTGTGGATTATTGATAACAACTTATTACTTTTTAAAATTCAAATATCAATTTCTCTTTATATGAGCACAAGTGAATAGTCAGTGACAAATTATTAAGTGACCCCCCAAACTAAGCAAACAGAAATAGCAGCCAAAAAAAAGACAGAAGTAGGTAATATAAACTAAAACCTTCCATTTTTCTATTAAATTAGACGATTTCAAAAGCTAGAGGGTTGGAAATAGAAATCATCCATCTCAATCAGTCAAAATTATTCGGATAATAAGACATAAAACTATGCAATGAATCAATGAAGTGATCAATTCTACCAACTCTTCTACATAAAATGATTTGTAAGGTGGAATTGATAAAAGAATATACATGGCTTCCCACCAAAAGCATTTTTATTATACTATCTTCACTTACCAAAACTGTTCGAAACCATTATTATCGAATATTTCAAATCCATAAATGTCAAGAATACCAATAGAGAGAGATAATCCAGATGATCGTGAAGTAATCTTCATTTCTTGATTAACTGACGAAACTATAACATGGAGTGCTGATAAGAAAATAGGAAAATTTAACATATAGATAAAGTAAGTAAAGAGAAGGAAGTGGATGGAACTATGTGATACAAATAATATGGATTTATTTTGAACTTGAAGTTTTTTTTTAAATATTGAGTATTTATATTATTAAATACTTTTGTCATTTTCAACTGAACTGTTATCTGAAGAAAATTTCATACTTAAAAATTCAAACAGACGCGTGTAAAGGTCTTTGGTCCAAGCATCACGTGTAAATTCTGCTTGCTGAACATTTAAAGTTACGTTAATTTGCTCTGTTTGTTTCCCCCATCTACTTTCCATCTGTCGGCTTGTTAATTTCTCTCTTATTGCTGATGGCTTTAGACCAAGTAAATAGGCTGGGAATTCTAGAACTGAAATATCACCACTGATTAACGAATCCGCAAATGAAATGCTGCATTACGGATGATCCCAGTAAAGCAAGTAAATTAATAATAAAAACTACAAAAATCATAAGATATCAGTTAAAATTTATGTTACTGTATTATGAAGATCCCGTCGAATTAGTATTATTAACAAAAAGAAAAAAGGAGGAAAATTGTAAAATTTGAATGTGAAGAAATTTTGAGAATCGTGCAAAATTTATAATAACAAACTTACATCGTTCATCGGCGATAGCCGCAAAATTATTGCTTTCAATAAATGTGATATTACCAATATGCATAATAGCAGCAATAAGTTGTAAAATTTCTATTTGTTTTGTTGCATCAATACCAATAACATCCATTGCATGCTAAAGACAAGAGGAAAATTTTAACGAAATTAGTAAAAAGCAATTCATGATATAAAAATATCACTGTGTTTATCAGTGAATGAAATAGTTATTTGATTTTTACTTTTATGGAAGAAAATGATAGCAGCCAAATTTGCTGAAATAAAAAAAAAATAAAACAAATGGTTGCCTGAATAAAGAAATTATTTAATAAAGAAAACAACAAATTATGGAAAAATCAACCATAAAATAGTTTTTCGTTTTTTAAAAATATTTCATTGCCTTTACAAAAATTGTTGTCTTGAAAGCATTTCTGTTAGATATGAAAACTCTCAATTCTCGAATTCACAGAATATTTTAACACTTACCAGTGTTTGTTTGAATTCTTTAGCATCATCAGTTCCATCAACTGTATAACAGCCGCTATGATTCAGATAATTATAGTAGTCTAATGTTGTGATACCAAGATTGCCTTAAGAAAAGAAATCAATCATCAGAGTCACTACATTCGTATTCTAATCTAATTTTTTTTTTTTTTTTTTTTTTTTTAGCAATAGCTAAAGGTTAAGTTCAACACCTGCCATTTTTATGGAGAAGTCAAAAACATTACTCAATATTATTTATTGTCCAGAAAATTTCGAGGTAAAAAATTCAAACAAATTTAAAATGGAATTGCTTAAAATGTTGTCTCTAAAAATAGTTTAGGAAAATGTGAAATTATCTAGACATTTAGAATAAAAATTCGATTGAAAGATAATAAATTACTCTTTAAATTATCGTCCGCTCCAGCGCATAGTTGGTAGAATATGTGAAAATTACGTTCGCCTGGACTCTGATGTACTACTCGAGATTTCTCCAGCAGAAAATTGGATACCTGAAAGTTATATTACCAAAATTAATTGTAATTAGATAGTAACTCAAATCTCTATGAAATAAGAGAACTTAAATTTGAAGGAAAGCAGCTAGAATAACGGAATCATGTATTATGGTAGGAATAAGAGTACTGCGATGAGAAATGTGTGAATGATCGTTTTAAATTTTTATAGTTTTGATATGATGTAAAAATTCCAAAATTAATAACTGGATAATGGACCAAGACTTGCCTTTCCACCGATTGGTTCACCACCTCGACTAAAGACAATTTCAACATATTTACCAAAACGGCTAGAATTCCAATTCCTAACAGTTGCGCTGTTACCGAATGATTCCAATAATGGATTTGATTGCAAAATGACATCTTTAACATGCTAAATTAAACTAAAATTTTTCATGAAATGCAAGAACTGAAATTAAAATAAGAAAATGAAAAATAACTCTTCCATTTCATCATTTACGATGTATGCCATTTTCTTTCATCAGAGAAATGCAAAAATGCCTATTCATTCTTTAATAAACTATGAAGAAAACTATTCAGAATTTTTTTTCACCCTTTTAGAAATTCAAAATAAAGAAAACTTCAGTAGTTCAGGTCTAAAAAGAAAACACTGAAACCTGAAGACGTTGTCCACCGCCAGATATCCGTGCAACATATCCCATGATGTATTTCGCTTCAACTGTTTTTCCGGCACCACTTTCACCGCTTATTATAACGCATTGACTTTCGTTATCTATCAACATATTCCTGAAATAAGTGACAAAATACCAATCTTCTATTGCTAGCTCATTATCATTAATCTTTCATAACGGTGAAAGGCATTACCATTTATGATCACAGCTGTAATTTAATATGATTAATCACATATGCTAATTATTATTAGCTGACGCAAAATAAATACTAGCTTATTATGCTGCTACCTGCAAAACTTCATTTAATGAAAAAAGCTTCCATTTCCAATAACGAAAAAGTAGCACTGCAATAGTTTAGAAGAAGAAAAAAAACCGAAAAAATTAAAAAAAATTAGATTTGTAAAGATTTTACAGTTCATATATTTCAAATTTCACAAATTTAAATTATTGACAGTAAAAAGTCTTACCTAAACATGTTATCAGCAAGTGCATAAATATGTGGTGGATTTTCATATTGCGCTGCTCCCTGATATAACTCCATTTCTTTGCTTGTAAAGTATGGCATATCTTTGAATGGATTAACTGCAATGAGTACTGGTCCAATATACGTCTGAAATAGTTATGAACAAAAAAAAGATTTGCAAATTATAGAAATATGAAAAAAGAGCACCATAAATTAAAAATATTGTAAATTAAATTTATGTTTTGAAAAAAAATGTAAATAATGTCTTTTTAAGGAATTTTTTTTTTTTTTCAAACTTATGATCATTAACATAACATTATTGTAATTATAACTATGATAATTATGAACAAATAAATGTGAGAAAAAAAAACATTGAATATAAAAACAGAGATATAAGTACTGTTGTTAGGAAGTTACTTACGAAAATAGAATTAGCTGTGAAGCGCTTCCGTAGATTATCAACAATTGCTTGCTCATTAAGTTTGCTGAGTAAGATCATATCATCTACGCCAACATGCTGAATGTTCACTTTTGACTGCCAATGAAAAGCCTGAAAATAGAAAAACTATTTAATTTTCAAAATTTGAAATATTTTTTCTCCATTAAAGTATGATTTAATTATCATACACTAATTCAAAGAGAAATGTCAACATGGAATATGTAATGAAAGATTATGCGTAAAATTTAGATGGTTAGTGCGGAAGAGTACACTGCAGCATACGTAATTTCCGCTTAATTAGTCTACAGGCAGCATCTAGATAAGGAGCTAAGAAGTTAAAACAAGGGATTCATTATTTGCTGCTAGCTATGTCGAATATTTCTTTATTTTATTTCACTGCTTAGCATTAAATAGCGATAATTATGATTGGCAATAATAATTTAAAACACGAATAATTTTTGAAGTCGTACTTTAATAGGTAATTAATTCTACCCAGTAATTATCTATTAAAGTTCGAGCTTGTAGCAAATATTACGGAAACTGCTGGAATTAATGAAGATCATATCATCTATTAACTATTACCATTACCAATTTACTCTTTTACTTATTTAAAATCCAACTTCAACTAACTATATCGAAATGTTGTCAATAATCTAAATGGATAAATAACTATCTATGAAGGAGATTGCATTATTTGGAAATATCTCCCTTCCAGAAATAATACTGTTTAGCTCTAATATTTCCGGGTGGAATTTTTGATGAAAGTTGTTCTGGTATTTAATTTTAGGTAGTATTCAAATTAATAATTTTGTTACTTCTTGCTAAATTGATTAGATCTATAAAAATAATTTACTACATGATAGGAAAATTCAGTATATATATATATATATATATATATATATATATATATATATATAATATATGGATAAATAACTATCTATGAAGGAGATTGAATTATTTTGGAAAAAACTTTGGAAATTTATATATGTATATGCGTTAATTAATTATAGAAAATAAATACATCGCTCATTAATGAAAGTATTCTCTTCAGTAAGTGGAGCTGTAATGGGATTCCAGTAATTTCTGTTACAATCTGGGCTAAGAAAATCTACTGCATTAATAATTTATTCAACGATAAGATGGTTTAGTTTTATTGGGTGTAATAAATATTTACTAAAAACAAATACCGAATCAAAGATATTGAGTGAAAAATTTTCAAAAAGATACAGGTACTTTACAGCTATTTGAATTGCTTGTCAGTAAAAACCTTCAACAATGAGCAGTAATATTTGCAAAATTTGAAGGGTAATATTAAAAAAAAAATTACAAAATAGCTTAAAAAGAAAAATAAAAACTAAGGGCACATCAGAATTTTTTGATTAAAATATTTCAAAAGTTATAAAAAATTTTTAAATGCACCTTGTTGAACACTTCAAGAGAGTATTACTAGATAGCTAATCGCAATTTTTCAATTTCATAAGATCAATTCACTCGTTTTGCGGATTTGATTTAATCTAATTAAGGAAGTGAAAAATTGGAAACAGAGGTACACAAATATTCTCGGAAAAAGTGTGGATTATGCGATTTATAGGTACTGTATAAGTTTCAGGAAGAAGTAAATAATTTAATTAAAAAATTCATTTACAATTCTAATTTTTGCAAGCTGCTAAAAGCTTTTCATTTCTACTTTTACAAGCATAACAAGTAGAGTCGCCAAAAACTGTTTGAAAATTTCTGTCAGTAGAGAATGGATTGAACGTTTTCTAGAATTTCCTGGTATAGAAATTTTTTATTCAAAAAAGTAAAAAATCTTCCCTGCAATTAAAACAAAGTAAACTGAAAATGACCAATCTGAAAATTATCAAATTTTTGAACTTACCATTGTTTTCGTATTTCAGTCAGAGTTCAAACCATAGAGAAAACATTGCCTTTAAATTGAAACTCCTGAAAAGAGGAAAAACAAGCCAAAAAGTGAATTAGGAAATTCCCACAAATCGAACAAAATAAACCCATTTATTAAGTACTCGTCAAACAATGGCAAAGATATCCGGAAAACTGGAACGGAAAAAAGAATTACTTAATAGATAGCTAAAGAAAGATACACGAAAATACACTGGATTCTCGAGGAGGATATAAAGATTGAATATTTCGGTTAATACGAACATAAGCTTTGCTTAGGTTGTTGATTAATTTGTTAAAACGAAAAAAATAAAACTGAAGGGAGAATTTTGCGAAAAAAAAAAATAGTACCAGAACTTAAAGAGATGAGAGAATGACCTTTTGAACCTTTATGATCGGAAAATGACCGATATTGGTCTTCTATAGTTCGTCAAATTTTCCTTGTTTTCTTTCTATTACTGAGAGAGAACAACCTACACGATGACCTCAATCCAATCGATGATGACAGTGACACATGAAGTTCCTTAATGGCACCATACTATAAGAATTAATTGGACCTACTTACGGACAAGTGATTTTGCAATATTTCAATTGATTAAAACATCATCAAATTTCGCTATTCCGGATCCGATTTTCCAAAATTAGAAAACCGCAAACAGAACTGATATTAGTGCAAAGATATCCGGAACAAAGGATGATACCTCTTCAGTTAAAGGTTATATTAAAGTACATCACACGATAATACTGAAGATTTACGTTTAAGGAAGCTGTGTTTTGGGGAAAGATTAGCGCAATGGAATGACTGAAAACCGTATATTTCTATTTCACAGACAATTTGAAAAAAAAAATAAAGTTTGCTAAGGTTAAAGGTCATTTGGACAATTCACTAAATTTTTAAAAGATTTTTGTGCCCATTTCAATTATTATTGTATTTTTTCTTCACTACCGCTAAATATGCATTCAAGACATACAATACTTGATGAAATATTAGAGTGAAAGTGTTTGATTTATTATCCGTACGATTCTCAATTCAGCAAAATTTGTCGGAAGTCAAAAATTTCAATTCTCTCAGAAATGCGCAATTTAAAATTTATGCATAAACCGAATTCAGCACTGATCCATTCATTCATTGCTACATTTAATCTAATGATATTTCATACTAAGATACTTTCTAGTCTAAATGATCAGTTTAATCTTGGTCTAAGAGAAATAAAAAGTCAATAGTTACTATCTTTCAACATTTCTAAATATAAGTAATATATACTTTTTTTTTGAATAAAACAAAACAGATGGTGAGTGAAACAAGAAAAAAAAAAGAAAAAAATTGTGAAGAAAGGACTGAATCATCTTGCTGGAAAAAGAAGATAAGGAAAAAAAAAAGAGCAACTGAAGAGATTGAATAATATTAACTTAGTGATACTAATTAATGGCAGCTTACTAGCTGGACACTAGTTTAAAGTGTTATCGCTAAGAATAAAATAATTAACATTTATTGTTTATGAAGAAAAACAACCAACAGGAGTCAGGTAGTTAATTATTTAGATGAGATAATGTTTTCTGAATATTAACACAGCTTAACATACGTCGAATTGACGTAGTTTTTAACGTTCATTTAGATTTCTTTTGTGACAAAAACGTACTGCTCCCAATCTACCATTTGAGGACATTCTCGAAATTCAAAATTGCTTCAATGCATTCATATTCAGCAACTAAGCAATCTTGATCGTTACAGATTTCAATCTTGTCAATTAGAATTTTAAATTGCTACTGTTGATGACTCATCATCGAAAGTAATAAATCAAAACGATGGGTATTGTTGCACAAACAGAATAATAGTTGTGAAACAAAGAATATTTCGATTTCGGTCATTGTAGAATACCGTGAACATTACAACAAATAATTAGCGGTATGATTCCATTTGTTTTTTGTTTTTGTTTTTTCAAAAATCCAAATTAAAATTTGAGATTGAAATTTGAATTCTGAAATTTTTGTGATTTCTTTTTAAGGAATTTTAAAAAAAAAAAAAAAAATATCTAAAAAAAATTAGCAGTACTATTGAAGAAATTGAAGAATGAATGAAACAAGAATAAGGATGGGACTGGTCTGAGAAGGTAAAATCAGTGTGAAAACATCACTGACTCATCCATTTCAAACAAAGTGACGATTCTCTAGTGGAGCTATCAAGCATGAGTAACGACTAAACTCTGAATGAACAAAAGAAGAAAAAAAAGAAAGAAAAAACTATCGATTGATCGGCTGAATTAATTCACTGATTCGTCGATTGATTGATTGATAAATGAAAGAAGTTGGTAGATTTCGCTTTTCTGTGACGGCTAACTTCAGCGGTAAACTAGTTAGCGACATTAGGTCTCTTAGATGATGATAGCCTGTAGGCACTAAATTACATTTAATTAGTGGGATGATGCCAATTATGATTTCTGATGTGGAATGAGGTAGGATGAAAGAAAGTATGATGAAGAGAAGGATGAGGAAATCTCTTAGATATGGCCAATCATAAGTGCGAATTAGTTATTCGAGTGGTGAAATTGAAACCGGATATATCACGGAAACAAGAAATTGTTGTTTGAAGTATAAAAAGTTTGGGAAGAGGAATTAGTAACAAGTGCTATAAACTTAGAAAGGTTTTTCAAGTGAAAATTTCATGCATTAAATTTAAAAATAAATTACCGCAACTGAAATGCCTTTATTGTTTGTAGTAACAGTGATAAACAATAACAAATAAATGAGCAAACAACAACAACAAAGCATATTCCTCAGGACTACCAAATAAAACAGCTAAGTAAACAAATATCCCACAATATCATAATACTTTCCGTAATGCGAGAAATTTATGCCATCTGTCCGAAATTTGAAATTTGCCAATTTTTGACTTGAAATTTGTAAAACAAAAAAAAAAAAAAATAATACAAAGCGTCCTCGTTTGTTTTATTTAAATCTTAAACTATGTTTTATTTTTCCTTTAATTATTTGTTATGTATTTCGGTTAAAAAAAGCAGTTATTTTTTCCTTTTTTATACATATGCAAAAATTTTCATACATATACCATTTGCCGAATTTAAATTTAAATAACTGTACAAATTTGAATCAAATTTTTATAGAATTTATCATTGATCCCCCCTACGATGATAATTTACTTCCAGTTTAGGAAATAAGAATTATTAGCTCAAACAGATAAATATCCTCTATTGTTAAAATAAGAGGATATCATTATTAAACATTAATAACTCAGGGATATTATTATTATTATTAATATCAAAATTATATAGTGCAAAAATAGTGGTTCTAATTAATTATAAAAAATAGTATGATGAAACTTCAGTCTCAAAAATATGACGTTTCATTGTAAAACTGTAATTATTAGCGGAACTGGCGGAATAACTAAATCGTAAATTTTAAAACGTGACGTGAGGTGCGGTGATACCTGAAAATAGGATGGCAAATTCAAACGTTTAGATCAATCTGTGCTACGCTAGCTGCGTTACAATGAAATGAACGAATCAACCGTAACATTGTGAATGGATGAGAATTTGGAAATGAAAAGGTAAAGAAGGATGAAATGGCAATGGCAAAAGAAGAAATGAAAAATTGCCCTGCTACTGATGGTAAGATGCAGTAGTTTTCTACTAACTAGTTGATAGTTTGACAAACACTGTGACAATTCTAGATTGGAAATTAAAATGGAAAAAAAAAAAGAAGGAATTAATTGGCTAATTTCTGTAATTATTATATTATGAGAAATGAAATAAACAACAACACACATGCGTTTAATTAATCAATAATGTTAATTACGAAATTTAAAAACTGCTAAAAAATTTTGGAAATCAAACGAACAAGAACCGAAAAGAAGTGATTTATTTATTTGATAATGAAATGAAAAAAAAAAAAAAAAAAGAAAGAAAGGAGAAAATGAATAGAAAGAGAGCATTAAAATTAAATCGTAATAAGATCAGCCATCCTTCTGGTCAGTTTTGTTTTGTTTTTTTTTTTCTTTCCGATCAATCCATCCGGTCAATTCGGTAGTTAGAATGATAATATGGGAATAGCAACATATAATGCATTTGCCGTTTAAGTGTCATCATATTGATGGGAGTAGTTTTCCCCTCAAATTGTTTCTCGCCAAATGACTGCAATCAATTGTCAACATCTGCGTGATGGGTGACATCTCTGGTGACATCGTTGTTCAACCATGTATCTGTTATCTTTTTTCAAATTTTAATTCAAAAAAGATGCCACTAATTGAAATTAAACTATCGATGGTTTGATTTATAGCGTACCATCATGTTGTCGAACACTGCTACAATATAGATTCAACTATTAAAAGAAATTGATAATGAAGGAAAATAAATCACTAAGAAAGATCAGAGGAAATAAGTGGTGTGCCTGAGTAGCGCAGTAGGTTAGCGCGTCAGTCTCATAATCTGAAGGTCGTGAGTTCGAACCTCACCTCGGGCAGCTCCTGTTTTTGGGAGTTTTGTTCGCTTTTAATGAAATTATTGCAAATGAATTACTGACATTATTGTTTAATTTCAGTAATGCATTTTCCACCTCTTCCTGCTACGTTTCTCATTTATAAATGCAGACTGTTAATTAAAATTTAATAACAATACTGATAATGACAAATATAGGGAATAACCGTCCAGTACGAGTGATTTCTTGCATTTATGAATGTAACTATTTAGCAGTGATATTTTGTCAAAATTTCAAGGAAGAAAAAAAGATGAATTGTTAATTTGCAGAGAGAAAAATTGTTCAAGAGGGAGAGAGAGAGGGAGATAGATGACATAACGTGGAGAAATTCATGCAATTATCTGTGGAATTTTGTTCATCTTTGCCACAACACGATCAATAAAATTCCAGTTCGAAATTCAAAAATGCGAAAATTTGAATTGACTAAATCGAATTATATCATATAATTGTTAACTAAAAATGTATCATATTATTACGAAACTAACCTGCTTATCATTGGTAGCAAAACCCTGTAGGGTCAGCAGGTTGCCTGAGTAGCGCAGTTGGTTAGCGCGTCAGTCTCATAATCTGAAGGTCGTGAGTTCGAACCTCACCTCGGGCATCTTCGCACTTTGCGATTCTTTTGTCATCGTTGTGGTAACGCTTATCCAAGTTCCAGTCTTAAAAAGCAAAAATACGGATTGCAAAAGATAGACCGAAAAAAGATTAAGTGACATCAGTATAGAAATAAAAATGAAATACAAGATACGATTGAGTAGAATGTTCATAACGAAACACTGGTTGGTTAGTTGGAGGTTTTGAAATCTCAAGAAACAATTAGTTGATGAGACTGATTAATTATTGTTGACGCATTTCTTTAACTGGTCAGGTAAAATGGATCAAATTTACCAATTATGCTTCTTATTAACGAACAGTTTCCACTTTACAACAGTACTTTTGTGCTAATTCCTCTTAAATTATGCCTTTCAAGCACATTTTAGACACATTTCACAATGGGAAATAGGATCTTTCGTTAATATTCGGTTATCCGAAATATTTCAACTAATTTCATCTGATAATTTGCTGTCGCTTTTCATTTGCTAAAACCATTCTACGTCATGACTTTTTGGCTTACGTGTACCAAACGAGACAGTAAGAAACTAGTTGTGCCATATAATCTCGATCTCGAAAAACTAATAATAACGAACTGCACAATGCACAGCAGTACTAGATTTCTAGGAAGTCTTTATTTTTTTTTCCTTGTTTGTGATTTCTCAAATCTGAGGTTATTATTAATGAAATATTAATGCATTGAGGTGAAATTTAAAAGATACAATTCTTTATTGCTTCACTAAGCCTTTCTTGACTTATGATTTAACAGTAATGAAGAAATTTGAAAAAAATTGACATTAAAATTAAAATTTAATGAATATCAAATGATCCAATGCATTGTATATCTTGTACCTCACAATACTTTTTTTGTTTTCCTTTTTCTTGCCCTCATACTCTTTCAGTCATCTAGTATGAAGAAATGCGATGTTTCCAAATTGTTCTGATTCTTATCTTTGATTGGTGGTGTTTTTATATTCAACAGATTTTGCATCCATTTTGCTTCTAAAATAAATAAAAATGTTTCCTTTTGTTAAAAAAATATAATTTATCGTTTGATTTCAGTGGAAGTTTCAACGCTTATTCACCGTAAAGTAAGCTCAATCGCCCATTCCAATCAGTACACAAGTATCAGTATTATCAGTAACATATCAGTGATTATTCAGTGCAATATGTGGTTAATGGCATATTCCAATTAGTACTCTGTACACAACTATCGGTATTATCAGATGTAATATTGAGAAAATATAGCTGAGATCATCTAGAAAATAATAAAATTTAGGATATAATATTTTTCAGAAGCTTCTGCTAAACTGTGGAATCATTATAAAATATAAACAACATCAAATTTTTAATATATTTATCAACATGTGTCTATCTATTCATCCATACTTATCTATCTATCTAATCTAAGGATCTATTTATCAAGTCTATTTATCTTTATTTTAATGGAAGAATAGTTTTACAGATAGATATTTGTGTTCTGAATAATAATTGTGGATGAATATTTAGATCTTCAAATAAGTAATTTCCTGTTTCACTTATTTATATTAGTAATGATATTTTAAATCTTCAAAAAAAAGAAATTAAAGTCATATGTGAAGCTATTTAACCAATTTCATTATTAGTTTTCCTACAAATAATTAAAAAAGAAAATAAACATACGGTGAGGATTTTCGGGATCAAATCCGAAAACATTTGATGGACAGTAGCCTAAATCATCCTTATTTTGTGTGAATGTAAGAATCAGCGCAAATAACATTAGCAGAGTAACAATGAATACCAATGTACCGATTGCCAAAAACTTCATTCTACTACTTTTCTGCAAGAATAATTTTCTTTATACAATAAAATCCGTATTCAAAGTTTTTGGAATTCAAATTATGTACAGTTAAGTCAGAAATAAGCAATAAATAGGTCAATTACGATACTGATAATGATGTGTCAAATTTGTTTATTTGTTGTCTAAAATCTTATAACAAACAATATTAATTAAATGTTGATCATGAAAAACTTTTCCCATTACTTCGTAATAAAAAATATTTTATGTTTAATTTTGAATATTTCTTTAGGTACAATTTAATTTTTGACTTTAGTCGTATTTTCCTTGAAAATTTAATCGAAAAAAAAGAATCTGAAATATCAGTTACTTGGTGATAACGATGAAAGAATTCGATGACACGTGGTATTGAAATACGGTCTGCACGATCAGCCAATGTTAAATTTGAAAAATCTGAATCCAATGGCCAAGCATCACGATCTGTTACCTGAAATAAACTATACTAAAATTCAATGTTACCTAATGCTTAAGACTAATTAAATTTTTCATCCTGGAAATTTATATACAAATTTTTTTCAACAAAATCTTTTTTCTTATTGCAAATGAAATGACACAATAAAAATTTAGACATAAGCGCTTATTCAATTTTAAAACTCTACTTAAAAAAAACGGTTTTTATTAAGTACGCTATTTTGAAGCAAAATTTCTAAATTTACAAATGCTTTTAGAGTAATTTAAAACTTCAAATGATGCTCTTAAATCACTAGTATAATTTCTTATTGGTTAAAAGTCACGTATTTCAAAATTCCACTAAAATTTAGCTACCCATCTTACCTACAATCTTAATAATTTTCGTAGAATGAAATTGTATTTAAATACCAATAATTTTAAAACTTGTAAAACATTTGGCGGAAAACGATTAGCATCGATAATACGTCGCCAGCTGTCATTAATGTACAGATGTGTCGTTGTAGTACGATCACTTTGTAAAATCCCAAGTGATATTGTTTCGTCGTAACCAGACTGGAAAAGATCATGTATCATTATCAAGATCCCTTTCAACTCATAAAAAAACAAACAAACAATTCATCTTTTAGAAAAGTTAGATGAAATACGGCTGGAAATTCACCGTTAAAAACTAATTGATCATTATCAGAGAGATAACCTCTTATCACTTGAAAATAAAAATTCAACTTTTTCAGCTATTAATTTATGATATTTCATTTAATTTTGCCGCTTTAATATTATTTTTAATTTCATATGGTTTTATATTTTCTTCTTTCAAATTTTAATATTTAAATGTACATATCGGAAATTAATTAATAATAATAATAATAATAATAATAATAATAATAATAATAATAATAAATAGTAATTAAACAGAAAAGAAAAAGGAAATTAATCCAACATGAGAGTAATCAGATGGTGATTGTGTTAATGGCGCATTTTCATATTTTGATAACGTTTGCTCATAGCGTTGTTTCGCGTAATATAAAACCTCAACATTATTATCAGTTATCATTGATTTTAGTTGTTACTGTTAACTGCTAATTAATATTTTTTTGTCGAAAGCAAAAGCAAATAGCATAAAAGTTATAAAATAATTAGCAAAATAATTTTTATCTTATTTCACCTCAATTTCAACCAATTCTTCTATTTTAATTTTTCTTTCATTTCTTTCTTTTTTTTTTTTNAAAATTTACTTTTTCTTTCTTTTTTTTTTTTCAGCTATCGATGAAGAATGGAGCACATTATAAAAAATAAATTTAATTTTACAATGCCTAGATAAAAGCAGCCATAATTTTATCATTTCATAAATGTTATAATTCGTTTAAATAGTTTGGAAAAATTAATTTAATAAAAAAATCTAATTGTTAGAAATAAATTGACATAATGCTTCAGGTAATCAGATTGATAGATAAAATATTTTCGCAATTTAATTAACTTATACAATGCTGTCTTTATTTGAAGTTATGCATTATCTTAAATTTAAAAAAGTTTCTTAAAAATTTATCAATAAATTTCTCTTTCAGAGTATACCTTCAAATCTTTCTTATCATCAACAGTTGGATCATCTTTTATCAATATAGAGGTTATACGTGCTTCGGCATTTTTGAGCCATGTCATATCACCATGTCTATCAAGAATGGCCAAAAAAGCGTCATCATCACAAGCTGCTACCACACGTGGATCCATTTTATAATTTAACATTGTTGTCGATATTACAGTTTCAATATCGCTAAAAATCTAACATTTTTTTTTGTATTTTCATTTTTTTAATTATTTAAAAATACGAAGAAGAAATGAAAAGAATAAACAATAATTAATTATAAACTGCTACTATTAATATTTCCATAATTATAATTATTTTTCAATTTTTTCTTTCTCAATTTTTTCTTTTTTTTTTTGAGGTTCGACATTAATTACACAAATTATGTTACGCGAGAGCGAAATCAATCCGCCTGTTAAGTTCTTTATTGAAACGAATAGCAAACTGCTCAGCACCACGAATACGTGTATCTCGTACGTCTGGTATTGTTGTTTCCGTCAAACGATGATCGTATTCATCATGACGTGACTGCATTTTCCAATCATTTTGCCATGAATTTGGTGACTTAAACATGAACTTCTAATTGATAAGTCTAGCTAATGATTACAACATTAATTAGAAGTGTCAGAGGAGTTTCAAAAATTCAATCAGTAATAATTAACTATGTGACTAAACTTTATAATTAAAATTTTAAAACTCACTTAATACTAACCGTAGTTGCAGTAGACATTTTTGTAACTGTAGAATATCCGGAAACAGATGCAATACTGGGCGGATAATCACTAAGTGGCCAGTGATCCAAAGGAATCTGAACTATGGATGACATTTGGTAGTTAAATTAGTAATTATGCCTATAAATATACAAGCAAATAAATCAATAAACAATAGACATGGATAAATTGTTTATCAATCAGCGCACAAAAAAAAATGAAAAAAATTACAAAATAAAAGCATAAAGAAATAATTTTCAAAATGTTTCTCATAGGTTGTATTTTCAGGCGAATTTATTTTCAGTAATTCAAAATGGCAAATATTTGATTTATGCTACGCAGTAGCTATTTTCATTTCAGTAATTCTTATTTTATTGAGAAATTAGCCATCACCTGTCCTTTACTGTAAACTTTTGTCTCACCAAAAACTGTTGTAGCCTGTGGTTTATGAGTATATTTCGAAGGCATAATACGTAAGTGGCGCAATTTTCCACCTTCCTTCTAAAGAAAAGAAAAAGAAAAAACTATTTAAAAAAAGTTGAATAAAGAGCTTTCTGTAGGAAGCAGTCAACAATTTTTGCTATTTTGTCCGTTAGTTAAAATTACAAGAAAAAGAAATAACGATTAACTGCTACCAATTTTCAGAAAATTCTTGCTCTTTTTAAGACTTAATTCAGATGTTTAACTTTGCAAATATGATAATAGGAATTTGTTTTCAGACTTGAATGCCTTTCAACCAAGACTTGAAAATAAAATTAAGAAAATTTTATGAAAAAAAAAGGACATAGAGAGAGAAAGGATTATGGATGGAAAAAAAAAAAAAGTTCCAAGTAATATTTTTTCGCATTTCAACAAATTATCAGAGAGTTGGTTATCAAAATTTTGGAAAATGTCTCCTGAAAAGACTTACAACAGCATAATTGATATCATCGTAAACAATGTTTAGGCCATTTTTCTTCAGTACTCGCATGAAATAGTAATGAAAACCAACCCAAATTGGATAATCAATTAATTCGTTGCATAAATCCGACACAGTTACTCCTTTTAAGGCTATCAGTCTATTTCGAAATTTTTTGAAAAAATAAATTTTTTTTTTCCGAGGTGAAATCTTGTTAAAATAGCAATGGATGAATGCATTTACATTTGCATTTCAATTTCTCTCATTAGTATTATCTTGATTTCGTTCTTTCACACTGTTGAAATGATATACATATCGAAAGAAAAGAGGCGGAATAGAGAGGAGATTTATTTTTAAAATGACAGCATAATTTTCAACTTATCGGAAACTTCCACCGACTGATAATAAACTAACTATTATTTCTAATTCCTAAACTATCATTAAATCGAGAAGAATTGAAACTGTGTAGTTCTTAAATAAATGGATAAGAACCTTGTAGCAGAATATCTTTTAAACGGAACTGTTTTGCGTATTTTATTCTGCAAAGCAACATAATTACACATCTGTTTCCGGGCCCGAACCCAACGTTTATGACTTGACGTAAATGTCTATAAATGATGAATATAATTTTATTATAATTTATCTCAAAAAAAAAAAATCATATTTCAAAAGTAGACAGTGATTAAAATCAAAGGTCTTGCATTTTTTCACGAATGAGAATGAAAAAAAAGATTGCCAGAATGCATTCACAGACAGCAGAATCCACTGGGGAATTAAAGCCAGAAAAATGAACTCAACTGATTTGCATCAATATGAAAAATTCAGGCATAAATATTATTTAGCTAGATTAAAGTCAAAAAAAAAAGAAAACTTTTGCGAAACTTCTAAAGCAATCTCTTTTAATATGCACAGAAAATGCAACTAAGCAGCCATTTTCAACTGACAGAAAAACTGTTTTCGGCAAACCATTTGTAAAATACGTGCCTTAATTTGCTCAGCAATATCGACTTGATCCAACTTTTTTTCAATATTTTGAAGCCTTGTCCACTGATAGGCCCGGATATCAGCAATGTGTCGGTTGATTAATACTTTTATCATCGATGGTCCAGATTTCTCAAATATAAGAAATAGTTATCAATTTATTATCATTTATTTCAATCCCTGCATTCTTTCACTTAAATAACTTGAGTTAAATAACTTCTACCTGTTATTTAACTTGTCAAGTTATTTAACTTGTCCCGCAGGTAGAACAACTTTTCAGTATCAAAATTTCCCTCAAATTCAACGAAACAATTAATTACTACTTCGAATACAATCAAGTGCAACAACCTGCTCTCTGGCATATGATGCCAAATAGGTTGGCAACATTTTACGTCCTCTCATTGATCGTGGATTTGCCCGAAATCCACCACCTGTAACATTTTGGAGTTCCAATTTACGATGATATTCACCATGTAGCACTGATACAGTCCTAAAATGATTTGTTGTATAGCTCCTCAAATTTACCAAAAGTCTTTTTCTTTTGTCATACTTAAAATAAGAATTTCATGGGTAAGTTAAAACAAAAATGAAACTCCAAAATTCTTGGATTTTACTGCGCAATTTATTTTACTGGCACAATTTAGAATTTAATTTACACCAGGTGTTCAGTCTATATGTAACTGTGAACATCAGCATAGTTATTACAGAAATTGGTAAACACTCACGAAATGAAATCGTTAATTTCATGAAAAATGCCACGGTTCATGATATCATCCGGAATAAAACCCATATAATAGACTTTTGCGTTAAAATTATCCGTGATATAAAGCTATGATAGTATAAGAACACTGACTCATGAATTATTATGATATAAATTAAAATCATTCCTGATACCATTGCACCAGTAATTTTATAATAATTGCGCAGCTTGCAAAGCAGTTTTTTCTCTTTTAACTGCAGTTCAGTCAAATAAATCACTTTGAGTAAATAATTTCTAATAGCAACTTAATTAATAAATAATCTTTGGAAGCTTAATCCTTTCATTACTTCATAATCGATGAATTCATTATTGGAATTCTGGCGCAAGACACTACAAAAAACTTACATCACTAACTCGTTGGTACGTTTTATAAACAAACCAGCGATTAGAGACCTTATGAAAATAGACCCGGTATGGTTCGCATTCCGGATAATAGCTGCAGATTCAGTATGCTTGATTGCATTTACCATGAAGAAACTGTTTCCCTATTTATAACTTCACTACCGGAATAAGATTTTTTTTAAATCCGCATTTCAGTTTTCAAAATAAAACATCAAATTCAAAAGAAAAAATATTTCGTAGCACATTAACACATACTATTCAGCATAACAATATTCTTCAGGAAGAAGTCTTAATCGATAAAACTTAGCTTCAGAATTTTCCAGCTTTATTTCGGTTTCTGAAGTGATCCATTTCGAATACTATAATAATTTAAAAATGCATAAAATAACATAATATCAGGCAATATTAGAAATCAAACTACATTGGAAATTAAATTTTATATATATATATATATATATATATATATTGAATACAGTCCGAAAAAAATGCACTAAATGTACCTTATAGTCTTCAATTAAGTCTATCGGTTTAGTACGTAGGACGAGCTCTAGCTGATGATCACCAAAATTTAGTTTTCCTTTCATTTTCGACATTTTTCTCCGAATTTACCGTAGTTTTCCTGAATCGTACAGTATAAACTGTTTTAACTGTAAAACAAAAAATTATTCATGAACTGATGGTTCACCGATTAATTTTAACAATTTACTACCTGATAGACAATTCTACAGTGAGACATTTAACAACCTTCATATTTGAATGTACTAGAATGTTAATATTTTCGTGCTTCATGTGAAGTATTGGCTGATAATTAAGGTTGGAAATGAATCAAAATTGTAAAAAAAGAATATTGTAGATTTAAAAATAACAAGAAAAATAAAATAGCAAATTAATTTAAAACACAAACAACCGCTTTACGATAAGAAAGCACCTAATTATGGTTTGCAAAATTCTGTTGCTGATTTAAATTAAAGTTAATATCATTAAAGAGGATCATAAACATTTTCCTATATAATGAATCGCGAATATTCGATAGCTTCATTCATTCAACACAGAGTGCATCGTC
>RCAB01000105.1:0-164738 GCA_003640385.1 Setaria digitata
TATATATTTTCAGAGTAGCTTTTAGAAAAGTTATTTAATACTGGATTTCAGATTTCAATCTTCTTTTTCTTGTTTTTCAGGGATAATTTGATCCGATGCAATAAAAGTATTGAATGTCCGATAAAACCTGGAAAGCAACAATTACCAGTGATTTTTGACTTGAATGAAATTCAATTTCTCATTCGAATACTTCCTGACGATACACTGTACAGGATACAAATCGAGATTATTAATAAAGAAAACAGTTTATATTCATGCATTGATCTGTGGTCCATAATAAAAACTAGTAGCGAGACTCCTTGATTGTTAAATTAATCAACAGTGTTTTATGATATTCTTACTTTGTGTTATCTAAATCATACTCAAATGGACTGAACTCGAATACGTTAGAAATCATTTAAATAGAATGTCAAATAAAGGAATCTTCGAATTTAAAATATTTTGATTTGATAATGTTAGCAATTTCATTTCGACAATTCGAAACAAAATTGTTGCTAATATTTGTCAGAAATTATCGAATCATCTTCACTGAAAGGAACTTTACTATTTTGCTTTATCTCTGATGATTTTGATAATTTCGCTTCACAAATACATTGGGATGATAGCTACCGATTTGGTAACGTAGAGAATTTACATTGCTGAATTATTCAAGATTACCAGAATTATGCTTGGTTGCGCTTGTAACTTTCCTGATTTTCTTGGCTGCTAAAATTTTCAGTTGAATAAAGTTATTTTAGCCTCGACTGGCTCTCACTTAAGTTATATCCTCTTTTATTGGATCAGAAAATTAACAGCACACTTTTTCGACAAAACAGATAATATTTTTGCAGATCAGTAAGCTACTTTTATGGTGATTTCCTGCTGATACTGTATAATTTCCCATGCGATACTGTACCAATTTAATTCATAAAAAAAACAACACAAAACTGCCGTACGTACATATATCCAGTGGAATGCAATGCAGTGCTTCACATTACAATAAGAACTAGAAAAATATTACTGTAAATATTTAAACGATTGTAACAGTAAGCTAATTTGAATTGTGCAACAGAAACCGTTAATTATCGTGAAAATGTCTCATCGAAGCGGTTAAGCTAGATGTTAGTTTAGTTTTATAGATCATTAATGTCCATGACTAGCTAGAAGGATGCATTGTATATAAACTGAGAAGACTTACTCAACTTTTTCCTCCACAAATTTCATCCATCTCCTTTTAAAAAAAGAAATCAGCTCTTGAAATCGATTACTTTATTTTTTCCTTTTGCCACAAAAAAATTACTTCGAATTGAAAAATCTGAACATAGGTGTCCCGTGGCAAGAAAGGATATAGGTTTAGCATATTATACACAGAAAAGCCAGTCTGGGAAAATAGATGCAAGTATTAATTTCACGGAATGACAAAAGGTCAAGATTCCAGGCAACTGACCTCTAATACAATCAGTTGCAGGATTGCTTTAACTCTATTATGCTACGGACCACTGGTTCCTTTGCAACTCGAGTATAGACCTGCTCATCGGTTACAATCGTTCCCCCTTCATCTTGATCCCGAGATATCGCGGAAGCGTTGTGATTTGTTTAGGACGTAAGTTGTCTTTTTGGATTCCATTGCTGATATACTTTATTTCTGAAAAGAGGAAAAGTACATTATATATCATAAGTTTTATCATTTCAATTTCGCGGAAAAATGTTAGCTTCAAAAAATATTACATAACGAAAATTTCCTGAAATACTCAAGTCTTATCAAATGATAGTAGTATCGCACATACTGTGCACTTCTGGATTCCAAATATTTCGCTCAGCACTGCACTAGTCATCCCAGATAAAGACAAAAGCAATGCTGAAAATGAATACTTCGAGAACGATCTTCCATTTGCATGCTTATAATAGTCAGTTAAATTAAGCGCTCTCATTTCCATTTTCTTTCTCGCTCAACGATTCCTTCCCTTTCTTTCAAATTACTTCAAGATTCCTAGTGTGTTTTTTTATCATTCGTTTACGTCACCATCACTTTTACTGGAGTGACAATGTCACGTGCATTTTGTTTTGCTGCTAGGTGAGAGTGTTTTAAGCCTGTTGATGATGAATATTTATGCAAAATTCCATGTTTGGCTCTGATTATTCATTTTAACGTCCTTTACACGTGCATACGTGTGGATACGTGAAAGAGATGTTTAAGTGGTTAGTTATATATTTTTGTTTGTGTGAAGATTTTATGTGATTGAGAATGTATATGTAGCTGTTTGTTTACTGTTAGTATGCATTTATTATGCACTTATCTTCCATTTATACACGTATCTTTTTATACGTGCCTAGTTAATAACATGGATTTCATTTTCCTACAGTGAAACTTTTCAACTAAATAGTTGAAGATTCGAGATGATTAGGAAATACGAAAGATTCGAAACATGGATTATCTCATGTGAAATTCATTAGAGACCAGGAATTTTCAGGATTTCCAACGAAATTATTTGTGATAAATTACTGTTGCTTTCAACGCTGTCACTAATCAGGTGACTGATAAGATGCATTCGCGAAGTGGTTCCGGTGTACGTTTGGATTGTTTAATGCATGTCGTTGAACAAACCATACTGAAATATCAAAATCCTATCACAGGATTATTCACCAATAACATAGAAGTATGGATTAAATTGAACATTAAATTATAGACATAAATAATCATGAACGCTGAAGATAGCAGAATAGCAAAGAAAGTGAGATGGTTCTAAAAGAAATAATTTGGGTTCAGTAACTGATGCTATTCTGTATAATTATTTCAATTCAAGTAAAAGAATTAAGCACTTAAGGATCAAAATCCTATGTATTTTATTTCAAATATTATTACATTCATACTACCGACTTGATGACTAGAATTCCGATAAATGTCACTTGTAATATTTTCGAAGTATTGAAGTTCGTTGCATTTGGAACTAATTAAATTGTTATTAGTTTTGTGTTAATTTAATTTTGATAAGAGATGTATGTCTGAACTGCATTTTTTTCTTATTTTTCACAAAAATTAAGAAATTTCTACTTTCAATTTTTTTAAAGTATTCACCTGATCATGCTTGGGTGCGAGATAATTTGTATGCAACACATGCAATATGGGCAATGTATCGTGCATATCAAAAAAGTGCAGATGTTGATGAAGATCTTGCTAAAGCAAACGAATTGGGATTAACTTGGTAAGGTGTCGGATTACGATTTAATAAAAATATATTTTAACTGATGATTAATTTATATATATCATTGTATCGTTTTGTGTCATTCATTTGTTAGCCACTTGAACGTTTAACAGTGAATTGATAATACCAATTACAGTAGAATCTTTTATTCATTGTAGTTAATGTTAGTGGGAGTTAAATGTTTGTTTGATTAAATTAATAATTTTAATATGAGACTTAACATTACATAAGTGTAAGTGCACTTCTTTGCTACGAAATATTCTTTCTCCTTTTTTTTTTTGAATTATTTCAGTGTGAAAACTATGCAATCGTTATTGGAATGTATGATGCGTCAGTCGGATAAAGTTGAGCAGTTTAAGTTATATCAGCGCAAAAATGATGCTCTTCATGCTAAATACTCGGCGCAAACAAAGGGTACTGTCGTTGGTGATTACGAATGGGGACATTTACAAATTGATGCGATCTCATTATTTTTACTAACATTAGCCCAAATAACAGCATCAGGTTTGTTTAATCCCGAGAAATGCAAAATATTCAAAAAAAAAAAAAGCCTTATCAGTAATTTTGAACTACTGGACGTCTATTTATATATTCCTTGGAGTTTTTAGGACTGCAAATTGTTCGTAATTTTGATGAAGTTGCGTTTGTACAAAACTTAGTGTATTACATCGAAGCAGGATATCGAACACCGGTAGGTATTCCTGACTTTCTGGATGATGTACTGGATTTAATTTTGAGAAGATTTGTCTTAACATAGCTTTCAGTATTAGATTTCTTTTTTCAAAATCCAAGTGTACTGATGAGAAGTTCTCATTAACACTCGGATCAAAAATAAAGCAGGGAAATAAAGCCAATTAACTCACTTTTCATTATCATTTTTTGCTCCTTTGATAGACTAGTTTCTTTTATCATTCGATCTTACCGCAGTAAAGTACATTAGGATTACGGCGTTTGGGAGCGTGGTGATAAAACAAATCAAGGAATACGGGAGTTGAATTCGAGTAGTGTTGGGATGGTAAAAGCTGCATTGCAAGCTCTCAATGATGTCGGTGATTTATTCGGCGATGGCTCGAAAGGTTTTTTTATACTTCAATAGACATTTCTAATAAATGTAAAGTGTTTTTATGCTATTGTTAGCATTTATTACAAAAATTTTAGACTTTGGTTACTGCAAACTGAATTTACCATTCTTTACTGTGAGACGAGAAAAGTGAAGGGGTAGCTGAAAAGGATTTGACTATTTGACTGTGAAAGGCATTCTTACCCTTTTTCATTTTTTTTTTTCTGATGAAAATTTTTTTTTTTTCCTCAGGATCTGTAATTCATGTTCTGCCCGATCAAATTCAACAATGCTCTGCTCTGCTAACATCGATGTTACCACGTGAATCATTTTCCAAAGTATTTGATTTTATTTCCTGGTATCTTTTTCAGTATTTACTACTTTTTAATTTTTCATTTATTTCTAATTTTATATACTTGCATGCTTCAGGAAACTGATTTGGCACTTCTGAGTATCATTTCATACCCGGCATTTGCGGTAGAAGAACAAGGTTTAATCCAGCTTACACGTCAAACAGTCATTGATACTTTACTTGGCCGTTACGGTTGTCGACGCTTCCTTCGTGACGGTTATAAAACACCTTTGGAGGTAAAATAACTCAAATCACAATAGCTAAGTTACGAACTTATGATGTCAGTAGTAGATTGGCTTCCATCACTGATGTCTAGAGCTGGATTATCATAGTAAACTGGGTTATCTTCGTCTTATCACTTCGTACAAATAAGTCAGAAGTTTCATTCTTTTCATTTACTTCTTTTCTTGGAATAATTTCTGCTTTAAATTTCCAGGATCCTTCTCGTTTACATTACAATAATTCGGAACTGCAACAGTTCGAAGATGTGGAATGTGAATGGCCCTTATCAATTTGTTTTCTTATGCTAGATGCGCTGTTTTCTCGTGATGACACTATGGTTGAACATTACTGGACAATTATGGAAGATGTACTTTTTATTAATTTTTTTTTTCGATTTTTAAAGTGGGGTTTACTGGTTTGTTTTGTTCACCCAATAAATTTTGTCTTGCTGAATAAGAAGTGAATTGTCAGTTTTTAGAAAAGATGGAGTTTAATACAGTGTTTCTTCCTATGTTTCAAATTTCTAATTACATGCTAACCAAACTTTCAGGAAGTCATTCCTGCGTCTTGCAGCTAGAAATCATTTAGTTGTCTTTTAATTGTCTAGATCACTGTGCTGGAAGAGTAATTATAATTTATCTGGATGGGAAGATAAATAAAAAGAAAGAGTAGTCTTTTTTGTTTTTCGAAATAATTTCACAATTACATGTATTTGTAGGCTGCGTGCAGATTGTTTTCTTTTTTAAATTGTTGTTTCAGATCATCGTTGTTAAAAACGGTTTGCGACTAGTGCCTGAACTTTACAAAGTACCGTATGATAAAGTGGCGGAAGAAAAACGACAGCGTGGCACGCAAGAAAGAGAAGCAGATGGAGCGATGTAAGTTTAAACTGAAGGATTTTCAGTTTATGGTATGAATGAAAAATTGAAATTTTTCAATTGGAAAGTTGAGAATGTAAATGAACAAGTTATTTAGACCATTTTTATGGGCACAAGCTTTGTATATCATATGTTGCTTGCTCTATGATGGTTTCCTCACACCAGCCGAACTGGATCCATTAAGAAGGCGAT
This sequence comes from Setaria digitata, assembly GCA_003640385.1. Classification (NCBI taxonomy): domain Eukaryota; kingdom Metazoa; phylum Nematoda; class Chromadorea; order Rhabditida; family Setariidae; genus Setaria; species Setaria digitata. The sequence goes on from RCAB01000105.1 coordinate 5,887, forward strand.
TAACAGCTTATGAAAAACATCCTCCTTGCGAAGTTCAAGGTATACTCATAAATTACTTTTCAATTACATTTCTGCTTGTTTAATAAGCTGATCATAATTTTAAAATTTTATAGTCGTTGCTACATTCTGTAACATTTCATTAGTTAAAATTCTTAGTTTAGAATTTTTTCATTTTAATTCTTAAAGTTGCAATATTGGCGGAAACATATGAAGTGCAGCAGGAATTATTAGCGCAAGGTATCTGTGTACAGAATCTCAGCGAAGTTGATGAGGTATTTTGTATTCAACCTGCCTCCATATTTGCTCGAATTCTATCGAGGTTTATATTTTGGTTGGACTTTTTATATAGGTTGCACTTTTTGTTAGTCTCATTCGAGTATTTTTGCACAGAAGTTTGAAAAAGCATTCAGCTGTGATAAATTTGCTGAGTCCTCGTGGCTAATGAAGTGCTTTGAAAGAGCTGTTATTCGTTGCAAAATCCTTTTAAATAGCTAAATCTTCAAACTTTAGAAACACAGTGACATTTTTAAGCTGTAGTCTATACATTAATAAATATTCAGTGAGCTGCAGGCATTTACCACATTGCTAAATAAGTTAAACTCATTTTCATCTCAGTGTTTAGATTAAATTACACCGATTATTTTTGATTTAAAGATAAGTAGTTGCAGCTTTTTTTTTTCAAAACGACTTTTTTTAGGTTAGGTGAATCTACGAAATTACGGCTCAGTGGTCGTCCATTGGATCGAGAGCTCGGTGTACTTAGTACCAGTAAGCTTTACCAATTGGGACAGAAATTCGTGATTTTTACGCCTCAGGTAATTCATTTAACTTTGATTTCAGCTATGTATTTATTATTTAATCACATTTCTTCCATTCAAACCGAAAAATCTGACTAATTGTTGATAAGCTTTCTCAAACATATAGTTTATGGATCGGAAACGTTCATATCTAATGTATGACATTCGAATCTTGATGAACGAATGGAGTTCTGAGCTTCAATATATATACAGCAGTTGGAATAATGCATCTGTATCTGGTCGACCATTAATTGTGTTAATCGTTGCCAAGAATATGCTTGAAGCGGTAAATTTGTTGAAAATTAGTGACTTTTAGTGACTAATCTACTCAGTTCAGTCTTTTATGTAGCTTGGTCTAGGGCCCATTCAACTTTTACTCTATATATATATAGAGTAAAAGCATATATATATATATATATATATAGAGAGAGAGAGAGAGAGAGAGAGAGTAAAAGTTATACTCTAGTTTTATATATATATATATAAAATATATATAAAATTTTATATATATTATATATATATATTATATATATATATATATATATATAGAGTAAAGGAATATATATTCTCAAATTCCTGTTGCCGTAGTCTACTGGTTATAGCAATGGATGAAGTTAAAAAGAAAATTACTTAAAAAATAAAGAAAATTATTGCCAGTTTTAAAGTTTTTTCCATGTGAATTATAAAACACACTGTTTAAGTCTAATTTTCAAGCCTTTGCTGTTTGGGCTTTACGAGTAAATTAGAGCTTGACAGCTGGTAAAGTGGTTTTACTTGATTATTTCTAACTGTTGTACAGTTAGTGATAGTTATGATGAAAAGGATTTCATATTGTAGGATATGATATCAAGTGATAGTTCCTTCACTGATGTTCGTATGAAAGCATCCGTTATAGGAACGATCAAAAAAATTGCAACTGGTTATATTGGTGGTGCACGGTATGCTTTTTTTCTTTTTTTTTGAAGAATGATAGGGGCGGAAAGGATGAGAGGCACTAGTGTTAAAAAAATTTTATACTGATGAGTGTTATCGGAAGCATGTTAGTGCTTAGTGATAAATACGCTGGTGCAGTAAGTTTGTGTATGGCTATTTCGTATCGTTTTCTTTTTTTTTCAGGGTAGTTATGAAAAATATATCGGATTTTTTCCGAACTACAGCTGTTAGCAAATTAGAATTTTATGGACACAATGCCGAAGATTTGTTTTATGAAGAAGAAGAGGAGGCGATGCAGCGTAATCTACCATCCTCAAATTTTGATGATTCAAGATTAAGTTTGTATTTTAAATAAATTATGGAAGAAATTTCAAGTTATTTCACACTAAACAAATTCTTTTTTTACATGAATTAAGCAGAGAATTTCATGCGGCATCTTTATTAGAAATTTTTCTTATAAATTATAACAGAAGCCGGTTGACTGCTGAGAAGCTTTAGTTTTCATTAAGTAGGACATTTTCTGTATCCTTTTCAATCATATCTAGTTTAAAGAAAAAATCGGCGGAGACGGTACAGTTATTAATAATTTTCAATAATATAGTGTTGACAACAATTTTCTAAGCAGTCCGATAATGAGCTAAAGTAAATAATTGTATTCCCGTTTTAACAGTACTAAAATGAAGAGTGAGAAGCATGCGTTCATTATTGAGCAGTTTGTAATTTTCAGTTGCTTCACCACAATTATCTCGACAAGTTTCAACGAAGAGTCATGCTGAACACTATAGTATTGTGTACAAAGCTTCAATGCGGCATCGTAGTATCGTAATTGATAGCAGCGATCAAGGTAAACTTTCTTCTTAACTAATCGACAGGAGAGTTGTCATTTATAATCAGTAAATAAATTTTGATATTAATTTTATTAGTTCATTCAGAAAATGTGTTTGGACATTTGAACTTTGAATTTTTAATTTCTTGGGTACAATTATACAGTTAGTACTTATAAAGTGAATGGTTTTGATTGGCTTCGTGAATTATTTTGTAGATCTTGCCAAGTTACATTTACTATACAGCAAAAAAGAACAAAGTAAACCAACCAGTACAAATGATGGGTCCCAGGCTTTGATTGTTCCAAGTTTTTCATCTTCCAAGCGCTTTTTTTCACCCGAAAAACGCAGTTCTGCAAGTGATTTGGTTTGTGTAACTTCATATTCCTGTTCATATTCATTTCTTCATCTATTATTTCACTTTTCCTAACCTTGTACAATTTGTTTTTCGTGGTCGGAATTTAGAAAAACTTTCTTAATCAAGACACTTTTTCAATTTCTTTTGTCAATTTCTTATTAAATTATATGTAATATAAAGAGCTGTTCTTTGGCAAAATATCAGTTTTAAGATTTGATGTTGTAAATAAAAAGATATGAAAAGTAGCATGTTGAATATATCTCTTAAGATTTTTTTTAAATGAGTTTTAAAGTACTAATTATTTTCTTTATCATATGATGTATACAAAGTGATGTGCAAAGTGGATTTTCATTTACTGTTTTAGATACGAACATCTTCGGCAACATCTATCAGAAGTGCATCTAGTGGTGATTCAGAGAAAAAGTTAGTCCTATTTCTCTCCTTGTTATTTGTACAAGTGCACTAGCCTGAAGTAAAAGTTTAGTGTTGGATTATAATTATGTGGCTCTCATGTAGGTCATATGCAACTGATTGTAAAATTCTCAATCTAATAAAATGATATTAGTAAATAAAATCCAACTCTTATTAAATATTCCCTCAGATTGGATACAGCACAAATGGACGAAATGTCAACAACAGATTTGATTGATATGCTAATAGAAACAAGTGTTTTGGAGGAACAGGCATCTATTCTGCATTATTTATGGATGAAAAAGTGAGTTAATGTTTAAGCAGAATTGCTCACTACTTGGTAAGGTATGAAATAATGTGAAACTTTGACATTAAGGAATATATTTATAGGTTTTTACCTTTAATTAATTCAATTCATTTTAATTTTTCGATTATCTACAGAAAAACAGTGCAGAAAAATTACCTTAAATTATACTCTATTATGAGTTTTGTTTTAACCTTTTAAATGAGGTGGAACTGTGATATTGGAAAAGTATCAGATTGCTATGGCGGTAATAATAGCCCTAAAATGGTATTGTTACAAAAAAAGAGACCGCCGAATAAGATTAAAAACATCTTTTATTGTATTGAAAAATAATAAATTTGTGATATTGTCATTCATCGATTGTTGTGAAAATTTTCAATATGTTTTATTACCGGTTCACTATTTTTTATTTTATTAAGCTGTGAAATTGCATCCCTTAGTCTATTCTTTTTCTCCAAAATTTAAATGTGTTGGTTTACAATGTAATCGAAGTGGAAGGAAAAACATTCAAATTCATTTAATTCTCTCAATTTATCCTACATAAATCTCTTATTCTGCACTTCAAATTTAATTTGTAGAAAGAGTGTAACTCGAAAACATTTTGATTCACATTCGCTTGATTAATTGAGTTTACCACAGTTCCTTTCTCGGTGATATCAGCCATGATTTGTTAGCGAGATATTTAATCATATCTCTTGGATGAAACCTTTTTTTTTCTATTATCAACTTATTATAATGCATTTTTCATTTTTTGAGGTAATCGAAAATTATTTTTTTTTTTTCTGTCCTCCAACAAATATTAAATAGACCAATTGTATTAAATTGACATAAGATCAGTTCAGTTTCTTAAAAAAAAAAAAAAAATTAGATTTCAGAGCACTTTTTAGAATGCTTTGAAACTCTTTGGAATGATTATTAGCAGAAGTTAGGCAGACAATATTTCCGGAATTTCAGAACAAAGTAACAATTTTGCAATTTCACAGTTTGATATTTTGAGTATTTTAGAGGACCCGATTTTGACACTGAACTAAATAACATAAAAGGAGCAACCGTCCGAGCACTTATGGAAGAAATATATTCAAAGGTTAACTTGTTTTAGTATTTCTCCCAAATTTCACTAACTTTTATTTCGTTGGAAAATTTGTAAGAATTAATTTCGTGCAAAATAAAAGTAGTTCGCTAAAATGCTATTTTTGCTTAACAATAATTATGAATATTATTCTCTTATATTATCATTATTATTTTATAAAAAAGATTTCGTGTTATTACTATTTATTGCCAAAAACTGTTGTTATTTTTGAGATTTGGTGAGGATATTTTCAGGCATGTGAAAGTCGTGATTGGGCCTTGATTCGTCTCTCATCTGGACTGTTGAAACGTCAATTAGATGAATTATCCAAATCCGTAACTCATCTTTTAGTGCGTCAGAAACAGATTACCGTTGGCATGCCATCAAAGAATGAGGAAGCTATTACAAGTCCAAAAACTAAAGAAGAATTACGTGAAATTTTCAAGCGTGCTTACAGCGATGATGCAAATAGTTATGCTTTATCACAGGTGAAAATGATTATGCTATCTCTCTCAAAAAAGTTATGCTAAGATTTTGTTGAATTAATGTTTTAGTAAATTTTCCCTGACATGGTAGTTTGGGTTTTTCTTCCCATTCAAAGTTCGGCAATTTGCGTCACAGGATATTTCTAGGGTGGGGTGAGGGATTCAGCAGTTTGGTTTATATGGTAGTTCTTCCCATTTGCTAGTTGAATAATGGGAGTTCGATTCTGTCATCACTCCTAGTGCGCTAATTCATCCACTAAACTGTTTGTGATGTTTATGTGGTTCCATGTGGCGCAAGAAAATAACCCAAGTCATGGTTTTCGCTGACATCGTGCACTAAAAATTGCCGAAGTTTGATAGTAGACCGTGATATATAAATGATAAGAGGGCTTTCACAAGTAAAAGTTTGACGTCGTTCCGTAATTTGATTAGTAAGGATTTTTGTTTGTCAGTAAATTTGGGTCTACATTTCAAAATACATATCATTTTTCAACAATTGGCTATAATAATAATCATATCAATAACAGATGTAATTTAACAACCCTCTCTCCTCCTCCCCCCCCCCCCCCCCCNCAAAAAAAAAAAAAAAAAAAGTGCTGTTTGGATTCCATTCAATTATGACATTGTGCTGAGATAGTTTGTGCAGAATGATTTGTTTGCTGCTGTACAAGAAAACTTGGAGCTTCTAGATTAGATATATTTTTTTTTTGTTTGCTGTAATTATCATTTCGTTTAGGAAATTATTGTTTGTCTTGGTTCACTGGTGTTGACGGAACCACGTTTATTTGTAGAAATGTTCAGAATCCGCATCGGACTGATTATACAGGTACTTTTAGTATATAAATACTGTCAGTCTAACTACCGATGTGGTGATTGAGACAAGTAACTAAATACTGAATTACCAATAAATATATCAAAAGACACTGTTCTATGTTAATTATGTGATTTATTTAACAAAATAAGTAATTTTAGAGTAGTTTTATAATGTTCCAGCTTTTAAATGGCTTTACTATTGCATAATATTATCAATTCATTCTCCGCTTTTTGTTGAGGTAGTTAAAATAAATTTGAAAAGAAAAACCACTCTCTAGTCTAACTTTTTCTTGCCGTTTTTTGTAATGTTAACGGAGAAGAATTTGCTGCCTCGATTAAGGGTCAAATTAAATCCAGCCAAGCTGAATTTAAGTTAAATTGAAATGAAATTCACTTCCTAAAGAGTTGAAAACGTTTCCCGTTTATTTCAGGTGTTAGCTAGTGAATTGGCTCGTTTAAGTAACATCAGTGGAATTGACGCAACGCAGAAATTACTTCAAGTTTCGCCATTTCAAGTGAAATCAATGCTTTTTTTATTGTTAAGCGGGCAGTTGTTAGATGATTTCAGTACGGATACTGAATCTGGTGCGAAAGAGCAGCGTAGTGGTATGGGTTCTATTAGAAAACAAATCGAAGAGCGGAAGGTATTTTTTATTTCATTAAGTGTATATATATATATATATATATATANAAATATATGTATATTTTAAAGCATTACTTTATAGATTTAAATTTGACTAAATTTGAAAAATTTTAATCATTAATTTTTGTGTTTACATTGCATATTCAGCCTAATTGCTGTAATTGCAGTCAATACGGAAATCGATGTGTGATAGTGGTATGAATGTTGATGCAAATTTATTAGCTCCGACTGATGCTGAAGAAGCAGAAGCTGAGGAAACCGAAGATTTCCAATTTGGCATCTGGCTGAGACATCGTCGGATTGATGGAGCTTTAAATAGAGTTCCACCTGACTTCTATGCAGTATGTTTATGGTTGTTTGGATTTTCTTCAGATGAGATACGTAGTTTCATTAATTTCAGGATTCATTACGTCGGATATTCGGATTTTTAAAAAATGGATTTATTTTTAAAAATCCAAAAAAAAAATTTTTTTTATTTTTAAAATATATATATATATATTTTAAAAATAAAAAAAATTATATATTATATATATATATATATATATATATATATTAATACGCATAAGAAATTTCTTACTTAATTGTTTCTTTTATTCTTTTTTATAGGAATAAAATTCGGTTTCTTACAGATGTTATGGGATACTGTGCGACGCTTTCCTCACGGTCTTTCAATTAATCAGATTGTTCTGCACTGGGGTGTCACACAGGAGGTCTGTTGATTTCCATTTTGTAATCTTATATGCACTAACAATTCCTTTGATTTTTTTTGTGATTGTTTAAAACTAATTCACCTGAGATCCATTTAATTTACCTTATTAATGTAAGGATGATTCATGTTCTGCCCAATTATATGAAGTTTCTCGCAGTTATTTTGACTTTCGAAATGAAACATTTATATCACCGATAGGATCGCAAGCCCATGTAATTAAACAGAATAAACTTCTGTTTATTAGAAATAGAATCTCTGATGGAATTTTTTTATATTTTTCGAAATACTGATTTTATGTACTTTTTATATTTCAGATGACACGTAGAGAAATTAAATTTGCATTGCAAGTTGAGGAAGTATTAAATCAGGTTTTTTTAATTTATAATTTTTTCCAAATATAATATGTAAAGGTGTGCCTCAATTAACAAGCATAAAGTAAAGAATTTATGTAAAAATTTTTTATTAGAGACCACCGCTGTGCCTTCATTTTCTTTTTGCGAATAGTATCTTATGTTTTATATTGTAAAGATTTCTCTGGTCTCCAGTGTGAAAGGTGGCAAGTATAAATGAAACATATCAGCTAGTCAATTAAGGAAACTAATTAACACAAAGAATGTCCTCTATTAAGTTCTTTTTGAAAAGTATGTTTTAGATTGCTGAACCAGAATATCGCGAAATGATTGTGGAAGCTTTGTCACTTTTAAATCGAATGGATAACTTGTTAAAAATGGACAATCCGAATATTCCGTGCAATCACCCTTTCGTAGTAGATTCCGTTGTCCATGAAGCGAATAAACTATTTGTCGAGCATAATGTTAGTTCATCACTGAATTATTCGGTTGATTCCAGCTTATTCAAGGCTTCTTGAAAATTTTTCAGTAAATTTTCGTTTTATGCTACAATAATTTTGCTACGGTTTTGTTAGCGATGTATCGCTTTAATATATATCGTTTCTATTAACAGAGTGTTCGAAAAACAAATCATTTTCAGTGCGTATAAGTTTTTAAACGCAAACTATTAACTAATCAACTAATCAGATGATTGTTTATATGATTATTTTCATGCTTGCTTTGGTTTTTGACATGTTGATGAAAATTTTTTGTTGTATAAAAAACCCATGTTTGCTGTTTATTGAACAGAATGGTTAGAAAAGTGTTAAAATAATGTTTTTTTGGACATCGAAGAAACAATCTACAGTTAGGATGAATGGTAATCTTGATAATATATAATTCTTAACATATTTTGACAGAGACAAATGGAAACAACTGTAATGGAATGTTGTGGTTCGGGGAAGCGTTGCGATGGTGCTCAAGGATTGTGCCAACATTTTTACGATTCGGCTCCAGCTGGTGAATATGGAACAGCTCATTATCTGATAAAAGCTTTAATGGATATTTTCGCTTGATGTTTTGTTTTCCTCTTTTCATCAACAAGCAATTCGACTTATCAATTAGTTGATTGGAACTTTTTTTTAAAATTCTTTTGTTATCAGTCATTCAACACTGTATTCATTAATGTAAAGCGAGAAAAGGAAAGGATATCATTTTATGTAGCAGGCAAGCTGTACAGTTTAACTGACGAAATTGTGGCTGATTTCGTTGAATTAGTATTTTGTGATTTATGTTCAATTTTTTATACATCTTTTGCTATCTGTGCAACGGTCTTCCATTAGTTTTCTTTTGATCGAAGTATATGTCCAGTTTTATAGTCCCTATATAATGCTGATTTATTTATTTCATTTGTAATGGAGCTGAATGAATCTCATCCTGTTTCATTTTCAATCTCGACATTACCCTTGCATTATGATCCGTTCTAAAATTTTCGGATTTCACCTACTAGTATTATTAATTCCTTGACAAAAATCCTTTTCACCTGCATTTTTATTCTGTTATGGTCATTTGTTATTAGTTGCATTGTAAACTATTATAATTTTATCGTGATTATTTTACTGTGATTTAAATATTGCAATATCGTTGTCTATCTTTTTCAGACAACTTCTGTTTGGATGAATCTTTAGTTTCTCATCCTTCCGTTTACTTGTCTTGTCGGTGTTTGGTTAGTTGCTCTTTTCCTTTTCATCTGCATTAAAATTGTGCCTTACCTTTTATCTCTTTGAAATGGTGCTTTGTCTGAGATTCGAGATATTATTTAGATAGGTTTACTTATTCTTTTCTGTTCTTTTCCTCTTAGACGCATAAATTTCATTATTTAGAAGTATTTGTGTATGCCTGTAAATGTGTCAAAATGTGGTTCGTGTGTGCAATTGGATATCTTAGATCATAAAATAAAATTTCATAATGAATCATTTGTTAATAACACCAGCAAAAAAGGATAGTAGGGAGAGAAGAGAATTCGAATGCTATGTGCTTCAACAGAAAAAATTAAATCTCGAGAATTGTGGAGGGAGGAATATTTTACACCACTGCTGGCAGACCAATGAATTGAGCTTCATGTTTTTCATGAATTCATACTGGGCTATTTAAGGTGACAAAAGCAGTTGACATCAGAGGAGTTCCATGATTTTACGTGACTTCAGCGTGTAGTCACGTATAGAGGTGAACAGGTAGTGCATCGGTTCCAGCACGTGATGGCTTGAGTAGCATTAAGCGCAGGAAATATTGATACTAGCTTAGCAATGACGTTTTATATCATACGAGTAAAGTGGTCATTTTTCATGCAGATTTATCGATTTTCAATTATTCTTGATCTGATCATCGGAGCTTGTTGTTGAGGATGGATGACGATGCATTCCAGTCAGTTTCAGCACGATAAGCTGTAAGGATCAACAGTACGGGACTAGCTATAACGTTACGAACGGTAAGATTCCGGTAAGCCGGAATCAGCTATGATGTATAGGAAAAAAAGACACGATAAATCAGGCTAAGATGTATAGAACGAATTTATTTCGTTGTCCTTTCATTTCAATCGATGAATTACTGGAACGTATAACTGGGATAGCTGTCCGGAATACCGTAAGGATTGCCGGAAGTGAGTGTAGCAGAGGTGAAAAAAAGGAAAAATAGAAGGGAGAAGAGAGAAGACGAGATCCCTCTGAACGTCTTACCCATTTTTGCGGGAGAATCATTTTCAAATGCGGGTGACTTTCTGACACTCACTGATTGTTGTTTCGTTCGGAGATGGCATTTTCAAATTTTAGAGTTTTCGGGTTTTTTAATTTAAATTATGTTCTTAAAGTTTAAATTGAATTTTGAAATTTCTCGATACTGATTTTGATTTTTTCCCGATTTGAAAAGGGCAATATTTTACGCATTGTTTTCTTTCGAAATTTAAATTTACGAATTTAGTGCCTTTATGTATACCACTTATTTGTTCCCTCGTCTACTTTTTACTAATCTCTATCTGTTGACCTTCAAATATTGCATAAAACAAGTTATTTTTTTTTAAGAGATCAGTTTAAATTTCAAAACTAAATCGAATTTTCCTGGAAGAAAAACTGTTTATAGTTGTGCAAATGTCAATTTGCTGATTGACAAACTGCTCAAATTTATTATATTACTACTATTATTAATATAGTTTGTTCATGGGCATTACATCGTCACTTTATATGCTTCAGAATTTCTATACTGATTTAATTAATTAATATTGTGTATTTTCTCGTTTTTCAATTGTTGGTATGCCATGTGTTTAGCAGATGGTATCATCTTTCAGATATGGAAGACTTTTCGTTTCCATTCGAACCTTATGATATCCAGCTCTCGCTAATGCGCACTATTACATCGTGCATTAATGAAGGAAAGATTGGAGTATTAGAATCACCTACAGGTACGGGAAAATCAATGAGTATTATTTGCGCAACGCTTAGTTGGTTAGAAAAATTTGAAAGAGAAAGGAGGACAAATTTGGAAGAACAGCTGAAAGCGGTCCAAGAAGTTGGAAAAGGTATGTAACTGTAGTAAATTTATTTTTAGTGGATTTTCCTCTTTTCCAAGTAATATTTAATGGTATTTCGTCTAAAAGAAGGTGCTGGGATGTTTGGTTTGAGGTCGCTTCATTTGATCCAGAGATAATAAAGACATCCAACACCATAATCATTCTTATTGCTGCGAAAGAAAGGAATGGTATATTTATATTTACCGTTGCTGGATATTCTCACTGATACCAACGTATCTTTCTCGTACTTATTTATTAAAATCTATAAAGTAGTAATAATTGGTCAGAAAACCTTGTAAAATAGCGAATTGAAGGAGTTTTGTTTTTCAAATATAGATGACATATTGCATAGGACTATTAGCGTTTCATATAATAGCTTTTGATTACTTCATTCAATTTAACCTTATAATCTTACTCTTTTTAGATGAAGATGATTGGTTGAAGGCCCATGTCAAGAAATTTAAAGCTGTCGATAATGCGAAAGAACTCTTCACTCAGCTTGAAAACAATCAAAAAATAGACGAACGCATTGAAAAAGCGTTGAAAAATGTAACAGTTGAACGAAAGCGAAGATTGCTGAGCAAAGAAGATATCATAGAAGAAAAGGATGAGGAAATAGATGATGTAAGCTATCATTAATTTCTTTTTCGGAAAGTTTGTCATTGAAGGCTTCCTCTGTAATTAGTAAGTCTTACTCTCTTAGGAAAACGATTTTACTTACTGTTAGTTCATAAAACTTTTCGAGAATTATTAATTTGGCAATATGAAAGGCACATTTGATTAATTGAAAGATAAGAACCGAGTGAGGTAGTAGTTGTTATTTAAAAGATACGTGTATCCGACGTCTAGTTTATTCCATTTTCTTGAAATGGGCGTACTCTATGGTGACATAGCTTGAAAAATTAATAATGTTGTCCTTTCTAGATGCTTGATGAAGAGTTTTCAAATGATCAACTTGTAAGGAAAATCGTGGAAGAACCGACTCCCAGCTGTACAAAAATAATTTATGCCTCACGGACTCATTCCCAGTTGCTGCAATTCGCCGATGAAATTACGAAAACACGGTAAATTTTCTGATTTTCTCAATAAGTAAAATTTTGAATGATATATGAACAAATAAGTTTACAGGTGCAATCTAGTGCGCTGTAATAGAATTCATTTTTTTTTCTTTGGTAGGCACGATTGTTTTACAAGTATTTTCTTTATAACAATATTTGATTATTACTTGTAGATATTTTCCAGATTTCAACCAAGGATCGTAACTCTGGGATCGAGACAACAGTTATGCATCAACGAATCAGTTCGTAACTTAAAAAAAGCGAATCTAATGACAGAACGATGCAACGAATTACGTGATAATAAAGTCTCGGAGAAACGTCAGAAGAATGACGAAAGCAAAGTGTTTTTTTTTTTTTTTTTTTTTTGCTATTTTAATCATAGCTTCATTTTAAATATTGGTTCGGTGTATGCATTAGTTTAATATTTATTTTACCTTTTATCCGAGTAGAGTAAACAATTGCATGGTTAGTAAGCCGTCATTGAAGACCTGAAAGCCATTGAATCATGTTGCGTAATCCATGCACGCATTTGATGTAAATAGTTTTGAATTTTTAATTAATGAAATTATCGGGCTTGCACTGCTCTTTCATGACAGTTATTGTTTCATTTAGTATTTTTAGTATGCACTGATCAGTATGACCAGAAGATTTCTGATATTATATTAATTCCTCTTCCCACTTTCAAAGTGTTACAAAATTTGTGGTTGTCACTGGTGATCACTGTATAAGATGATAATAATAATATGATGCTTTAGTCTTATGTGGTTCCTGTCAAGTATCCTTTGATCTGCAGTTACTTTATGTTTTAAGTATTTTAAGAAAGTTGAAATTTCCAACAGAAAGAAAGTTGCAGTATGCAGCGAAGGTATGTAAAGGAAGTTGTCCGTTTGCAAGAAGCGATGCAATCGAGGATCTCTGTGATCAAATTCTTGCGTCGAAGTTATCTAATGCACCGCATTTAGTTGAATATGGTAAAAAATTATCCGGTTGTCCATATTTTGCGTCACGAAAAGCTGTAAATTATTCGCAATTGGTACTGGTGCCGTACCAGGTTAGTAATCGTTAGCTGCATTCTATTTTAAATGCATTTTGACATTAGTTAATAGCCACCTGGTATCCGAGCTTAAATTAAAATATGGTTGTATTTCTGGCTTTTTTTAACATTATTTTACACTATAACAAATCAAAAAAAAAAAAAATGCAGTTCACCATTCACAGTGTCAGACTACGGATAGTACGGAATTTAATTTTTTAATTCACAACTAGTGTGCTGTGCTCTGGATTTCAAGATGGAATTTTTTGGTTAATTGCTTATAGTTTTAACAGGTGCCATATCAATCAGTATTTTTTTTTAAATTGCCCTTTTCAGTATTTCATTTATTTTTTAAAAAAATCGTGCTATTTTTAGGTTATTTTTAATAGGCATTGCATAGTTTCACCAGTAGTTTTGTAGATTTTACTTCAAGAGGACTCACGAAAAGCATGGGGGGTTGAACTGAAAGATAACGTTGTCGTTATTGATGAAGCTCATAATTTACTCGAAACGATAACTAGTTCGCATTTCATCACGCTCTATGGGAAGGGACTGAAATCGGTGCTATCAATATTAGAGTAAGTGAAATTGCAGTTTTTATCTTTATTTATATTGTACTAACACTACTAAACATAACGAAACTGTTGTGAAATTAAATTAGTCTCATTTGCACACGTTTTTAATTCTTTGCATACAAATTTCTTAGTATGGATGTGAGGCAAGTTCGTTTAATCATTTTTCCAGAAACTGTTAAAAAATTTCATACTTTTTGCAAAGTCCAAGGATTATATACTTAATTAATACTTCAATTTATGCGTGTCTTCATGGATTACCATTATTTCTTAATAAGTATCTAAGTTTTTAGTATGTATCTAAGTCGTTTTCAAAGCCGACTGACACCGCTGCATAAAAAGTATCTGCGACAATTGTCAGCTATTGTAAATGTGCTGCTAGTTTATTTGTATCATTCATCGAATAAGAATAAAAATTATATGGAAACGATGACCACATTTGCATCTAAGGTAATGTTGATTATTTAGTTTTTTTCTATGGTTTTTATGCATTTTCAGGTTTTTGATATGAAGTGTTGTGAAATTCCGAATTGTTATCACTGTTCTAAAGTGAACTTTTTCACTTTATAAGTTGAGAATTGGAGGAAACAGCCTAATTGGTAGATAATGAGAACTGTGCTGGTGAAACGTCAGAAATTAGTATGAAACTCTGTTTGTTGTTACATTTTGGACATGAATCCTTACTAATGAAAAAAAAAATGGTGGTAGGTTGACAATAAAGTGATGGCCACTAAAGTATGAATCCAATATTTATGCCTAAGCTTGTCATACTTTCATAAAAAAAAAATCATGGCTTATTACTTTACTGGTAATATTTTGGTTTGTTGAAATTTCACTCACTGAAGAGCTTGAGCAGTTTTTTTTTTCCTAACTGTAATTACTGTTACTATCGGGGAAAATACAATGTTTACTTCTCCAACATCCATAGACATCACTTAATTCACTTAATCACATCTTATGTGGTCTATGAAAATTGATGCATAATTGCTATGCTTACTATTATAGAGTATACAGTTTCTTCTGAATGTTTTATAANCACATCTTATGTGGTCTATGAAAATTGATGCTTAATTGCTATGCTTACTATTATAGAGTATACAGTTTCTTCTGAATGTTTTATAAATTAAAATTACGTTTATATTAGCAGATTTCTGTAAGATTATGTCTAAATGCTGTGTAACATTGACAGTAATCATAATTTACCCTTTTAGGCTTGTCTTGCACACTATAAACTAGACATTTTATTAGAATATATCGGACAAACACATTTGATCATGAAATTAACAAAATTTTCGAGACGTGTGAATAAGGAGGATAACAGAGCTACAAAGGAAGTTGAATCTACTCATCAGTTTTCAGTGGAGCGCTTACTTCGCCCTAAAGATTCTCCAAATAAATTTCAGAACATTTCTATTCCTGGTAAGTGGAGTTCATTTCGTGCTGATTATGCATATGCTCACTCTTGATTAACAGGGATATCCATGTTTAATAGAGGGTTTTGGGAAAACTTATAAAATTTTGGTTTGAGTAATTTCATGTTAGGATTCTTACAACATTAACAATATCCTAAAACTTTTTGCTTGATAATCTTCAGTAGGCTTTCACAACGCAGTGATTTTCATAATCTGCGACGAGTTTTCGCCAATGTAACTTCAGGAAGTTCAGCGAGTCAAAACACGTCATCATTATTAATTGTGGAGGAAACAGTAGGATCAGCACTGTGCGCTTTTCAGCAGTTTTTGAAGATGCTAACGTTAAACTATAAAAATGGCAGATTAGTAATAGAAAGTGCTTCTGGAAACGATGAACCTAAGTGAGGATTTTTTCTTTTCTTTTCTAGAAAATTCCTTTCTTTGCCTTGATTCTTGTAGTCTTCAATTTCTGGTCTTTACATCTCAAACTTGTTAACATTGCATCATTACTGTATTGATTAATGCTATTACCCGAATTGCTTCCTGATCATTTTCTCTAGCTTGATAACACTTTATCATACTTCTAATTTTTTTTTTTTTTTTTGCTTTTTTCTCTTTAAAAACTATGGTAGTGGCTCTTTTACCTTATCTGCTTTCATTGTCTTCTTTAGTTAAACCAGTTTTTTGTTTCACTAGTTTATTTGACAATATCTTCACTACATTGTTCAGGGAATTTCATTCTAATTATTTTGAGGATAAGTTATTATCTTATCAACCCAACATCTCAGCTTGGTGACATCATCAAGCAATGTAGATCGCTAATATTGATCGGTGGTACTCTGGAACCATCGAAAACGTTGATACATTCACTCGCTCTATGCTGCGAGGTTCGTTAATATTAGTAAAATGTTTATAAAAAGGAATTGAAATAAATCACTTGCTTTTTTCTTTAAAATAATTTTTTAATTTATCGTGGCTTAGCTAAACTTAGCTATTCGTATTTTAGCTAAACTTTTATATTTTAAAACTGTTTAGGTTGATCCGGACAAAGATCTTATTCGCCGTTCGTTTGGACATGTGATAAATGAACGCCAGTTATTAGCTTTAACAATAAGTTTGCATTTTTTTTTCCTTCTTTTATATCTCTTACGTGCACTTGTCATGAAATATCTTAATCTGGAAACTGATAATACCATGAATATTTTATGGTATATTTCTTTAGTCTGGAAACGTTAGTTTTGCTGGTCTGCAGTGTTTTGTAGAGGTGTGGTGAATTGAAAAATCACAAATTCTTAATCCCAGTTCTGATTCATATAGGAAGGAGCTCTTACCTCTATATACTTGAGATTAAACTGAGATTAAAAATTAAGAAATTGATTAAAAGGGCTCTTAGTTTTTAAGGGAGAAGCTTAATCTTCATTTTATTAAATTTGAATTGTTTTTATTTCATTAGGCATTCCTCCATTCAGCAGAAGAGAATTATGAAAAGTAGGAGTTCCCTCTATTTATTTGCCTCGGTAAGCAATGCTGAAAAATTAATAATATGGGGTTTTCGACAGTGAATGTCTTTTTTTTTTCTAAGGTTTATGAAAAATTGCACTGGATTTTGCATTTCATATTACTTTTGCTTGCTTCCTGACCTAAGAAAAAAAAAAATATTCAAGTGAAAATGTAATTAACCTATTTCAGCGAGTGTACGTAATATCAAATTATTACTTACACATGGCAAACGGGAAACTCAGTTAATCCTGAATCTTTTGGTGATGACGTTAGCACGGATTGCTGCAGTAGTTCCAAATGGGATGGTCGTATTTTTTCCCAGTTACGGTTATTTGGAAGAATTCGTCCAAAAAACACCCATGAATGCTCTGCGGGTTTGCGTTACACAAGAACTAGAATTGATTACATTTTGAAAATCCCAACTGAGATTTCATTTCATAACATTTCTCGAACTCAAATTCATCATTCTCTTTAAAGTCGGAAAGCTTCAAAAATTGTAATTGATTTCTTTTTCCTTTTTAAATTCGATCTTCATAAATATTGTTAGAGTTATAGAAAATTAAACCATTGTTCATTGAACGAAAGAGCAGTTCGCCGACCCTATTTAATGAATTTACAAAATCAGCTCGAAACAAAAAAGGTGCTTTGTTGTTAGCTGTAATCGGTGGCAAATTAAGTGAAGGTATCTTTCCATATCGCTTCATTTATTTCCTTAAAAGTTTCCCTCTGAATTACACAGTTTAATAAACATTAAAATCCGTATACAAATATTCCGACAACGAATGCCACTTTTAACTTTTACTGATTTCTTAGTTCTGATACTGATGATGCTGAGAATGAAAACTTTTATGGTATTCAGTTTCATATCTTTGCTTCCTGTTAATTGATACTACAGATAATATCAAAAGTGCCATAATTAAAAAAATTATTTTAAAATATTAGGGAAACCGTTCAGGGATTAATGTCTCGTCAAAATTATCAAATATCAATCAAAAGTTTCTGTAAAAAACAGTGTTTGTATCTAACAGTTGGTCATATCTGACAGTTTCATTTTCAGGAATTAATTTTTCGGATGAATTAGGACGTGCAGTTGTTGTCGTTGGATTACCATATATGAATAGCGAAGATCTTATTGTGCAAGAAAAACTTAAGGTACTTTTAATCTCGAGGAACCTTGGAGGATGTACATCAAGTGGTATATTTCAAATTTTGGAGTAATCAGTTGAGGCATACCATAAAATATTCCCAGGCTATAAGACTAAAAATTAAATGGAAACATTTTCTATTAAAATATATAAGGTAGTGGATTTGTAATAAAAATAAAAATTCTTATTACAAATATGATTTTGAAATCAAAATCCTTTGCTGAATAGGTGATTGTTCTCGATTACTAAGTTGATAAAATTTAGTTTATGCAAAAGGAATTTGGTCCGAGAAGTGGTACTGAATATTATGAAGCAAAATGTATGCATGCTATCAATCAGTCGATTGGTCGCGCAATCCGTCATCGTAACGATTATGCAGCAATTGTGCTGATTGATTTAAGATACAAAAATGAACGAATTGTTAGAGTAAGCAGATTTATTCTCATCAGCAAATCATCTTTAAAAATCTCTTGTTTATGAGGTTTATTTAATTTGATGAAATAGAAGATAGATAGCTGATCTAATAAGAAATATGTGTATGAATTTCTGCAGGTTCCAATCAGTAAAGTATTGCATGAAGAAGTTAAGCGTATAACGCGAGTTCCAATCTTAGGGATCTCATAGTACCTCACTAAATAGATAAGCAAATTTGCGATGTTTATACGGATATAAATTAGATTAAATTAGAGCAGCTGAAGTATTCGCGTGTTTAAATTTCTAGAATATAATGTAATTTTGGTGGACTAGATGGTTTAAATAATGGTGCATTTTCCCCTATTTCAGGACCTTCCATCATGGATCCAACCTCGGTTACATAATGCAGTAGATTTGAGCGATGGAATAGAATATTTGCAGAATTTCTTTAGAAGTTTTGGTAGTTCCTCCATCAGTAGTTCTTAAACAGTTATTTTTAGATATTTTAGTTTTTCTTCTTCCTTTATGCGGAATTGATTCGATGTGTTTTCTGTTCCAGTTCTTTTATTTTAATGCAGCTCTAAGGAAATAGTAATTGAATTCCCATTCAGAACGTCACCTCAAATTTTTCATGTCAAATGTTCTAAGTTTGGGACTTGTAAAACACATTCAGATTATTCAATTTTTTTTTCACTTGTAACTTAAGCAGTGAAACTTCCGTTTAAGTTTCGTTCCATTTTTTTTTTCATGTTTTATGTGCATCTTTATTTGATCTCTTTTAAAAGTAAATTTGATTCAGCTGGAAATAAAACTTTGATGAACGGCTCTTTTCCTTTTTAAAGGGATAGTAGTCAACGATCTTTTTCTGTTTGAACCTCTGGTTTGAATGAAAAAATTTTTTTGTAAATTCGACGTCATGGTTGACTTGAAAGAGAGAAGAAGCGCAAGGCGTTAAATGTAAATGTAGCAAATGATGCGAGGAAGAGAACAAGTTTTTCCGGCCATTTTCACTTAAGCACTGTAGTAAATCTGTATGATTGCGATGTTAATCTAATCAGCAGCACAATTTCCAAGTTCATTAATCAAGTGGTAAATTCCAAGTTTCCTAGTTTAACAGCAGCCGTCCATATAGGTTTTTATGGATTGATTCTTAAGTTAAAGACTCAATAACTCATATAAGTTTCGAATTAATTTCTGATGCTAGTAATCATAGTATAAGCCAGTAGTTATAACTGAAAGCTATCGAGCAAGAATAAACGGGAATTGGCTGGACGAATTGGTTAGTTAATCATAATGGTTAGATTTGTTCAGATAATGAGGCGGTATCACCATCTATGGGTTATTTGATCTTAAAATAGGCAAATTTTGGTTAACCAAATGTATATATATATATATATATATATATATATATCAAGGTCCTCTTTTTCAACTTTTCGTTGCATTAGGTTGTGATAAACCTGTCATTAGTTTGAAGTTTAAAGTAATAATTGCCATTCCATTCCGTACTCTACCTGGAGATCTGTTAAATTGATTAAGATAAAAGTAAATCGGCGGAAATTACCGAATATATAGTACTGTTTTTTTTGCTGGGACATGGTATTTGCCGACAGATTCTTTTAGAAATATTTGTATTATTGAAGTGGAAAGAAGGAAATTACTTATCCGATAAGCTTTTTAATCCCTCCGCTTTCCGTGGATTTTGGTCACTATCAGTGCTGAAAATAAACGATAAATCTATTTCGGAAACAATCCGTTGGAAATAAGAAGAGAGTAAATATTAAGAATGAATGAAGAATATGAAAGGCTGAAAAGATTGGGTCAAGTTAATTCACTGTGCATTTTTTGGTACAGTTACTGCTAATTGAATCTTGCACCTGGACTTTTTTTAGGGATGAAATAAATTTCGAGTCAATATTCAAGTCGTGGAAAATTGTAAACTTCGGTAAAGTGGTTGTTGACGGAGATTTGGAAGCTAGTTAATTTGATTAAGCAGCTGTAAAGGATTGGGAAAAAATTTTGTTTTTTGGAATAAGAATAAAATTTAATTAAAACGGCAGGTCAAAGATCATGGCACGGAATTTTTTAGAGGCTAATGTGGCGTTTAAAGAAAAGGAATATTTGGATAAGGTCTCGAAACATATTCCAAAACATTAATTCTGTTAATGCCGGATAGGTGGCATGAAAAGGAACAAAAAGTGAATAGAGAGAAAAAGGAAAATGGAAAAAAGATTAATGTTTTCTATGGTGTAATGTAAAATATTTTAATATAAATAGAATAAAATGACCTTGCTGTTTCGGTTCCGGTTTCGGAGTGGTTGGTTAGATAGATGGACAATGAATGGGAAGAAGGAAAGGTGAAAGGGCGTGGGGAAGTGTGGTGAAATGTAAGGAAGGAGAAAAGCCAAGCCGGAAAGGTGAGAAACGGGAAGATGGGTGACATAAAAGGTAACATGAGGTTGGTTGACAGATGGGACAGGAGACAGATAGTGAAGGGAAATGTGGGACAAGTAAGTGAAAGAAAAGCATTAAGTTGAAATTGTTCTTTTGTCTTTTTTTCCAGCTGCACACGCCCATAAATGAGATCAAGTTGAAATTTCAATCTCAAATAGATATTGCATTGTATCGCCCCGGAGGCTATTAAATTCCACTGATATTGCATTGGTGGCTAGCATTATTTATTTGTTGCATTTTCCATTTTCTAATTTTTCTCGAAATTTCAAACAAACTTAAGGAATAAAATGGTAATTATCTGTTCACTTAATCATTTATTATCCATAGCATATCTATCAAATTGATTCTTCCATATATATATACAGATAGATAGATAGATAGATAGGACATATAGTTGTAATGGTGCTAATCATCTTTATAATTAGCATTTTATTTTGTTTTTTTTTTTTTCATTCGTCAAATCCACTTACACGTGGTTTTTTTTTCTTTTCTTTTCTCAAAAAAACGAAAAAGATATTGCAAGTTGGATATTAACTGTTATTACTATGTAAGGGAAATTTCAAATTTTCCTATCGAAATTTGTGAAAAAAGACCCAATTGAGCTACGATATATTACAATACGTAATAATTCTTTCGATTTTCCAGTTAAATAGATAAAAATTTATTACTTTAAATTTTTACCATATTTTTGTCCAAAAGTAGGATGATTTGGATTAAAAATGCTGCAAATGCTTATTTTGTTGCTCCAAACTGATACGATATATGTAAAGTTTTGAAATTTTTTCGTCAAAAATTGAGAAAGATGCAAAATCACCTCGAACCTCTGTACTTTTATTACCAAATATCCAGAAAGCAAATAAAATAATTGCATATTTATTAATAACCAGGACAATAGATATATGATAATACTATCTGACCTGTGATATGAACAAATATGAATTATCAGAAGGTTTTTTAGGCTTTACCGAATTTTTTACCATTCTTTTTAAAGCATATACAATTGCTATTTTTTAATTCACAAATTTAGTTTCAGACCAACTTTTCCATTTCCTTTCACGTTTTAAAAGAACCTCGATATTTAGTTAGAAAAATATCTAAACAGTTATATCTAAAATATCAGCAGCTTTTTCCCGATTCTTTTTGTTTCGATTTCTCTTCTTCAATTTTTCGAATTAAATTTTGAAATTTCAATTTATAGTAAAAGTTAATGTGATAAAAAGTTGTGATACATCCAATTTAGGTTCTGCTTCCAAATGAAAGTCTGAAATTTTATTTAATATCGACAAAAACGAAATGCCCATTAGAAAATAAATCAGTAATTTTCGGATAAAAGTTTTAGAGTTTACTCAAATATATTAAGGCTCTACACAGATTTATTATTATTACTATACATTACAGAATAATTCCAATAATAATAGCCATATTTCAGCTTAACTATGATTCCAAAATGATAATAGCAATCAACATGTTTATGCAATTTATATTAAACAAATAGATGTTATTGAATACTAAACTTTAATGAATTAATTTATCAGCAACGAATAAACACTAGTATCATGACCGTGTAAACTTAAAATAATTTAGCGCATAATCATAATTGCTTATATTCGAACACTGAATTAATTAACAACTTGCTCGATCGAATCATTTGCATTATCAAATGAATTTTTACGATGCAAATCAAATTTTTGTCTCTTCAAATCATTTAACCTTGAAACTAAAATTATTCGCCGTTTCTTAACCATTATTTGACTTCATTTTAGTTATTTCAACCTTTCTAAAATGCTCCATAGAAGAAGAGTTGCAAATGCGAATATAATTAGTGTCATTGTTTAATTAACTGTCTTTTATTAGCGTTGTAAAAACAAGATATGTTCACATAGCAGTAAAATAAAAGATGATAAAATCAATGATTATTTAAAATAGTCGTTCAAGTTTCGTGTGCAAGCATCGTTATCACTTGTTAACAATTGTTCATATTGCAACTTTGAAAAACTTGTTTTTCATAGACAAGATAAGAAATACTCGAGGACAGGTTGTAACATCGATGAGAATGGAAGATGAAAGAGAAAGTAATTCGACTCTAATTTATGCAAATAGCCAAATAATTGTTATCATCCTGTCTGAAATTTATCAGTTTTAAAATTTTTAATTTATCCAGTTGAATTAATTATTTCCCATTTTCCGGATCATTAGTTGCTAGAGCTCTTTGCTATCTTTGCGTATTTATTCAAGCAAAAACACATTACTTCACAGACAAAAATTTTTTTCACCATTTCTTCCCACAGAAATTTCCTTTCCTTTCCTTTTTTCCTGTTAATCACAAGAAATGTGGCAGTAATTAATGAATGAAAACATTTCTACTGAGAAAAAAGAAATTTCGTAGTAAAAAAGAAAAGTGAAATTACAGCACGTTAAACTGAACTATTACCTTTTTCTTATGCCTGCTAGCAGTAATGGAAATTATTTTCAATTTTTATGCTTCTGAACATAAATTTTTGCAATTAAAAGTACTAAGATATTTCTTTCTAAGCTTTATTTTAGTGAAATAATGAAAAAAAAAGAGGAGAAACTTACAAGAAATGTCGTATTTTAAATAGATAATTAGCAAAAAAAAAGTGAAAAGTAAAAATTGCAGTAGAATCGTGATTAAAAATGTTAATTATGGAAATATGACAGAGTATGATGAATAAGTTAGAAAACATGTTAACTGAAGAATGTAATTAGTTTATTCAATGGTTCTTTTCAAGCATTTCAATTAATCAGTTATTAAATTTTAAATGATTTAAAATTATTTTGGCCAAAAAATGAAATAATAGTTGTTCAAGTTAATTAGAGATTTACATAATAATAATTTTATTATATCAGATAACTTTCTAGCGTCTTTAAATTTTATATTTGATTGTCCATTCCTTTTCCAGTTTATAAATGAGATCAATGGTCTTCAGTGGATAAACAAATAAAATTATAATTACATGACTTTTCTAATTACTATCAAACGATATAATTACAGATGGACAAAAAGAAGGAAAAAAAAAGAGAATTGCTGATCAATAATAGCAAATCAATCACATTTGTTTATTTTCGCTTATTATCATTATTACTATTATTACCTTCACTAATTAATCAATTATTGCTGAATGATTGTTTAACTGTTATTAACTACTGATTAACAAGGATAATTATTATTCGGTAATTCAAATGAATTTTGATTAGCAATGATGAAAATTTATCTGTGAATGAGATAAATTGCATATCGGAGGATATTTTTGATAGTATAGGCAACACTCTGGACCGGTTTCATTCTTAATTTTTGTGAACATTTCTCATTATCATTATTAACACTGAAAAAGTTTTCATTGACATTTTTATCAAATTTCAAACTTTTTTATCGTTTGAAAACTGTTTTGCAGAAAAAAAAAAATTTCTTTCTTACAAATAATATTTCTTTTCTTTTCCGTTGAACTATCCCATATTGCTATTATATTGCTTATTTGTGGTCATTCTTATTGTTTGCTGAGACAAATGCCTGTTCAATGAAAAAATTCGTTATTGTTCCTTCCCGAATACCAGTAGTTTCTTGTAAGTACATCACTCTCTACCGTAACGGAGTTATCGTTATCGTAATCTATGAAAATTATGATTCTTCTTCCAATTGTAGGAAGGAAATTTTTCATTAGCTTCATTCAGCAAGGATCAACGAATGAATGATGAACGTTTTGGTAGGCATTGCTTAGAATGAATGAATTAGAATCTGCAATTCATATTTATCAGGAAAATTAAAGAGGAAAATTCAATCATTTAAAAATGATTTAGAAATGAATGAATAATTATAACGTCGAAATTTTTTAGATATTATCCATTCTAGCTACTGTGAAATTCGATGGCAATCTATTAAAACAACATTAGTGAAAATCATAAAAAAATCCAAAAAAAAAAAAAAATTATTGATTCATTGGTTGAAAATTTTCAGATTTCATTGTTGCTGACATTATCAATGTATCCGGTTGTTTTCAGTACCTTACTGATACAGAATCAACGCAATCCAGAATGTGTAAATTATTTAACTGAAGGGGCACTTGGAGGAAAGCAAACTAATGGGTGCTTTTTTTTTTGTTTTGTAAATTCAAAGTAGATTTTTAGAAAAAAATGAACCCTAAATCGTCTGTTTCTAGCATTTAATTTAAATTAGTTAGCAAGCAATCTCCATTAACGATATGTATTTAATTTAACTACCTATTACCACTCTTGACACCATTTATTTTATTTGTTTTTGGAAAAGCCGATTTTGTAATTAAAAGAAAATGGAAATTATATTAATAAATTATAAGATCATATTATTATATTCAGAAAAAAAGAAAGTTGTTGATCTCGTCATTTATTTAGTAGCTAATTTTATTGATTCAACTATCTATACTACCTTTAGCGTCATTCATTTCACTTCCTTTTTTTTTTCTTTTTTAGAAAATCAACTTTATGATTAAAACAGATAAAAATTATGCTAATAATATTATATAATTCATTTTCAGGCTGAAAAAAAAAGCTCCTCATCGGATTACTCGTTCATTCAATTATCCTTTCTCTCTGTTCTTTTTAGTGTGAATTCAGTAGATTTCAATCCTGCCTTACAATTTTCCGGACATTACGGCTATCCAGGTTTCAAGATACGGTTTAGCAGAAATGCATTCTGGTATGCTAGCACGTTAATTGCTCGATTATTGGATGAAAAAGTACAAAATGTTTATATACCGCCGTTTAGTCAATGCCTTCCAGAGGTAATATTTGCTTCTTTTTTTTTTTTTTAAATTTGCATTTAAAATATTCAAAAAATGTCTAAATTTTCAATTCTACTTCCAAAGAGAAATTACGAATATTATTTAATTTGTTTGCATGAAAAATTTTTATTTTTTTATTTTGACAGTCTTTGCTTCTCTGCCACTTTCAAATTTGCGCAGCTTTTTTTAAAATAATTTTGTAAAGAAAAATGAAAACAATTTAAGAAAAAGGAAATGAATCGTTATAAATTTAAATTTAATATATTAAAAAGATTATAACGATTAGCGATCTAAATCTCTTCTTAATTAATTGTATGTTTTTTTTTTCTTCTTCTCAAAAACAAATTCTTCATTTAATTTTTTTTCGATTTTTCGGAAACACCACCTCATTTTATATTATAAACTAAATCATTTGATTCGAACTTGATGCCAATTAGATTTGCTTTTTATTTAAACTAGCGAAATAAAATGTGTTGTAAAAAAAATTTAGGTTAGCGGATGTGCACAACTTACAAATATAATGATAACACATTATCAATGTCCTCAGAACGTTTTATTATATCCAGTATCATATAATCAACTCGAAATTAATGTTCAAAATTTCGCTCTCAGGTTTTGTTAAATTATAATAGTTTTACGAAAAATTAAAATTCGAGTGGAATTTAAATTAAGAATAAAATAGAATGGAATTTAGAAGGAAGAAATCAATCTAATAGTGAAGTTATCACTTTTTAGACTTTGCAAATTCATTGAAGCTTAAATCTTCTTCGGATTCTGATCAGAACTTTCTGTTTGCATTTTTATGTGAATAGAATGAAATGCTTCAATAATTTTTGAAGAAAGCAAAACTCAAACAGGAAGTTTTGATGCAATTTTTCTGTAGTAATTTGAAAAATAAGGTGCCTGACATTGAGTTTAGCTTAAAGTCATCTTTCATCTCATCAAAAAGCTTTACTGAGAATAAGAATTTACAGCTGACAGGATGTTGAAAAATTTATTTCGATCTCTTCACCGCTTAAATAAGTCATCGGTGACTAAGTGTCTCTTTGATTTTCCGTGCCATTTTTGAAATCGTAATTAATTAAATTTTGCTGACGAAGAATTTGTAGAATTAATCCCTTACAATAAAATCTAATCAAAAATTCGAGAAAAAAAAAAGGATTTTAATAAATGTTGTAAGTTTCAAGTGATAATTTAACTTTATAGTTTTAGCATTTCGTTGAAAATCGATAAATTTCTTCATTCTATCATTCTTGCTTAAATTAAATGAAGTTTTAGCCTGAGTGGCAAACTTGGTGGACAAATTGTTGTTTTGCTACCTATACCACTTTGTGGCTTGTTGTGTGTCGATGCTAGACAGGTTTTTCCTTTTCCTTCCTCATTTATTAATTAATTGAGATGGACTTTCTTTTTTTAATTTTCAAAAGTTCCAACAAAGAAAGAGAATTATTTTCTAAATTAAATTCACAAAACTATGACAAAAACAAATAAAAAAAAAAGCATTTCAGATCTCGATATCATTGCGAGTGATAATTGAACGAAATCCTTTTAATGGCGCTACGCAACTTCGTATGAGCAAATGTTCGCTCACAATTGGATATTTAAACATTTACGTAGTTGATGGTGGACTTCTTGGTGGAATCATCAATAACAATTTTCGGGTAACTTGAAAATTTGAAGTTAATTGCAAGATATTGAAATTTAATAGCTGCCGCAGTAACTTTGGTGATAATGAATTTTCAGTCAATTTCCCTATCAGATAGCTTCAAAAAGGACAGAAAACTAGCTAATTAATTAAGCAGAAGCTTAAGTGGTAGTTTTAAATGTCTTTATCGCTTGTTTAAAAACAAAAAAGAAACAAAGGGAACTTTTAATCTTGAAATTGCATGTTTTTGCTTAGAAACGCATCTGTCCCTCCGTATTACATATTTTGTAATCATAACTTCTCCACAAAAATGAGGTTTGAAATATCTCGCAAATGCGAAGGTTTAAAAAATTCCCAATGATCACTGTTTATTTCTTTCTTTTTTTTTTTTAAGTGAAATGTTTCTATCTTAGTTTTATAATTCTAAAGGTTTTTCAGGATGATTTTGCATTAGGATTTGATAAAAATAAACTGTTTTGTTAGAAAAGAAACTCAATTTTTTTTTTTTGAATATGTGCTTAATGTACAATCTTTTTTGCTTAGAGATACTGCAAAGAAGGTGACTTAAAAACTTTTTTGGACTGAGCAAATGGGTTAATGAGTGATTAAAAAACTTTTATAAGTCAGTGAAAATATTTGGAAATCGTCGTGGAAAAGGAATTTTCGTCTGTTGAAAGTTTTTCAAATACACAAAAACATAATTGATTTTTCTTTTTATTTTAGGGCAAGTTAATATCCCAAGCTCAACAAATGTTACCAACAAAATTTTGCAATATGGTGCCATCAATCCTTAATGAGCAAATAAATTCACAACTGGCAACTATACCACAAACAATTTCAATTATGCAAATTTTTTCAAATGCTGCCTTGTTCAGTAGCAAACCAAAAAGATTACCAGAATATGTAAGTTTTGAAATTACACTTGTTTAATTTAGTTTTCCTTTATCCTTTTCCTTTCCCTTCAGTAAAAGAAAAGAAAACACAACTGCTACAGTTATGAAGTTCAAATCATTTCTATGCGTATTCAGAAATGACAAAATTAACCGGAAATTATCCACTATGAAAAGCTAATTCCATCTGTGAATTTTATAGAGCTTTTAGGTATTTCCATTACTTTTAGAGTATATCTAATTGTTAAATTAGTAGATAAGTAATATTTATCTGGACAAATATTAGTTGAGTCTAGTTATAAGACAGGCTAATATGAGCTTTTAAATTGTTAGTAACTGTTGGCAAAAATACAGAATTTAATGCAAAATTGATAACATTTTTTCAAACGCTTAATAAAGGCCTATATAAGACTCAGTTATTTGGAAAGAAAAGCCTGATAAAAAAAATGCCAAATATTTCATTGATGGATGGATTAGCTTAGACGACTAAATGGCTTGTTCCTACTGTTTATTATTATTATTATTGCTGAACAGAGTGTAAATTAAATCAAAACGTATTCTCTTGGATAGTGATGCATTTTTTCCTATATTTTTTATTCTTAAAATTTCTTTCTCTTTCATCTTTTCTTCAATCATTTATTTAAGTGTTATTCGGAAGTTTGTCAACGATACCATTCGGCCAACATATCAATGACTCGCAAATTCCTGAAGTCGAGGACAATCCTAATTTCTGGTGTATCAAATATGGACACTGCTAGCCAAGACCATAAATTAGTTAATAACAGTAAAGAAATAAGAAACTCAAGTGGTACAACTGAAAATCATAATTTGATGGAAAATCATTCATTATCAATCAAACTGAACAATAAGCAAAATCAACGGAATAGAAGTTGGGGAAGAGTAAAACGAAATGTAAGAAAATAATTCGATAAAATTTGATGGCATTTCAAGATGAAAAAAATAAAAGGAAAGAAAAGAACTTGACAGGAAATATAAATGAATATAATTTTGAACCAAAAGAGAGGCAATAACGAGATTTTCACCACTATTTTCATTTCCTAAACTGTTAAATAATAAAGGTAAATCGTAGATTGGATTAGCAATGCCAAACAATCAACAATGGCAACAATGTGCTAACTGTGATTATGACAAGAATGAATTCTTATCCTTTTATTCAACCAATATTTTTGATCGCATTCGCGTATGTTAGAGACTATTTTTGAATATTTTGATTATTTTAGGAAATTATGTTAATTTAGAGAATTTCAATAGGACATTACACTAAAAAAGATAGGATTTTCTTGCAGAATAACTCCAGAAATAAAAAATTACTTAAAATAGACTTTTCTTAAGTTTGTAAATTTAGTTTATTGAAATTGTCAGCAAATAATAATAATATTTCTTTAAGCAGGGACCAATAGTATATGCAACAAGGTAACTGTGAAATACTCTCACTTAATGAAAATTGCTTTTTCCTTAAAATTATATTAGTATCTTAAAGAATTTTTTAAAGGATTTTTTTATGTTTTAAATTTATTAAATTTTAAAAGATTACTTCAGAATTGTGCTTCGGATTTAACACTGTCAACATATTTACTGGGAACTGTGATGGCAAATTATGATTTTATCCTAAGTTTGTCAGGTGAATTTAGTCCAAGCGCACGTGGTGGCACTCCTTTTCCGCCGCCAATATTGCAATTTCCGATGATAAGTGGAGGACGAATGCTTGATTTGCTTATCAGTGATTATACATTTAATACATTACTTTATCATCTGCATAGGTTTGTTTACTTCCTTGAAATATCTACTGGGTATGTTCTGACAGTATTTTTGATAAGTGATATGCTGCTTGTAGTAGATAGATTGATATCAATAGAATGAGATTTTTATTTATAATAAAAAAGTTCTTTTTTCCGAAAGAAAGAAACTACTGAAAATATGATTTCATCATAAATGAAAAAAAGAAGTTGCAAACGAATAGAAAATTAAAATTCATCTAAACATTTTTTTTTTTCGTTTTAAGTCCAAAATAAATGAATTTGGACTAATT
This sequence comes from Setaria digitata, assembly GCA_003640385.1. Lineage (NCBI taxonomy): Eukaryota > Metazoa > Nematoda > Chromadorea > Rhabditida > Setariidae > Setaria > Setaria digitata. The sequence continues at coordinate 36,069 of RCAB01000105.1, forward strand.
GTGTTCATGAACTATATTCAGGTCCAATTTTAGACTCAAAACAATTGATACAATAATCAAAACTTGTTGATTTAAAGCTAATTAAAAGAAATTTACTGCATTCTTGATTTTTTTTTCGTATAAAAGATCTTCAAATTAAAAAAAAAAAATGAAATATGATTTTTTTAGAACAGGCATTTTCACATTTCGACTTAGTCCTGAAACGGGTGGTGGTATTGGTGATTTCTTAAATTTGACTTGCAACGAGGATGATTTCGATTTTGATTTAAGTGTCGAATTACAGGATGCTAAGGTACGTGATTTTAGCAAACTACAAAAAAGTAATTAAGTTGCTTAAATCGCTTATAAATGATGGAAGTGGTCCTATAATGTACAGGTAATAGGACGAATTCGAATCAGTTATAATATCAAAAATAAAATTAATTGGTCAATTTTAAATGCTTTTTTACATACATTGCTTAAAAAAATGATTTTCTATAATTCTGTTAAACATATCATTGTAAATTATGTAAATTATGCTTAGAATTAAAAATAATTATTCCCAAACAGTAATTAATCTGTGAACATTTTCAATTAAATTTATTGCACTCCGTAGAAAGAAAAAAAATTTTAGAATAGTGAAGAAACTCACAATTTATTTTTGCGTTTCAAATTGAACAGCTTCTTTCGACTATCATCTCTAGATTAGATATTTTGAGAGTAATTCAGGATTCTACAAATGAAACAAATTCGAAATCTGATGCGAATTCACAAAAAAAACGTATAAAGCGACTGAGTACACTTCATACTTTAATTGAATTTGGCGTATGTTTCGGTGATTTAGCACCGGAAATTCGTGAAAAAAATCCAGGGAAAAAAGTTTATATTATAATGAAAACAAATCGAGCACCATCTGTACAATTCCAAGCTGCCAATGGAGGTTAATTTTTAAAATTTATAAAAATTTCAACTGATAAAATTTTTTTGGACCATAAATATCGTTGTAATATAACATTATGCACTGGATACTTTTCCAGCATAATTAAATGTCCAAATTTTCTATTTAACTTTTTAAAATCATCAAAAAAATAAAATTTGGCAATATTTCAGGTACTGCCCTAATTGAATTTATCATAGATGGTTTCATTTTCCTGGATGGTACCAACACAAGAGTTGGCCATATCCGGATCGCAGCCGAATTTGCAGCCGCAGTTCAAGCTGTAGGCAATCGTATTATTGGCAAAGCAAAAATTCAACGCCTAGAATTGATTGACATGGACAAAACATTCGGTCTTCCTCAGGAGGCATTCAATAATCTTGCCGATTTAGCAAGTGGAATGATCACCAAGGTATAAATTTTACGCATATTTAATTTCTCCTGGAATATAATTTAATCAAATATACATTTTATCAACTGGTTTTATTAAAGTAAAAAAATTAATTTTCATAATTTGCTGACAAAATTAAATCTTTGATTGATTCAATTTTCAATTTTAGTCAAATTTTTTCCTTAACAAAAATTTATCTTATTGAACTTTTCAGTTTTTTTTTTTGATTAATTTAATTTTTTTCAATTTTTTTTCAGGCAGTAAATAAAAAATTAGCATACGGTATACCAATTACCGTACCACAATTAGGCTTACCAATTAAGCTATATAATATTCACTTGCAAATAATCGAACATGCCATATTCATTTCAACCGATGCTACTGTTCACTTGAATGCATTTCACTCACCGTATCGAAGGTTCCCCCAATGTTCTTACTATAAGTATCGTAATTTCAAGTAATTTCACACTGTAGTTAAATTTCAACATTTCAAAATTTAATCTTCTGGATAAAATTTCGGAGATGTGATCAAAACTTCTGCCAAAACTTTTATCCCAGAATTGAGCATCAGCAGAACAGGAAACAGTAAAAATGATGTATATTTTCTCTTCTTAAATTTGCAGAAGTCAGTTTTTTCTTTTTTTTTTTTTAATGAACCCTTCTCCCTAGCATAAACAAACATACTGTAGGAAGATTTGGAAATTTTTGGACGAAATCATTACTTCAGGATATTTCAATAAAAGGCAAATTAGAAAGAATTTTTGAAAAACGAAAAATTCAGTCGCTTGAATTAGTCTGTTAAAATTTCACCTTAACTAGTAAATAAGGTAAATTCTAATTTTATCATTGGAAGTGTTATATTCCTTAATTTCGTTTCCTTTTCTTCTTTAAATGTTTTTGCGTAGTAAAATTAAAAAGTATCATTAGCTATTCTCTAATGAAATTGTTTCGAAAAACTTTAAAACAATGTCTAAAATAGTTACAGTAACAGATCTAAATAAAAGAAAAAGGGTAAGGTGGGAATTTCAGAAGTGAACAGAAATTTGTGAATTCCCATCTCAAATTTTTACGATTTATTTAATTTGTTCATTTACTCGTATAAAATGAACATGAATAAATTGATCAAAAATATCTCCCATTTTCAAAGTTATTCATGCAAAGATTTATTAAATTCAATTAGAACTTCAAGTAATTTTTCTAATTACTATTGAATTTGTTAATTTACATACAAACCGATGAATTAATTCTTTCCTTTCGGTCTCTCAGTTGATTTATTTGATGTATAACAATGATAAATAAAAGATTTTACAACTTTTCAAAAGCAATGCTATGTAAGCCTTCCTTAGCCTGTTTTAAACTTCAGGCTATTCAATTCATTTCCTCCACCGAAGACAAAACTAAGCACACCTTAAGCATCTCCCATCTTGCCATCTTTCAAAAGGATAAGCTAATTTGACAAGAAGTCTCATGCGACAGGGTACCTCTACCACACCATTGATGCTACTGTGAGTAAGATTGTTTCATCAAAACTTAGCGCAAGTGATAAGCTATAGTGCGATGAAAACCAAAAAGACTGGTACCTCAAAATTCTGTTTTTCCGTGAAAAGGACGAGTTGTAAAATATTATGAGTTGCCGGGGAGAAAATACATTGGCAGACATAATTATCACTTAATACCAGATGTGTTTCTATGTGGAAACTTTTATCAAATGAACATTTTTATCTTTTCTTTTTATCAAATGAACAAAAAAATTAATGGAAATTCAAGATGTAAGCTATTATTAAACAAATACCAAAATACCGGTACAAATGTAACATGATGCTGAAATTTCACAACGGGATTTTTTGACAAGTAAAAAAAGAAAATAGAGCAATCACTTTCGTATTCATTTTTCCTTTCCAAACACAAATATTAATAAATGAACTAACAGCAATGAAAAAACATGGCATATTTATTCATTTAGTGCTAACTATTCTAAAAGGTTGTAGAAAATCTAGTGTAAAAAAGAGCTAATAAAAAGAGCAAAAAGAAAAAAAGGGAAATGAAATAAAATTATCAAAAACTTCCTCATTTACTTCAATAAATTTAAGTGTGAAATTATTCAAATATTTATCGAAAACATTAATCCTCATTCTTCTTTATAAAATAAAAAAAAAAAAAAAAAAAGCCACATTAATCAAACAAAATCTTAAAAAAAAGAAACACTTGAGAATTTGCCTTTTTTTTTAAAACAAATTTCAAAATAACTGTTCATTTTAGTACGATAATCCTGCAGGAATGGTTATGTGTGCTGGCATTTAAAACTATTTAAAGAAAAAAAAAAAAAAAAAAAAAATCGTGCTCGTATTATAATATAAATTGACGCATAAGCAATTTTTTTCTTTTCTTATAACATTTACGAGTTAATTATTAAAGATAATAAAATTCGCTTATTTTCACATCATATCACCAATACTTGAAGCATAAATTTCATGTACGCAAAAAATATACAAAAAAAAAGGCGTGATTTCCCGCAAGACTAGGAACTTTTCTTTGGCTTAATGATAGAACGTATACATGTGGATTCTTCATGCTTTGACAAATAACTTTTTAATGCGAAACGTTTCCCACAACGCTGACAAATATATGGTTTAATACCTGTAATAAAAAGAAAACAGAAGATAACTGCAGAAAAAAGATGAAAAATACCACAAAAATGACAATATTAGCAGCAAGATTATAACAAAATTTATTACATTAATTAAACTTATTCGAAGGGCAAAATTTAACAATTTTCCGAGAAAAAAAAATATAAAACCAATAGAGATTTAACAATTTAAAAAAAAATGTATAAAACCAACATTTTAAAAAAGACTGTCAAAATTATAATCCNATATAAAACCAATAGAGATTTAACAATTTAAAAAAAAAAAAAAAATGTATAAAACCAACATTTTAAAAAAGACTGTCAAAATTATAATCCCACTTGTTCTGTTTTCCAATTTAATTAAAGGAATTTTCTAATTTTTTTTTTTTGGAGTTTAGGAGGAATATTAGACAGTAAAACTTCATCTCTTTTGTTAATAATGGTTACAATTATTTAACTACGGTAATAGCTAATGCTACTTCTGCAGCAGTTAGAACTAATTTAGAAAAAGTCAATGTGAAAGCATCTTGTTACTAGTGCCATTAGCGGAAAATGCGAAATATTTACTCGAAAATGAATAGGATATTTGCATTAGGAGATGTCGGGGAAAATAGAAATATCACCATCAAACAGACAATTATGGATGGCTTTATAGGGGCTCAATGCCAATTTTAATAATTCAACTTCATTAATAAACAATTTGAATAAAAATTAAAAATTAAAACAATTACTTACCACTATGCGTTTGTACATGAGCACGTAAATTACTTTTATCTGCAAATGCTTTTGTACATACCGGACAATGAAATGGTTTTTCACCAGCTGGAACAATAAAAAAAATTCTTTTCAATCTAGTGTGTATTATTTTAAATGAGCATAATAGGGACACATATTTCTTTAGCTAAAATTACAAAACAAAACAAATCCAAAATATATTTTAGTTCATGTAAAATTCATATAAAAAAAAAGAAAAAAATCCATTGAAACTCTTTCCAAATTATTTCAAATAATTTATTCAACAAACACTTCAATTTACTAATTTTCCATTGTGAACTATATGAAATTTAAAATGAATAATAAACATACTGTGTGTTCGCATATGTCCTTGAAGAAGCCAGTGCCTTGTGAATGTTTTTCCGCATACCGAACATTTGCAAGTATTAGCATGCGATGAACGCGATGAGGAATTTCCGATTCGGCTTCCCGATCCGGTCTGCTTTGTTCGATGAATATTACAATCCCTAGCAGTACCCCTGCTAAGGATACCAGCACTACCACTACCACTGCAGCATGCACTTGCACTAGTAGTCGGAATAACCACTGTTGTATTACATGCAGTTGCAGGTTGCAGTTGTGCATGCTGTCGATGCCATCCCATATGTAACATTAAATCCGTTGGATTCAAATAAATATTTTTGCATGATGGACATTGTAATGTCGGAGGTGGCGCAAACGGCTTGAAAGCTGCAAAATCTTATGGATAATTGGTAATATCATCATTTTGATAACTTCAAAAGGTGGTTAAATCTGCTATCATTATCAAAATACATAAATTATCTCAACATGAACTTTTTTTTTAAATGCAAGTGACCTCGAGATTAACTGCGACACATTCAATTAGCAGTACCATAGAAGTTGTCTAGTCTAAAAATCATTTATCTAGCAACATATACTTTTTTTTAAATACAACTGTTTCCGAGATCAACTGTGATGCTAAAATACTTACCACGAAAGTAATTATCGTTAAAATATTTATCACATGTTTTAACACTATTCAAATGAAACCAACATTATTTACACATTGTAAATTGCACAAGTTTACTTTAAACTTACCATAATTATTAGGAATTAAATCATATGCATGTCAATTTATATCATTTATGCTTATCCGTCCGTTTCCTCTTAAAAAATCGCTTAAATATTTGTTTTTTAATTTTACCAGTTAAAGTGATTATAATATGCAAATTCACAACAGCAACAAATAATATTTGAATTACCGAAGATCTAACGCATTAATCTCACATGGCACGTTTTGTTAGGTAAGAAACAAAGATAGTGCTTATTATAATTCTAGATTCAATGTTCAATGATGATAATATTATATTTGGAACAAAACAAATACTACGTTCTAGCATACATAGTTTCTGGCGATTTATTAGAGTAGCGATGAAGAGTAGAATCTAATCTACCTAGATTAGTATACTAATTCTCGTACTACTTAAGAGCCACTTAACATTTATCCTGGTTACTCTCTGATATTTCCTGTTATTCTCCTCCGCCTTTTTAACTTACAAGGAAAAAATATTGCGATTTATTTTTGAGTAGTTACAAATTTTGTTGCATCCACTAGAATGCTGTTCCCTCATTCGAATTCTTAGTTGAAGCGCTAAATCTCATCCATCGATATTGCTTACTGTCTATAGATTAGCATTTCTAAACTTTGCTAATAATTATATTTGAATTATTGCCTCATGCATTTCATTTTCTCCTCAAAATTAATTAAAATGAAGAATTTCCGAAACAACAAAATAGTTTGAAATGAAATACAGATTGAGGTGGAATTCATGCGAATGACTACCATACGAAATTCACATCTGAAATACTAGTACCGTACCAAAGAAACGAACATTTTATCAAGTGTAAAAACGCACGTCTAAAAAAAAAAAAAGAAAAAGAAAGAAATTAAAACTTACGATTACTTAAAGGACTGAACTGTGGAAATTGTATTGGTCTAAAAAAAGCATTTCCAAAATAATTAGGTGGAAACGGTGGAGGGAAAATATACGGCGGTGGAATGAAAAATTTGAATCTTTCCACAGGAAATGACACTGATGGCGGAAATGTAAAAGGAGAAGTCATTGATACTTGTCGTCGACGAGGATTTAATTGATACACTTTTCCTGATTTCTTTGCAACGTGACCTGAAAACAAACGTTTAAAACAAATTCAATTTATACAAGCTGAGAAATTAAAACGTTCTTTCTTCATTCCTAATGACACTTTCAATGATGAAACGATAAGTGATCCATAACAGAGATTTTACGATGTTAAAAAATCTTTAAATATTTAAGCTATTTAAGATGCAATTTACACTTACATTTCATTATATCACAGTGATAGCTATTTTCATTAACTGAATGATACAAAAGATTTGCAATGATAAGATTAAGCACTGATTATTTCTTTCAGTCCACAAACTAGACACAAATAATTTCCCGCAGTAAAAAAAATTCCTTCCATTCTCTTTCGAAACATAAATTCTCCCTGTCTAAACTTCACACTACTAGTCGTTCGTCTTTGCAGGAAATGCAAAGGAACAACATTTAAAATTAACTTTTTAACTAGCTGACAGGTGTCCACAGCTCCTCTTTGTCTCTATCAGGTACCGCTGGTACCTCCTCACGTACCCTTCGTGTTCATCCCACTACCTACTAATTCTCCTTGCTGCCGCCTAAGGTCTCTCCGGTTCTAAGCTGGGAGATGTCCGCTGTTCCTCTTTGACTCTGTCAGGTACCATTGGTACCTTTCGTGCTCCGTTGCGACCCACTAATTCTTCTCGGCACCTACCAAAACTCCCTCCGACTGCTATACCGTACTCCGGAGAGGTAGTGCCGAAGGTGGCAGTGCCGCTGGTGGTGATCACAGTGGTAGCAGTGGTGGCTGCGGTAGTAGGCGTTACTCCCTCTCCATTCCTCTGTTACACTCTCACAAACAACAGTAACACTTGGGGCAGCATTTTATGGGATATAACGGTTATCGCGGGAAAATCCCCGAGAGTGCGGGAGTGCGAGTGAACAAAAGAAGCATTACTTTACATCAGATGTCTTGATCTCTTTCTGTTCCTTCCCATGGAGGTTAATTTTAGAGGTGAAAAATTCTGTTAAATTCTGGAAATGGATGGGGAAGAAAGGGAAATTCCAGAATAACTTCATCACCTTTCACAAACTTTCTGGATTCTTATGCTGCATATGGAAAATTACTGTAACGAATTCATTTTTGGAAGGAAATTATTACTTTCCAAAAAAGTGATCAGATAAAAAAGCGGTTCTTCATCCCGAAATTTCGCGGTACAGTGAATCGATAGTAACAGATAAATTCCTTTACTACTTCTATGAATTCGTATAAGAACTAACTAATTTTCCATCATCATACTTTTCAGATTAAGGGATAATTCCCATACAAATATTCACCGAAAATATTTCAAGCAGAGTTTATTCAAGTATTTTAAGCTCATGAAGTAAACTAACTGTCCACACAGACCACTTCTTGCTATTTCAGATAAAAGAAAATAAAAATTAAATATTTATCATTTCCAGTATAGACTGAAAATCTTATGGAACGAGAAATTCATGAAGAAATGTTGGACAGAAGGCAACTTTTAAGTGGAACTGTGATGCACTGATAACTGGAGGGTGGTAAGTTCACTGGATGAACTAAGGTTACTTGGCTGACTAAAATTACGAACTTTTCCTGTCATTTCCTAAGTGTATATGCACAACGAAATGATCAATGCCATGTTGAAGATAATTCCGACAACGAGATTAATTGGAGAATTACATTTACCTGATTTATTCCAAAATAAATGACGAACTTGCTTAATTAGATTACAATCAATCTGCTATAATATCATAAATATCACCGGTCATTTCGTAATTATCAATCAAACACAGAAATATTCGGGATTATCACCGCCGCATTTATCATTTTAATTATCACTGTCACCATGACCGTTATTTTCAGTACCGTTTCCACTATGATTATTTATACGATTATTGTAACTGCCATCCCCATGACTGCTGTCACCACCATTACTACTATCATCACCAACACTGTCACCAACGTTATCACTTTTAAATTAGCGTTATCATTTTTTATCACCGTCATCAACACCACCACTATTACTCACCTCTTAACAGATAAACATTTTCTTCTCGAAATCATCACATAAAATTTTATTTACTAGAAAAAAATAAGTTTTTTTTCAAAAATCAACTAAAATCCAAAATTATTCAATAATTCAATCACTCTAGCCCATTCAGTCTTTCGCTTTCAACAAACTTTTTTCATCTTCCTTTCCCCTTTCCCATTTGGTTAAACCTTAATGGATCCAACAACTAATAAACACAGAACATTTCACTAATACAAAAATATACCATATGGATTACATACCTTTCCTTCTCAATCAGCATATTACATCTTTTATTTCTTCTACGTTCTCTTTTTTCGCCTATTACCATTTATTTGACGAATAACTTCATGAAACCTTATTTGCCCACCAACAATGCCCTACCTAATTATTTATCTCTTTTAAAATTCCCTCTTGAAAATTTTAAGTCTTTTTTTGAAACTTCCTTAGTTATTCAAGAAAAGACTAACACTTCCGAAATTCTATTAATTACATTTGAAAATTTTCTTGTTCGTTATTTTTGCCAGTTTCTGAAATGTTATCATTACTAGTTGTTATAGCTGCCCTCCTGATTTTGGTAAATCCATTCTCGAGTATTTAATAATTGATAGCGATAAAATTATAATGCAATGGCTAATTGATATAGATGAAATTATAATGCAAAGGGTATAACAACTAGAAAAATATAAAGCTCAAGCTGCTTTGTTTTACTGAAATATCTCTTTCTATTTCAGATAACCAAAATTTCGGGAAGAAATCTTTTAAAGAACTCTTTCTTTGAGAAACATTTTCTAGTGAAGTGAATGCAAAACGACTAAAACTGCGGTGTTTAGGAAGGAAATATACGTTAAAAATCCTAGCACAAAATTTCAAGTTGCATTAATTATTTGTATTAACCAAACCTGTCCACCAATAAATTCATCTTTTGTTAAAGAAATGAGTTCCATATCAAAGACATCTTGCGAGAATTTGTCACCAAAATAACTCTACATCATACAATGGGTACACATTAATAACATAATCAGTTAGCCAAGTGGTTATTTGCAAGTCTAATCAAGGAAATAAGCAACTGATTGAACAAATGAGTTAATTAGCAGTGGTCCAATTAAATATGTCAAAAAGTTCCAGCTGAGGAGAGAAAACTAACAATCGGATAGCAAGCAACGAATAGCCAAGTAAGTGAGAACTGACGACAATACTTCTCAGTAGCTGTTACAGGTGATAACGTGATAATACACGTCTACAGTTGCGCAGTACACAGACGAATAACCGGTATGAATAAGCGGTAATCGGAAGCGATAACATAACAGACTTAAATTAGTAGTACACGATAGCTCACACAGTTTGGGCTGCTTAATTTCAGACCAGCCATCATGGTGCAGAGTCTGAGAGCAGCAGCAACCGGGCTCCGTGCACTGACAACCGGACAGCAAACAGGAAGAACCGGATAGTAGGAGATGGGAAGGGATGCATAACTGTCCAAATGAGTGGCGTCAAGTTGGTGGGTAATCGCAGATCACTTCATCGAATAAATGCTCGCCTTGTCGTGAAGAAAAAAACAAAGCCTTTTGGGGTGATGTGAAAAACCACCCTACCCTCCATCTTCCTTTCTCTTTTAGCTTTCTATCCCACTCACACCCACGTATTCACACCCACGCACACACACCCACTCACATTCCGTTCTTTTGTGCGTTTCTTAATTATTGGCCCGTGTGGTATCCATATGTTTGTTTCTGGTAAGTTGCTGGAAGTAGTTAGCTTGGGGAGGTGGCGGTGAGACTGTTGCTGATTAGGAACGGATAATGAGTCAGGTGATAATGATAGTGATAGCGACACTGGTAACATTGGACGAGTCATGGATGGGATGATGATTATCGTTAATATCGAATTGAACAATGATATTAAGCTGGCTTGGATAGGAGAACAGATAGTGGCAGTTCGATAAAAAGAGATTACGATTGAAATGTAGTTAGAGCTATATGACTGATTAGAGTGATAAGGACTGTTGTTATCACTGAAGTTAATGCAGCTTTTATGTAATGGAAGCAACAAGAGCAGATCAGTGAAAGCATAATTAGAATTCTTGACGAAGCAGAAGCTAATTCTTTAAACAGAGACCAAAAATACCAGTAATGAGCTGAGATTGTCAGGAAGAGAAGAAAGATGTGAAAATTGCTGTACAAATGAATCATTTGTGTATTTGCAATGAATAATTTTCTAAATTCATTTATTAAAAGAAAAAAAGAGGAGAACTGCAGGTGTATGAGAGTATACCTTTAGGTTTTAATTTCCAAAAACAACTTTAAGCCATAATTTACTTGCTTTGTTTTGTTTCCCCTATTTATAAGTTTATCTTGAATCAATTCACAATTAGTTCAGCTAATCAGTAATGGATGACCAAATAATAATCATTGATCCGAATGACTGACAAAAAAACTTTCCAATTCTTCTTTTCATTATTTAATCATTCCTTTCATCTTCTCTATAACAACTCCCACGCTCATTTCCCATTTCGAAATTAAATATTTTAAAAAATAGAGGAAATGAATATACTCGTAGAAATAACCGAAAATAGTAATTGATTTAACTGCTATTGATTTTTTTCCGCCTGATAGAATGATTGGGACTTATTACTTTTCGATCAGTTAGGATGCAGTTATTATTATTATATTATTATTATTATATATTATTATCTATTATTATATTTATTATATTATATTATATTTATATATTATTACATATTATTATTATTATATTATTATTATATATTATATATTATAGTTATTATTATTATTATAATATATTATTATTATTATTATTATATATTATTATTATTATTATTATCAGTTAGCTAGCTCTATTAAATATCTCCAAAAAATATAATCTAAAACTTCTTTTCCATTTGAAATTTACCAGTATTGTCAAAATTATTACCTTATCCCTGATCTCAACCATCACTTATTGTTTGGAGAGATGAATTAATTAATGGTTTCGGAAGTGTAATCAATTAAGAAAATGAATTTAAGTTTTTAGTTATTCTTCCAAGCTAATAATTAACGATGCTCAAAACAGAAACACCAATGTAGTTTAAATTATAAAAAAAACATTTTGCTTCCACAGTATAACCTTCTTTGTTTTAATTTAAACTAATTAGTAGTAGCGTAGTGATAACATATACTATCAAGAAAATTATTGTTTCAGAAAAAAAACTAAAACGATTTGAAAGTGGCTTAGATCATAATTATCGTTACAATGGAAATTGAAAATTTGTTTTTTTTGCTAAGATCGGAAAAACCTGGAAGAAAAGAGTTCAAAAAAAAAAAATGGAACTTCTTTTACAGTGGGATTCTGGAATACAAAAAGAAACTTAACTGAAACAAACTTGCTGAGTGGTAATTAGCAAATGAGGTGAACAGAAGTGGGAGCTAATAGGTTTTAAAAGAGATCTAAATGAGTACAAAAAGAGGGCGGAGGAGAGTGAAAAGGTGAAATAAATTTGAACCAATATGTCATCATAATCAAAGAATGCCGATGACTGTAATCGAATTAGATAGTCAATAAATATGTCATCTTTAAGTTGACATATTCCTTTGATAAACTGATAAAGGAATAAAGCATATTTATTTCTCGAATTGTTCTAGAGCTTTGTCAAAAAATCAAAGTTTTCGTTAAAATACTCTTATATGCCACATTCCCTCATTTTTTTTTTTTTTTTTTAAATGAATTTTGATTGCACTTTCATGCAATAGCATGATGAGAAAGCCGAATAAAATAAAATATGAATCAGTTCTTATCATTTATTTATTATCATTATTAATTACTATTATTATTGTTATTAATTAAAATGTTGAGGAAAAAATAACTGTGGCAAAGAATATTGTAATTAGTAAAAGAAAAAACGATGCAAAGGAATGAAAAGGTTTTGCAAAATATTAGATTGAAAGAAAGAGCTTAAATTCAAATGAGAATTAAATGATGAATATTATTGCACAATAAAAAATTCCTGTTAGAATACTAACAACAATAAATGACGATCATGTTGGAAAGAATAAATATTTTTAACACGAGAAAGCATGATGACATTTCTGTGGATAGAAATATTTGGATCATATAATGATATTTTGAAATTATTGTTCGGAATATCAGTTTCTAAATTTCTCATATTGTTACTTGATTATTAGAAAAAAAAAGTTGGGAAAAAAGAGGAAAATGTACTCTTTGCGCCTTCCCTCATGACAATATTACTTTTAATTAATACACACTTTCCCCGCATTAAACCATATCATTTTATGGATGACCTGAAAAATAATTTAAATTTTTCACCTTTTGCACGCTGTTATATTCTTTGTTTGATAATTGTTACTTGCTATTTCATTTTTTATTAAATTTTAGTTACTCTTTATTCACCAGTTGTTTCAATACTTCATTTTTGCTTAAATCTAAAACTGCGGTAAATTGATGTAAAATAATATAATTTTTAAGTAACAATAGTTAATACAAGGTAGGATTTCCGCTCATATTTTATAACTTTTAGTGTTTTGTTTAATTAATATTATGATCTTTAACGTCTTATTATTATAATAATTTCTAATATTTTATTGTTGAATTTGACAAATTTTCCTGTTTTAATGTTGCATTTTCTGGTATTTTATATGATTTGAGTATTATAATTTTAACACCTCATTGTCCAAATTTTACCATTTTTGCCGAATTAATTAGCAAAAATGTACATCAAAGTCAGTTAATAAATTTTTTTCAAAAGTTATTTGTTGAATCATGAAGTGAGAAAATGAAACATGAAAATTTTGAAATTGCCCACTACCTACTCATTTCGCTTGCATAATGATCAAAATTATAATTCATCGTAATTTCATTACGAATTTTTCAACTATTGATTGTTGCAACCATTATATTTTTTAATTTTCTAATTAATTAGATTAAGTTGCTTTTCATTACGAATTTTTCAATTATTGATTGTCGCAACCACTCCACTATTTAATTTTCCAATTAACTTGATTCACATATTTTCTTTTCAAAGCTACCTTACCACTTCCAATAATTTTTATTCATTCACAACAATATTTTTACCTTTTTCTCCACTTTCCTCTCATGCAGTGTTACAACATCTAAAATAATTCGCTTGTTCACTTGTTGATTGTTGTTGCCACCAAAACAACAAGTATATTAATTAGAAAGGTATGTCGGCCACATCAAAGAACTCCCTGCTTTTGTTTACACTAAATTGTATTGTTTGTTTCATCCTTTTCCATAATCTTAACTATCATCAGCTATTAATATCCCTTAATGACTAATTTGGTTTTAAATATTTTTTTCGAGCAGAATTAAATGTTGCAAGAACTAAAAAACCACAAATAAAAATAAAAAAGTGAGGAAAAAGCAAATATGATAAGTGAATGATTAAAAGTTAAAAAAAAAAGTATTTAACATGATAGCATTTTTCTTTGTCTTCTTAATTTTGTTCATATAAATTCATTTTACGATTTCAAATTAATTTCATTTCTTCTCCAACAGAAAATTTTTGATAATATTACGTGAAATATTTTATAATAGTAAGTTATACAAAATACAATATGCAATTTCTTATTTTTGTGTTTCATTCATGCGTTATTGATGTAAATTTATGTGAGGGGTGGAAAGATTTAAAGTTAATTAATTGAATGAGAAATTGTTCAAAGTTTTAAATGATAATGATCCGAAATCCATCCTAAATTCGCAACAGGTGTAAACAATTAATTATTTGTTCAATCATTGCATATTATTAAAAGCTGAAAACTAAGTATTATGTGCTGGAAATTGTCATAACATTTTAGCAGTATAGTAAAGAAACTGTTTCATCCAGATCCTTTATGTTTTTTTTTTCTTTTAATTTCATTGAAAACTGATGAGATTGTTTAAAAAATTTCCAATAAAAAAGAATTTTAAAATTGACAGTAATAGCATATAAAAGCAATAACGAAAGAAGGAAATTCATGAACTCTTTTTTATTTTCTTCATCTTTAATTTCTACTTGAAGTTTTCTTTCGTTTCACTTTTTTAAAATATTTAAAATACATTTGACTTATATTCCATTGAAATATATGCACTAATTTATTGTTATTTTATATCTGAATTAGAAAGAATATCTGAAAATTAAACGAAAGCCTCATATGAAATGCTTAATTTTTAAAAAAAAAAAAAAAAAAAAAGAGCAAAAGTATAACAATTAATATATTCCTGTTACTATTTATCCAAAATCTTTAATGAATAAATATAGACATTGTTGCTACTGTTTCTTATTTTTTTTTTACAAAAATGAAATGTAGTTCTTTGAGAAAAAACAAAACAATGCAAGATGTTACTAGGGGTGAAGTTTATTTTAAATAGAATTTGGTAAAAAAAAAAAGACAAAAGCAAAAAAAAAGTAATTTTAATTGGAACACCTGACATTAACTGTAGCAACTGTTTTGAAGCTTCTGTTCATAAATTTTTTTTTTGAATATTACCAATATAAACAAATTCTTTTTCTCCATGTAATAAACACGCAATAATTTATTACTTATTGTTCATTTCTGGCGAAGAAAAATTTTTACCTTAAAATAATTTGCGCTATCTTTTTTTTTTTATACTTTTCATACGTAACATTTATCATTTCCAGTAACTTTTTTTTACCATACCTGTTCTATTTATTACTTTTTTCATCTACTACTTATTTACAATTTACAACTGTTACTGTATTATTATCACTGATATTATTTTATTATTACCACCACTAACACTACTACTGCTCTGCACTATTACTATTCACTACAACTATTATCTTATCGTATCTGTTACTACTGGTGTTTTTCATCAAGTAAAAAAAGAAAAAACAATTCCTGATAGCTTCTCAATGAAATCACTGCATTTGTTTCTCCTTTTTCTTCCTCTTTTTATTTTGTGAATAAAAATTAAAGTAGCAACAAATAAGTAAATGAATGAATAAACAAATAAATAAAGGAAGAGAAGAGGAAAAGATGGAAATGAGATGCAATGGAAGCTTATATTTCGTATTTTTGCAAGGAAAAAGTATTCTTTTTTCATATCTTTCTGGTCTTTTTTTTTCTCTTATTTTATATGTCAAACATTTCAAACCAAACAAAAGATTTCAACTTTCCCTTCGAATTGCCAAATAAATTCATCAATTTGCTAAATTGTAACTATTAAAGAAAAATCCTTGTTAAAAAACTACTTTAATTAATTTCTTGATATTTTTACCATCTTGATTGATAGTAAAATTTCAAGCCACTAAATCACACAAATTTTTGCATTAAAAAAAAAAAAGCCCAAACCTTTTTTCACCAGTGCTGTTACCAATTTCTGTTCATGGCGAAAAAGCTTTATAATTTTGCTTTTTTAATAATAATAATTAATTTACAACATCTTTTGAGCGATTCAATTAACAGAAGCGTCACCGATAAACAGTAAAGCGCTGTTGTAAATCACACCAGAACTCATTTGATCATTCTGATTGATCAGTCATTTCCTTTCCCTAACAAATTCCTGCTCCCATTACTAGGTTATATATCAATTTGCTAGTTATGTCAAAAAGTCGCCTTTTCTTCTTTTTACTTTACTTCAATAGATGCTTCATAAGTTAAAGCTCTCAATTCACTCAAGCAATATGCTAGCATAAAATTTTCTATTAAATTTATTGAATGGACGCAGTTTATCCTCTGATGGAAGTTTTTCCGTGTTGAGTCAAATAAGGAGTATTTGCTGCCGACGGAACGCTGGTTGGTATCGTTTATGGTCACAACTAGGGCCGTATCTGATCGCCTTCGAACCTCTGTCGCAGTTGAATGTCTCGCTAGGTCCAAGAATTTCACCTCTCACGCAACGATACGAATGCTTCATCCGTTCCTCTTAGCCATTATCTCAAATTAAGACCAACAAAATAGAGCCAAGATCCTATTTCATTATTTCATGCACGAGTAGTCAGGTATTAGCCCACACTGAACAACCTAATTTTTTCAAATCTTTTTTTTTTTCACTTATCATTCTTAGATTCACACTGAACTTATGGATACCAATCCAGAAAGTTAACAGCGAATTAATCTGAAGCTATCAATAATTTCATCAAGAAACAATTAGAAGCATTAACACTTTGATAGTCAGTAACGATAAAACAATAACAAATTTTAACACACTAATAACGCGGTATATTGTTCAGCTCAAAGAATGAAAATTAAACCTAGTACTACCAGCACTAATCTTTTAAGCTGTTAAAATCATTCAGCTATCACTATTACACTAGTTAATGCAATAATCATTCCCCTAGAGAAAAAAGAACCCCGAATGTTACGCAACGCATACTAGATTTATACATTATTCGTATGGACTAACGAAAAACAAACAATGATGGGAATAAAAACTTGAAGGCTTATCTAGCAAAGATTTGTAAATGCGGTCATTGATATTATAGGGAAACAGACTGTACCTCCATATCATACCTTCCTAGAGAAAACGATATAATTAAATCGCATATTAATTCAGTGTAGCTATTAGTTAATTCCAATATTTCATGCGCTTATAAATTATTCAAAAATATATATTCGTTGAACAGTTATAATCATTATACTAAGTTATAAGTTCAAGTCACAGCGCTATCAAATCAAGTGTTAAATGATGATTTTCACATAATTCTACAATGCGCATATATAACATTAATAAGTGAATAAAGAATACTTATGAACTACGAAATCATTAAATAACAACGGGACAACAAGACGAAGAAAAACAAAAACCCGCTTACACTTATGCCCCTCAAAATTCTTTTTTTTTTTTTTTTTTTAAAGCAGCAACAACCATTATTAATCTTTATAACTAATGTTCCTATTTTTTCGAATTTTTACAAGTTCTTCACCTCAAAACAATCCTTTTCCAATTCTTTTCACCTCAGTAAAAAAGTAAATAGAAATTTTGCTGATATGTATGACCGCGATCTCGTAACTGCCCGATATTTCTCAAAATCATTATCGTGAAAATCCCAATCTAACTCTTAAACTCTTCGCCGTGCAAAATTCAGAAACAATGTATAAAGGAGTATATCGTGATCAAGTTCAATCTCAGTACATATAAGAGCAGTTTGCCCCTTTCGATACCTTTCCAACGTTGCACGATCACCTGACGTCAAATACATTTCCTCTACTTCACTAATCTGCAAAGAAGTATGGACCTTTCATTTAGTGCTTACTAGCAATTCCACTAATAATAAATGAAAGAATTTTAAAAAAAGAAGCAATGAGTGAGAAGCCTAAAATAAACCTGTTGCTTTTTTGTGTCGTCATCAAGATTTTCATCCATTTCAATATTTGAAATAATAGTTTCCATTTTCAAATTTCGATCTATTAAGACTCTGAAACTAATTACAAATGTGAATTTTCTCTTTGTTCAGTTCAGGAAAAAAAAATGAATAAAATATGAAAGTAGAAAAAAAAGTGGTACTAAATGGCTAAATTTTCAGTAATACGTAACTGAAAAGAGATGCTAATAATTGAGAAGCAATCTGTGCTGGTAAATTCTGCATATAAATGATAACATGAAGTGCAACGATATTAAGTTCTGTCATTAGAATGAATACTGTTTCGCGTACTAATTTCAAGATTTTTTTTCTTCTTCGGAAAATTTGCTTAGAAATGTGAAAAAATGTTTTAAACTCACTTATGCTCTTTAGTTTCGTGACGCCTTCTTATAATTACATTTCTCAACACCTATAAGATTCGTATTTTTAAATTAGCAGCGAAAGTTCAAGTAATTGTGATATCGATTTCACTACAAGATACAGATCGGTTATAATTAATAGAGGATCAAAAATATTCTAACACAAACTGCTTGCGAAATATAACAGTCTCACTGCGATGCGATATGACCATGTGGATTACTATAACTGGAGAAGTACCTTAAACATGATGGAACAACATACCTTACAAGTAAATAAATATAAATTGTGAGCTACGACACTCAAATCAACGTAGTAGAGATAAATCGTTCGTGCTGGTGCAAAATCATTCGTCTTTGCCATATGCTAAGAAAAAAGAAACGAATATTATTTAGTATTTTAGGATATATCAGAACCACGAGGAAAACGACAGCATTACAAGGAAAAGTAAAGTGTAAAATCAGAGACTGATAAATTATTTACTTATTTGACTCAAAGAAACACCTTTTTTTTTATTTTCTCTGTCAATACTGATGATAATCAACACGATATTACATTAAATAACGAAAAATGTATATATATATATATATATANTATAATTCAACATCATCCTGTTAGAAACTATTCTAATCATTGTTATCCATAATGAAATTTCAAATCACCTTCTTCACCATATAATCGTTCAAACAATTAAAATGAACATCCAAAAAAAAGAAATGTGGTGTCGCATTAACCATTAACAGGCTTCGTTATACGATAATTAAAAAGCAAAAAAAAAAAAAAAAATTCAATTTTCTTTGAGAAATTATGCATACCTTCATTAAAACAAATTCCTTCTCTAGCAACTGATAGCATAACTTACGTGCTTCCGTTGATGATAACATCGCCAATTTTTCAACCTATAATAACTTGCCTTTTTTATAGGGAGCCCAATCAATAGACGGATAGACATTTTGGACAGCGATGTAAGTGTAATAAGTAAAGTTACACCCAGCACTATTCGATGAATGTTTCTGCCGCGAAAGGTGTCATGCTTAAAAGATCTGATAATCATTTCCCTGTTAAGCTTTAAATACCATGTATACTAATTTTTAGCAGATCACTGAAGTCTGAACACATTCAGCAAAAAACTGTGCTGCTATTTAAAATTTTTTTTTAAATAGATAATTAACTATGTAAAAGTCTATAGCTTTACACTGGAGAACGTTCTTGTTCCCTCTCCTTCCAAAATTTAGTCTGTAATTATAAAATATCTTTTACTTTAGTTCTATTTACCAAAATAAGTATTTGTTAGGAAAAAATGATACCAGTGCTGTTTAACTTGTCTTTGGTTGACCAAATTTTAAGTCAGACATTCAAAAGCTATCTGTTAAGAAACTCACATGATCTTCTTCCAGAAAGCCTTTTTGGAGGAGAAGCCGAAAAACACGAACTGCTCGGTTATCTAGTTTCTCACGAATAGCCGATTCAATATGTCGCTGACAATGAGTTGCTATTGCTTTTTCAAAATCTACAAGAAATATTATAATGAACGATCCAAAAACAATGGTATGAGCAACGCAAAGACAATCTCAATGGGAACCAAACATCACTTCAGATAATTGGAAACTTACCAACGACAAAAAGACCACCCGCGCTGTCCCCAACTTTTCGTACAATTCCGCCACTTTCACATAATAACCGTAATGATACCTCGATATCATGCCTTTCCAAATTCATTTCATTTGCATTTGCAGCTCTTATGACATCATGAATCTGAAAAAAGTCCAGTTTCGAATCTATTTAAAGGCTCAGGAAAAACAGAAACGTTGACGGGATCAGTATTATAAGAATTTTTCCTAGGAAGTTGACAAATGTCTCTGTACAAAATATAATTCCGTCACCGTTAAGCAGGACGTTAGAATTACCTTAGTCTTTTTTTTTAGAAACCATTATTTGTAAGTTTAAATTCCTCAGTGATGAAATTCTTATTATAAGTCCAAATATAATTGCTTACAGATATGGGAAAAGAAGCTGCGGCAGATGAATCAGCTTTCATCTCACTAATCTTCAACAAAACTTTTAAAGTTTTGATGCAATTTTCATGAACAGCATCGCCAGATTCGTACGCACTAAGAACCATTTCATCACGTAAATATCGCTCAAAACGCATATAATTCAAGCGCCAGTAAATATCACTATCCGGATCCCCACTCTCGCTGCTTAAATTCTTCCGTTTACGGGATCCACCAACTGGAAAAAGAATTATATCAGCTTCATTTTCCATTTTTTAGTCATAATTTCGTTATCAAATGTTCAAATTTGATAAGTACAGGTTTTACAATATATCTTATAAACATCAATATCCAAAACACTGCCTATAAAAGGTCGTTATTGCAAAAATGGGTTAAATTTCCCTTTAAGCGTTGTCTCTGTATGGCTTTCGAATTTGATTACGCACATTTCAAAATCATGACTCGCAAACACATGCCCCCCCTACGCCGAGAGCATGTCAAGCACAACTAGTCAAGTATATCAACCTAAAAAAAAGCTCACCACTGATTTCTTCTTTCTTTGCGTCTAAAATAATGTCAGGCATAATAAACGGATCCATATGCTTTTCGAAAATAGGGCATCCACAAAACCAATTCTCAACTTTGGGATTTCGCATAACAAATTGTGTTTCAGCAAGCCGAGCAAAAATAGTTTTCACCTGAAACTAATATTGAGTGAGATTCAAAAAAAAAAAAAAAAAAACAAAAGAAACTCATCACTTCCTAACTTTTGGATACTCAATTTCTAAAGAAACATAGAATATGACAAGCGCAGCTTACAATTCATCTGTTGGTCTTAAGATACCAGTAACTGAGGCTGTTCTGAATTAACGGGAAATCGAAAAATTGAAATTTAACCTCATTATTCGACACTTCCAATCTAGCAGCAACACGTCTGATACATGTTGAGCACGTCAATCGTCCTTGGCTGATGATTTCTTCGCATATAGCCTCAGCTATTTCACCATATAGCGTTTTGGCAACAAAAGAACATCGTGCTGATCGTACCAAACGTAAAATGTCAGTAGTCTGGGCAGAATAGATTATACGTTGCCTTTCATCTTGGGTAAACCGTAAGATTCCGTGCTGCTCCAAAATTATCATTGCTCGTCTTATCTGTAATTAAGTTTTGTAATTTAAGATAGGTTCACTAAAAAAAGAAAAAGTGCACGAACTATCTAAACAGTTCTGTGATAAAAACACTCATTTAAATAAAGTGTAAATTGCTCTCTGAAAAATTATTTATAAATCAAAATAAATTCTAACTCTCTTCAATCTAACTTTACTTTGGACAAAAGGAAGACATGATTACGCATCTTTGTCAGGGGTCAACCTTTCTAAGCAGAGAATGGCAATTCTGTTTCGAATATTTCAGTAATACCTTTAATAGATCCGTTTGGCCTAAAATACTTAAAACTGAAATGTTTTATACCTAGAAATCAGTTGGCCAGTTTAAGTCATCTCTCAAATTTAAAAGCAAAAATAACATAATTAACTACACCAAACATACAAAACTAAAAAAAGCTAAATACCAATAGATTAACCGTACAAAAATTGACCTCTGAAATTCTGAATTGGTTGCATAATCTCTGGAATACAACGGGCAATGGGATGGCTTCTCCGAGCAACACACTTCCAACAGCAGCCACTATGGGACCAAAATGATCCTCCAAAATTTGAATACATGCATCAACTTCAATAGAACTCATCCTGACAAAATCTTAAGATGATATAAAGGTGAGAATTTCAAATTATTGAAAAAAAAATTATTAAAGATAAAACGTAACTGTCACTTCCATGTATAGCATCTGTTTTGTAACAAATTTAGATTCACACGTCCAGGTAGGGTGATTGTTTACGCCAAGGAAAAAAAAAGACATGTTCTATCTGGAATTTTATTGCCAGAAAATTAAATGATTTCAAATGACAGATTAATACATAATTACACAATATAAGTTACAACACGTACCAAGCTCGCATATTATCAAGAAACAGAATATCGCAAGTGGATAATATGTAAATATTCCAGACTCTGTAATACGTTCGAGACTTTACCATAATAATTTCACATTAAATGGCTCTTTCTGGTGATGCTTTGCATATTCTGTACACCGCACTTCCCAACGACCATCAACTCGTATAAAATAGCAGTATGAACATCGAAGTTTTAGCTGCCGTCGGACCTAAAACACATCTTATGTTTCATGAAGCTACCGGCTTCAATGTTCAATGAATCAAAAGTTTAATGTATAAAATTTCTGAATTTATTTCATCAAACAAAAAATATCACATCTAGTTTTTTGAAATTTAAAGTAGAAAACTAAACAACAACTGTAAATGCATTCTAAATTCCAATGTACAACTCTCCAAATCTCACATTTATGCAACCAAGTGATCAGCTGCTTACTGTAATGCAAAAAAAATTCACTGCATTGAACTGACCAGTCAATTTACATAAATTTCAAGTTTCAAGATTGAAAATTGAGAGAACCGACTTTGAAATTTGCTTGGCTTTCATGTATGCTACTTCCCGGTTTCAATAAACCAAGCAATACTGTTTGACAACTCCGACATCCCGCACTAGTGATACGACCAACCGAAAACATTGCAGAACAGCTGGAGAAAACACACTGCAAATGAGAACAGCAGTGAAAATAATTCCTGACAAAGAACAATGTTGAACACCGCTTTTCAAAACGCAGAACTCAATGAAGTCATTGAGTTTATTGAAAAATACCAACAATAAAGCACTTCCTATATCTGTTTAGGCAACATATATAAAGTATCCTTAAGTAGCAGAGATCATGAAGCAAATGTAAGAGGAAAAAACTTGCTCAATGAACGTCTGATCATTCCGATATTTTCCGGGACCTTAAATGTTCCCTAAATCAAGAATTAATCTTCGCATCCCTTTAAATGTTTGCAATATTTCAAAACTCAATCTTCATTAGAACAATTCCAAGTTTCAATTTTTCTCCTTCCTTTTCTTTGTTAGAGACTGATATCTAGAAATCTGAAACTAAAGCTGAAAATGATGCAAAATAAATCCACACCGATCAACAATTAAAAAAAAATAAAAACCACAAAACTAATAACAATCATGAATGAAAATATGACTTGAAAATTTCACAACGAAATGGAAATCCCGGAAAAGAGCAAATCAAACGCTGAAGATAAAACGAGAGATGAAGAACTCGAAAGATCTGAACAAGGGAAGGAGAGCTGTTACTCTCGAAGCAGAAGAGAGAATGGGGTCTCGAAGTGGAGACTTTAGATCGCCCTGTTGCGTCGCATATGGTGAGGTACTGTAGGTGAAGTTTGTGTCTGTGTGTGTCGCATGAGGATGGTGTACGGGTGCTACGTGACTTTCGTCTCTTTCCGCCTATCACCTAAACGCCAATTAAGCCATTTCAAGTGTACTCGTCGCGTGAGATCACTCACAACAACGCATGCTGATAAAATTATCATATCGCGCCAAAATTTCTGGTGAGTTGAAACTTTTCCCAACTGATGATTCATGTTGATTAGGATGGCTATTGATTGTATCAGTTAGCAGAGTGATTACGTTAGAGTTACTACGTGTGACACACCACTCACATCGATTGACGTGTTCGTGCATTTCATATTCCGTTACACGTGACATTTAGTACTCTCAGTGAAGTGCTTAACACTGAACAGTTTCGTGAAGTACGTGAATGGGAAGGGAATATTCAGAGGATTGCAGAAGTTATGCGGTGGGATATATAGGATGCTTGTCAAGTGAGAGTCATGATTTAGCTGTAGAAAAGGGAAGAGTGGGAGATGACGTGAAACACTCAGTAGCAGCTGGTAACGAAATGGGTGCTTGTTAACAAAAGTCACGAGGTTGCTAGAGAAAAACAGCTGACTTCACTTCACCTGCAGATTCCATGACTCTCACGGTTATGAATCTGTCATGAGTAAGTGAAAACAGCAGCGAGTATTAACGGATTGAATCGTCATTGTTCGGTAGCGGTCAAGTGGTCGACATTTGATTGAGAAAATATTGGGACAATTTTTTGGCTCTTTCCCTAGGAAAGTGACATGCTAAAAGAAAAGTGGTCTGGCTGTTGCACTTTGCATGTGATTCACACTCTGTGTTTATGAAATCAAGGACTTCAAGAAGTCTGCAGAAGTTAGCCTCTATGCTCGTTCATTTCCAATATGAAGACATTTTGACTTTAAACTTCAAATTTATGGCAGCAGGACCGACTATTGTTCATCCTTAAATTACAGCGCAAAGTATCGGATTACTGAAACATTTAATGTAATAAAAAATCAAAGAGAACCTGTTAAAATAGCATGAAAAATATATGTTTTCAATGTGTAGCTCAGTATAGCTTGCACATGGTTATGCCATTCCATTCGACTAATTTCATTCATCGTTAAAGCATGAGGGATAAAATTTCAGTTTGTTTAGAATATTTGAAAACATATTTTTGTGGTAGGACTTACGTCATTTTGTATCCTGAAATTGTTTTGGTGTTACAGGTGATCTCATAATATAAAGATCCCCTTTTGATTGCTACTGTCTTCGAATATTGATTTGACAGTAGACAGTTGGAGACAATTGGAGTGCAGAATTGTGATTTAACCAACTTTGTTGATGTGTTGTTGTTGCTGAGTTGCAATTTCGTTTTTGTAATTCGCAACAGTCTATCTGTAACAACGAGTGTTTGGGTTTTATACATATTATTAAGCAATTTATCGCACTAATCGACAAACGGTTGTAAGGTAACCAATACTTATTTTTTAAATAATAAATGGAAGGGGTGTTTTTTTCATGGTTTTTCCTTCGTTTCATGTTTTATTTGTCGCGTTTTTGGGAAGAGGTAATGGTTGTAAATCGTAGTGGTTAAAATGTAAAAGAAGATGTGAATGCTAGAAATTGTTGTCTGGCGAATCTGAGTAATTTTGAACGGTTCCTATTCTTATGCGGCTACTGTTGGGAAACTTTATCACAATGTGATCTGCGATTTGGTTGAAGCAGATTGTCGATTGATGTCACAGAAATGATAAATTCCCATTTTTACCTTCCCATTTTTTTTTTCTTTTTTCCAATAATTCGATGGATCGCTCTGCATCTAGTGAGTTTGGATGACCCACATATTTGCTGTAATTTCCATTCCTGGAATATTGTTTCTGCTTCTTTTTTTTTTTTAACATTCCCTTCAAAAATCCGTCTGTCCCAAATTAGCGTATATTTATCATTGTGTAGATGAGTTGAGGTTGTTTAAAAAAAAAAAAGATTGGTGTGTTTCGTTTTATTAGCTTTATCATGGGTGGGAAAAATCAAATCATTTTATCGATATTATGGAATTTGCAGATGGGAGACGACTTATTGCAGTTTTTTGCAAAAAAGTCCGCTAAAGTGAAAGATAAGAAAAAAAAGGTAAAGCTGAGTGTCGATGAGGTTGGGCAGGTACTTGAAAGAAAAGCGAAGCGACAGGTTGGTTGTCTGATTTTTTTTTTTCTTTTTTTTTCTTTTTGCAACACATTCAAACATTGTGAACGGGTACGAAAACAAGTAACGGAGAGAGAAAGGAATTACTTATTGCTTATGCGGTAAGTTTTTTTTTTGTTAAAGATTGAGAAAAGAGAAGAATAAAATTATATGTCCAAGATGATCTATTTAATATTCGATCCTCATCCGTGTAATCATGCTTTGTTAGGAAGAACGCGATCGTGAAGATGAAGAAGAGGAGCGGCGTGCCCAGGATGATGCTGCCTTTTTTGACAAACGTCCGGAAGATTCTGAATGGCTTGAATATAAAGATACAAATAAGTTCGCTTGTTTTCTTCTTTTTTTAATGTTTTTTATCTATATTTGAATTTGAACGATTTCAGACAAGTTTCTGTAAGTGTCGGCATATTTCCCGGAGGAATATTTGATTCACTTTCATTTTGCAATTTAGATGCTTAAACTTTCTCTTTAAAAGAAAATCCGATAATTGAGATTACATTTCGTTATTGGTGATTTAAAAGTTTTATATTTCTGCTGTGGTTGAAATTTGAGCTTCTTACAGAGAAATTGCGCTCGAAGAACTTGGAATTCGTGATATGAATCTTACTGAACAGGCTGAGGAAGCTTTGGAAGACGAAAAAGCTGCTACCAATGAAGCCCCGAAAACTTGGAGCACTGCGGAGGTTTGTTGGTTCTCGAACTATAATTTTGTTTTCGTCTTTCGGTTAATATTTTTTATCTCCGTCTCACACTGCATATCCGTGTTATGAACAGAACGTTTTCAGATCTTATTGTTTGCTGTAATTGTTCACTGGAATTCTTGCCTAATAGAAAATATGAGATGGAATGCTATAGTAAGGCAGATGTCTACTATTTATTTAAGAAAAATGCTACTTTTATTGTAGAAAAAGGAATCTGAGGAAGTTGTTCTACCAGTGCCTAAAAAACAAACGACGGGTGTTTGGAAACCTCGTTGTCTAATGCAAAATATTGCACGAGCTGGTGCGGTACCAAATATTAATGACCAGGAAGTATTCCCGACTTTTGAAGCTGCCGAAAAAATTGAGAAATTGAAAAAGGATGATGAAAAGAAGAGGTTGTTTTATGGCGGACTCTTTTATTGTTATTTTTGTGATATCGTCCCATTATACCGATTTTTTTATATAACGATACGTTTGTTGTCTAATTTCAGACGCAATGATGGATTCACAACAGTAACATTTGACAGGGACTCATCAAGCGTATGGACGAGTAGGGGAACTTCCAACAATACATGGCACCGTGCTGGTGGTGGTGTGTCGTCAACGAACGCCGATCGTACTGCCCTACTTTCAACTGTTAGACAAGTTAGTATTTTACTTCTTTTTTTTGAATGATCGTGGGAGCTTGAGTCGTAATTTTTGTGCATGAGCGTGTCATATTTAGATAATCCTATAGGAGATATGTGGCGAATTTTCAGGTGACATCAGGTGGAGCACCAAATCCAGTACCTCCGCCACAACCACTTCAAACGAAGAATCCTAATGCTTACGTTCCCCCTTCACGACGACGTGCACAAGCGAATGCTACCAAAGAAATGTTGTGAAAACAGGCCTTGCCAGAAGTGGACAGTTTTGTTGTTCAGGAGACTTGATTCGTAGTTATTTCCTGCATCCTTTAAAAGCAGATCTTCTTTTAATTTCGAAAATTGTGAAAAGCAAAACTTCTGAACAGTGTTAAAAATCTTAAAGATAATACCAATAATCGATATATTTTTTTAAAATCTATACCGTAAGATTGGTTGGCCGTATTGCTAGTCCCGCTGGATTTGTGGCAAAGAATTGCTAAGTTAGTGCGGCTTTGGATTATTTATAATTATTTTAATGAAATCGTATGTATTTGTTGTCATTTACTCCGTCTTTTTTTTTTTTTTACTTTACAAAACATTGAAATTGTGCTCTTTTCTTTGTTACGAGGTATTTATCTGTTGTTTCTTCTTGTGCTTTTTACAAGCTTCTTTTACTTTATGTGAACGATGGCACTAGTTTTAAGTACATCACGTGTTCCTAGTAGGTTTTTGCCATACTTTTGCGTAAGGTGTTTCTTTATTTTCTTTTTTGGATAACGAGTAGTTTGTTAAAGAAAGTTGATTTACTTCGATAATTTTTGTTTTTCAGCAGCTTTCTCTTTATTAGTACAGAAGAGTTAAGAAAGGATTGCCGATGCTAACAAGTTATTCTGTGTAATTTTTTTTATTTTTTTAGATATCAATGTCCCCTCTGTCATATAATCAGGAGTGTCTGAGCGTTCTGTGCTGCGATTACTTTGGTAGTGGTTGAAGTGCTAGTAGCATAGTCGTATGTTGAGCACCATTATACAGTTTCTGGGAGTTACAGTGTACTGTGTACTCGAATATTGTCATTCTGGTTTTAAGTTTCAATTTTAAACTGGAAATTTATTCTCGGAAAATCTCACATAATTATAATATTAGTAAGATTTCCAAGGAGCTGGACTTTGGGCCAGCTTCATATCAATCTTGTGTGTTGTGGGCACATTCCTGATTTTTTATTTTTCCGTGCACAACTTGAGCAATGTTTTCGCAGGACTGTTTATTTATTTTGGGTTATTCTTTTTGCTTTTTTTATCAAGGAAATGAAATAAGGACTTTTGTATCGTTGCACATTTTGCTGATTTTGTTCTTTCATTTACCTTTCCACAGGTGACTGCTTGTATCTTAGTTGATATGGAATATACGCATATATAAGGTAGTAGGTCTTGTTCTTATTTCTTCTAATTTGTTGGGTTTATTTGATGGCTGGATGGGTCTTTTTTTTTTTTTGCAAGTGATATTTCTATCATGCTGAAATTCACTGCGTTACAAGGGATTCGTCGAAGTGAGGGTTGTAATGTTTTGTGTTTTTCTTAAATACATTAAAGGGCCGAAGCAACAACGGCATTACAGTGTAATGAAATAACAGAAAGTTTAAATAATATGCAAAATTGTTGTAACGGATAAAACTAGATTGTTTTCGCCGTGCAGTATGGTTTCGATAGACTGGAAATGTGTCGCATGCATTGGAGGTATTTTGAGAGGATGAAAGTCTGAATAGTGGTTTAGGGGAATGGCGTTGTTAGGTGGGATTTGTCAGGTAGTGAGGGTGAGAACTTGAT
Organism: Setaria digitata; assembly: GCA_003640385.1. Classification (NCBI taxonomy): domain Eukaryota; kingdom Metazoa; phylum Nematoda; class Chromadorea; order Rhabditida; family Setariidae; genus Setaria; species Setaria digitata. Next base: position 65,270 of record RCAB01000105.1, read on the forward strand.
TGGTTTACTCAGCTTTTTCGAGGTTATCACAATCTCGTGAAGTTTCTGGTATCAAGTAGGGAAGTGGAATGAGAATCCATAGTCCAACGAAACAACGTTTCCGTTCGTTATAGTTACTATTGGTTTATACAGGATAACATACTCTGAAATGGTGCATTTCGTTAAAATGGCATACTAAAATGCTTGGACAAATTTCTTCAGTGCTACGAAGACCCTCGAATCTGTACCGTTCATCTCCTTGTATTGCTTCAACTTTTCGATTTTATATGGATGTAGCATCACCTTTGACGTTAGTTTCGTTTATTTTATACTTTTGATTGTAGAAGTTTTGTCTACCTTCTAGCAGATATCTTTCATCCGGTCCAAAAGGCATTTTTTTAGAAACACTCTAACGCTATATAAATGCCGACTTTTTTCTAGCTACTTGTGCAGTAAGCGTTTAATGTCTTTCTATTGTTTGGTACTTAAATTTCAGGTCATCTTTTGAACAAAATTCAGCACCTGAGTTGGATCGGTTGTTTAAACGTATCGAATTAGAATACAGAGGCCATGATAAGATGGTGTTGAAATCATACACCACATTTTTAAAGGTAAGATTATTTTGCAGCAAATTGTTGCAGTTAAGATGTTCATGTAAATACATTAAGACTCATAAGATCTAATAATGAGTAGAAGTAAGTCAGATCAAAACTAATGTAAATGCTGAGACGTGTTCAGATTAAAACAAATCAAGTATCTGAAAATTAGTGAAAGATGTAAACTAGAATGAAAACATTTAGAGCGGAAACGTCAAATTCTCGTTAATAATAAACGCAATATCTCGAATAATATGTGCATATTTTAAACATGTGTTTTTAAATTGTCTGTGATTACTTTTCGCAGATAGATGAGAGTTTGTTGTAACAAGACGGTAAGGTTTAATTTTGTGAAGAACTTTTTTCAGGCCGTTTGTGACCATCTGGAAATAGACGTAGTTTCTATAAAGGTGTTTCCGTATGTATGGTGGATCCAAAATGCTCTGAGAGCTAAATTTGCAAAAAAGAAGAATCAGCTTCATTACGAAACAAGAACACATATTCGTCAGTTTACAATCCAGAATGTCACGGGTAGTACGGCGAGTACATTTCTGGAATACATTCAGCGAAATATACCGGAAGGAGTTGCAATGAAAGTTAGCTATGATGAAATCGCGATGTTACCGGAAAGTATTCAGACGAAAATGAAGCTTCTACAATTAAATGATGAAAAAACACCACCACTGATGAGTGAGAAGGAAAAATTTATTGTTGAAAATCTGCTTAGCGAAGGAAGTACTAGCAAAGTACCAGTTCCGGCTGAAAAGACCTTGTTATCAGATGATGCTTCAAATACTTCTGAAGCAAAAACCAATCGGTAACTGCTACTTTATCCGGAATAAAGTAGCTTTATTGCTGACCATTTATTTTCTAGAAAAAGATATTTTCGCTTCGGTTCAAGTTCGTGGCTTAAAAACTTTTCCTCGCATTTGAAAGCGCCTTTGCTGTGAACTTGCTCCACAAAAACAATGTTTTCAGTTAAAGAAAAGTCCCAGAAAATTTAACGCTTACGATATCTGAAGCTGTCTATGGTAGGTCAGATTACTGAATGAAAGCGTGATCAGGTTATCTAATCTCCATTTCGTTTAACTATGATTCTTCACAATATGAATACATGCTAGCCGTTCTTCCATCCTATCCGTTATTGTATGGTTGGCTTATAAAGCCAACTTCTTGTGCGTAGTGTATAAAAATTCTGACATAAAAAATGGCCAAAGCAACCATGCTGAATTCGCTTCATGACTGTTTGTTATTTCTTTTCTTTAATTTCAAGTGGTAAAAATGTATATCACAAACATTATGTATGATTCGCAGGTCATTCCAACACTGACACCTTTACCTGAAAAAGATTCCTTTACAACGTGCGAACTTTTTACGTACAAGCGTTTACTTCGGCGTCATGTATCATTCAGGCAGATATTGTCAGATTTGCTGAGAGTTTAAATTTTGGGTAGAGATTGTTGTTGTCTGTAATGACAAGTCACCTGGCGTATGATAAAAGTCTTGAATTTGGGTGTCTCTAGGTTCCAGGTTCGAATGATAACTGAAATTCTAAATTCTAGCGCAGTTAAGTGTAAGACTTGGGTTGCTGTGACGGGGGAAGTGACTTCCCACTTCCGACAGTTTACACTGAATTATTGTTTTATTGATAATTTTTAGGCCTTAAACCCTCAATTCTCAGTCCACCTATACAATCAGTGCTCGCGAATATTTATTCACAAGCTTTCTACAGTATTTCACGAAAAGGGGTAGCATTGGCTTGGTTAAGTAATTCCGACCATATTCATTTAAATGTCAGGAAATTCTTAGCAAATTGAGAATCTGTTTTTTTTATTCTTATTTTTTAAACTTTAAAGAATTTTAGACCTTTCAATATATGGTCGATTATGTGATCCATTCGAATTATACGTTTCCAAGTAATCTGTAGAAGTTTGAAGCAAACTTGGTGTCCATTTGGGTAACATATACATCCATGCTGTTACAATATTACCATTACCGTTCATTTCAACCTGATGCCATTTTTCTCCGTCATTGTGCAAGGATTCAAGAAACATTACATGAAGGTGGGTAAGGGTAAACAAACCTACTTGTTGTAATTTTCTTTTGTAGAAAGTGGGATGTCCTTCGAATTCATCAAGTGCTCTTAATTTTTCCTCATCAACTTCATATAATTCACCTTTTATACGCTGTAAAACATTTTTTTTTTTGCATTTTACTCAATATATTAGCAGACTTATTTCAATTCCAATTAAGGCAGTTTAATATACGCATTTATCGTAATTTCTTAAATTTTTCTTTTGGTAAATTGATTTTGCTCTAGCTTTCAAAAAAATTAAGTATAATGTGGGAATGACGTGAATCTCAGGTAATTCTCCGTGCTGTAGGTTGTAAAAATTATCCAATGGTTTCTTTTTTTTATCCCACATCTTCAAGAAGTAACCGTAAAAGTTATAGTATGTCCAGCACAGTGACTTATATATGAAGTTAATACAGGTTCTCATTTACAGTTCCAGCTTAAATTTTCATTTTAAAAATTTAATTCATTTTTAATTTCCTCCTCTACCATTCTTCTCCACAAAAAGAATCTAGAACCGATCTAATCTAATTCAATTCATTAAAACTTTTTCCTCGTTGAACAAATGATCTGGACCACCTGAAAACTTACGTGTCCTGTTCCGGGTTTGTCCAAACAAAACGGTATATTGGATTCGGAAGCGATAATGAGAGGGTATGCACTAACAGTTTTACCGGTTCCAACAAACTTTTGTATTCCGGTCGCCGGATCTGTCATAATTGATGCATTCGGCTCGCCGCGTTTTAGTGTCCCATAAACAAATACCAAAGCGGTCCGGATAATTTTTGCTTTTACGCTGTTTGACATCTAAATTTCGAGATACTTTTTTATTTAAATGGCTGGACAAAAATTAAATTTTGGCTGAAATTAACCCCGGGAAATTTTGCAAATGTTAGGATAAGTGTTGAAAAAACAATTATATGCAAAATCAAAATTAACTAAAACTAGCTTTCCGAGGTTGACGATAGTGGTGGCGTCCTAGCTCATTTGTCTTCCGGAATGGAAATTCAGGAACTGAAACACCACACCTACAATCTCTTTTCCGACATGAAAGGTAATAGATACGATGAACCAGAAATTCAGGGAGTGAAATTCCGGTTCGGCCCCTTTCATTACTCTTTAAAACAATGACGAACAGGATTGGAGGGGGGGGGGGTAGAAAATGGAGCGGAAGTTTATGATTCTACGATTGACCTGTTCGGGGCTTTTGTTGTTTTTATTGAAATTAACTTAGCACAGGTCACTCTTTCGATCCCCTATTTCTAAATTGGATCCGGAAAACTGTTCCGTTATCTAGAGAAACAAACTACTTCTGTGACTGGAAATTGAATTTAACAATGAAATTTATTTAAAGCATTGTAATAAAATACATATTGTTTAGGGATAAATTCATTTATGGTTTTAGAAGGAAAAAAACAAAAAACGAAATAGCATAAGAAAGGGAAAATTTAAGAAAAAGATGAAAATTAAAAAAATATATGTGATATTGTGAGAGTCATACAAGCAGATTGTTATAACAGATTGAACATGTTGGAGTGTCCATTTTGATGACCACACTGTCCCTATGCTACTGGATCAATGGACGCTGACCGGTTCTTTGTTCGTTGTGGTCATTCCTTTTGGAAGTAGTATTTCCCGAGATTTCCGGGAGATATTATTTCCTCCCGAACTTTTGTTGTTCCTTTTCTTTTTATCCCGAGGACATTTTCATTTGCATTTCTATTTTCCCCAAATGAAATCTTAAGAATATTTCGAACTATGGGTTTCCAGTGTAAGTTTGAATGAATTCATGTGACATTTTATATTGAAATTATTTGTGTATGGATTGATACTGGAATTGATTACTAATATGAATAACACATAAACTGATCAATGCGAAGTACAAATGTAATATGCACTGAAAGTAATATGAATTTATGGCATGATTTAGGGGAAGAATTGGACGTGGTTTCTTTTTCGTTTTTAAATTTCGTCAAAATAAGTAGTCCTAATATCGACACTGTTGAAACTGGCTTAAGGAAATTGCCAGCAGAAAATAGTTGTTCAGATTGACGATTTAATTAGCATTCACTCTATGTCTTATCTGTGATTTGCAAAATCTTTGCTCCCTCTACTGATATAAATGCATATTCTAATTCTCGCGGAATATATTAGATGAACCGATTTAGCCATTATTTTCGTAATTGTTTGTCTGTTTGCTGATATTTTTCTTAACATCATTTGCCTAAATCAAACCTGACATGTTTGACCAAATTTTAATTAATTTTCTAATTACTTGAAGTAATTGCTTGTTTTTTGTTTGCATAAAGCATGTTGCAGGTAAAAAAAAAAGTTTTTTTTGACTTGAATTAAATCCTTGAAATTACTTGAATTATCCTCCTAAAGAATTTATAATGGGAATAAGTAAGATAGAAGAAATCTGTGTAATAGATTTATATGACAGTCCTTTCAAATTCACAAAAAAAAAAATCATGAAGTGTAAAGCATGTGATTTATTCTATTGACAGGTTTGTTTATTGTCCGTATTTCTTAGATTTTTTACAAATTCATTTATTAGGAGGATAATGATAGCATTAATGTCAAGATATCGGTGATAATTCTTTGTCGTTATTCTGTATAACAGAATTATCATATTATTACCAATACGCTATCATTACAGATATGAGAGGTAGTTATAACGATGGTGGTAGTAGTGATAATAGTGATCCAGATGAACGCTCACCGTCTCAAGTGAAATCTGAAATTATAGCTCAAAAAATGCTCAAGAAATTGTTGGTTAACCGTTCCTTCCAGAAATATCTTGTCGATAGTACGGTAAAGAAAATATTAAATGATCCAGACCCGACTGGTACTACTACTACTAATAATAATAATAATGGACAAAAATTTACCGCACAAAAATTTGGATTTAATTCACCAACAAGTACTTATCGATGTGCTGTTATCTATGAAAAGATCGATTTATTGATATGCCATTTGAAACTTATCACAGAATCATTTATTAAAAGTTGTAAGTAAATATTGCATTATCAGTCATAATTATAATGATAAATATAATTAAGACACAGAATTCATATTTCATATCCTATTTTAATTATCACAAAGTGAAATTTTATGAGAAATGCCATTCATTTAATATTGTATCTTATCACAGGCAACTGCTGCGTTAAAATTCCTTTTTTTTTTTTCTCCTATCGATCATTTATAATCATTATAATCAACTGCATCCACTTCATATTACCTACCTACCTTTCTCTTTTTTCCCTACGAATAGATGGAAAATGAGGAAGTCAGTGAAGGAATGAAATGTGGATGAAACATAACCATTTAAAGATAGTACCACGTGATGCAGGATGCAGGTAACGCCTATCATACCAGTCTGTTATCATTTATTATCATTCTTATCTTGTTTCTTATTCCAGCAAATCTAGCATTCTGCGATATTGGTGCCAATGTAAATCGTGATGCTGCTTTGCTCTTTTCCGTCCGACTACAATTAGAACAGTTCCTGAATTGCAATCAGTTTCAGTTGTTACGTTTTGAACAATTTATCCGACGTCTTTACACTTTGCTACGTTGTTTTGCTACTAGAATTTCAACGTTAGTTATTATGAAAGAAGTTTTCTTTTTTTTTTTCCAGTTGGCATTATATTTATCATAATTGGTAATTATTTTCATTTGATGTTACTCAATAGTCATTATAGTATTTTTATGTTTAATTGTTTTAAGTGATAAAAAAAAAAATCAATTTCACGTTAGGATTGTCACCATTTTCACAGATGAAATGATTAATTATTGGTTACCAATTTTTATTTTAGAATTATCAGTATTAATCAATTTATAATGATTCGTATACTGTATAATTTAAAAGGAAAAGTACAAACGTTATTATTGAAGGTGAAAAAGATTAATCAATATTTATTATTAAAAACAATCATTAGAAAAAATCGTAATGGTAGTTTTTGTAATGTATCGTTAAAAAGAGCAACTAATTAATCAGTTAAATCGATGTTTTTTACAAAAATTAAGTTTTCAAATTTTTTTTTATTTTTAGTCCATTTCAAATTGCCAATTGTGCATTCTTCGCTAGTTGTTTATGCGATTTGTTGTATCGTTTTGAGGAATTTTGTTCGATACACGAAAAGAATTATGCGATAAAATTTAAACAACTTCATAAAGCAATTAGTATCTTCCATGATATTGTCGTACGACGTTTAAATGAGGTTTCCACATCATTTTAATGAATAAAACGTGAACAACCTATATCTCTTACGAAACTCAGTACCATAAATTTCGTTTTATTCTTTCCTTTTAGTAACAAAAGCAGTAATACATTACTTTAAACGATTAGTACTGTATGAAAATGATATCATCTGTAGATTACATTTTTTTATTAAATTTTTGATTTTTTTTTTTCGATGTTTCAGCAAAAATTGACCAGAATATTTTGCCATTAAATTACAATAAAAAAAATGATATTGTACTCTAGCGTATATTGTTCTGTTTTAATTTTTAGTATTTCAATTTAGAATGTTGATTTCAACAATTTTTTTTTTCGCCAAAAAAATCGGACCACGCTATTTTTTAATTAAAATTCTTTTTAATTTTATTTTTATTTTACAGATGGTTACAGCAAGAATCAAAGAAGAATCGACAACGAAAAAAGTAGCAAAACTAAAAACCTGTGAAATTAGTCCATTACAATACACTCCACATAGGCCAAAATCTGCAGCGACTTTTCATGAAGTTGAAAAAACACTACGTAGTCCAGGATATTTATTACCGCACGAACTTCGTGTACGTTATTTTTTGAAGTATAAGTGTAACGATAATCTGTTACGTACGTGATAGGTTTCAATTTCTCTATGAACCATTCCGTAACGTCAAGGGATGATTTTCCATTTCAGTTACATTCGTGTTCAAATGTAGCATAAAAACGTGTAGGATAACGCAGTATATTTCATTCGACTATTTTCATGCAGCACACAAACTTGTAAGGTAACGTGCAATTACATAAGTTGCTTATATCTCGATAAAAACATTTTGCAAATATTGCTTAGTGATTTTTAAAATATTTTAATCTTTTTCTAGGTAAGACGTCGTTCGATGCTATCACGTCGAGCTACGGCATCATTTTCACCTGCAAAAGAAAGATTCTCCAAACACATGTCGCAGAAAAATATTCAAGGCGAAGCAGTCCATCGGTGAATGAAACTTCCCCAATCATTTATTTGTTAAAGTTTTGAATTAGCATCAAGTTAAGTCTGAAATTCTGAGGAGTTGAGAAAAACATAAAACCAAACAGTGTGGTAAAGAGCCATTATTTATAGTTAGTGCAAAAAATTTGATTTTTTCCATTTCCAATTCATGAATATCAAATCTAAGAAGTACTTCCAGTGTTGAAAAATCAAGTCTCTCTAGTATTTATTTCTTTTTCTCAATGTAGGGATAATTATTGCATAGCAAATATCACAATGCTTTATTTTAATTATTAAATTTCTCTCTATATTTTCATTTTAAATATTTTTAATTCATTTCTCTTTCAATCGTCGTAATAATTCCCTTCTTATCCGCTTTTTTTTTTTAGATTAGCTCGTGAACTAACCGAAGAAATGGTAAATGATTTAGCTACACGTGTCGATGATGTGATATTAATATCCAAATAATAATTAATTATTATCGCTATCAGTTTAGTTTATTTTATAACATCAAACAAAATGAAATGAAAATTTTATGTGGAAAAAAAAAGTGTCAATGAAATATGTTCTACTGTTGTTTTCTTTTAACTTTTTTTTTTTGATAAAATAAAGCATAGTGAAAAAAATTCGTCTCCCTAAGGAAAAATGAAAATTTAATAACTTAATAGATGAGAGGTGAAAGGGAAAAAAACAGCAAGCTTATATTTTTGAAATATTTGATAAATTTTCGGAAAATTTTCACTACAAATAGATATTATGGCAGAATATAGTCAATTGTTTATTCTCAGTGACAAAATCTATTTGCATTCAGATGCGTATATATTTTGTTGAAGAGAGTATTTATTACTGAACTAATAGTATGTAGTATCAAAAGAGAATTTTTGGAGGTTAAAAAAAAAGGAAAAATTTATGCAAAATGTTTTCTTCATCTCTCTTCTTATCTTTAAAATATATCTATGAATTTAATTTACCTGTGTGTATATGTGACAGTCTTTCAATTGAATTATCCCCATTGTTATTCTTAGTTGAGCAATGCTGTCAAAGCTCTATCACTTTTGATGAAATGCTTATAAATAGATGAATGGAGCAAATGTTATCAATTACATAGACAGTCTCTTGATAAATGATTGATTTCTGATAAATATTGTTAGTTTTACAATCATTCCTGTGATTATGATACAAATGATCTCCTTACGTTGTACGACTTTCTGCAATTTTTTAATTATTAAATTTGAAATTGCTGTATCTTGTAACTATAGAGATGTATTGTTGTTTAGATTTCTTAGTGATAAGAATATTAGATTTCTAACAATCCTAGGTTTTTTTTTTCAGGAATCTGACCAAATAATGTAAGTTATGGCTTAACTGAGGTTGAGTTAACAAGTAAATAAATGACTCATGAAATTGTATAAAAGTAAACAAAATTCAAAAAGATTATTGATGTTTATTATAAGTTAAAAACAGTACTATTTCGTCCTTATTCATTATTTAATTTCTGTTTGTGTTTTTGTTTATTAAACATTTAATTAAATTTTGGGAGTAGACAAAAGACAAAACTTTTACGAATTAACGCAAATTTAAATTTGCTAACAAGATACACAGATTTGAGATTATTCGACAGAAATCCAGTATTTCATGGATGCAATTTAATGTTCGTAATAGTGCCGTCACTTTCCTGTACGAAACAATTTCCTGACTATTGAACTAATAATGTGGAGAGTAATATCAAGTAATGTTGATATGATGATAGTTATAACGATAATGTTGATATATATATGGTAATAGCGCAATATATACAAAGGTGGAAATGCATGATAAGAACTAACACATTAGATGATAAGAGTTCCGCATCAACTTTCAGCAGATAACAGTTGATTATGATCAAAACTCATAAATGAATGGGAAAAAAAGGACAGTTAATGATTGAATGCATAGAAAAAGATTCAATAATAGAGCATGAATGTATGTATATGATGGTTGTGATAAGAACCCGTTAAACATCGGAAGAAATAATGAATGCATGTTATATCATCGGCTGATAAGGCCCCAATGCAATGTGCTGGTCTGCTTTGGCGTGACTTACTTCAGTAGCCATCGCCCAAATATTTCCGTGAATAATTGTTCCGATGGTGATAGGTGATAATATATGTACAGTACCCATCACTTATCAAAGATCTTTCCCTGTCCCACTTTCTTCATCTCTCCAGATGGATCTGTTGAAGTGGAGGCTGCCGCACTGGACCGCGACATTTTTGTTCCTGCTGTCATCTTTTTTTAATTTCTTTATTAATGAAAAAACATTTACATCAGGGTTACTCATTTATTAGTCTTAAATAGTATTACTTAATTAAAACAAAATTATAATTTATGAAAACCATTTAGAAATAATGAGAAAATGACGGAAAAAGAGGAAAAAAACACTAAAAAAAAAATCACTGTCACTTTGCGCAGCCTTTGTGATAAGCCTTAAGTTCGATGATACTGAATAGCAGAACACTATAAATGAGATGAGATCTGAACTATTCAACATAGCAGAAGCTCAAACACACGCCAAATCTGACCAGCACATTTAGTACGATAGATTTTATTAACTCTTTGTTAAAATTTTTTTTTAACAATGAGTAATTTCCATTAATATAATAATTATATATCTTTCGCATCTCTACACAAATTAATCATTATTATGCATAATTATTGTTCAATTTTTGTCACTTAAAAAATGTTCTAAAAATAGAAGATTTTTATAAACTGATAAATTTTATGTTAAAGTAAAATGAGAGCAAATTTCAATGATAATTTTGACAACATATTCACATTATTGATAATCACATATCTCTTTTAGCAACAGTGTTTAGAATTTTATCTTGAACATTGACAGAATACTAAATTATCCATGAACTGATGAAGAATTAAACGAATCTATCAAACGGCACTGTTGGGTGATCGTAAAGTCTTAATATGAATATCTACTGAACTTCATGGAAGTAACTGAAAACACAAATTATAAAATACATGAAGTGAACATTTGACATAGCTGTAAGTTAATCATATGAAAATAATATAATAAATTAAGTCAAATTAACCTAGAGGAAATTGAAAGAATTGGGAAGTGTATATACACATAGGTAAAGTGTTCCTTCAAATAAATGAGGCAACGACAAACATGACATGCTAAAGTGGTTCGCAGATGTATGCAGAAGCTTAACCAGAAAACCAAGCAAAAAGTTTTGGCTTGCGAAAATTTTTTTTGTGCAATATTGAACGAATTTATATTTCATCTAGTTCAGTTAAGATTTACAGCTTCTTTCTGAGATGCGAGAATTTGTATTTGATCTGGTTCAACTGAGATTTACAACCTCATTTTAAGGGTATGGGACCCAGCACTTGATCTGTTTCGGTTAATATTTACAACATTGTTCTGGGAGTATGAGAATTCATATTTGATCTGCTTCAATCAAGATTTACAATTTCTTTTCTTGAGTATGGGAATAGCATATTGGATCCAATTAAACCGAGATTTACAACTCATAAGGACTTTATATTACAGATTTAGAAGTCAACAATTGTATGCAAAATTTTTCACTATGCTGAAATTTGAGAACTGCAAAAGAGCAATTCTGCAAAGAGTTAACATGGTCTAGTTTGATGGATGCTGTTACAGTCAACTGTGCATGTCACAACATCAGTAAATCTTAAGAGCAATATAAAAAATATTGCATATCAGTAGTTCAGTAATGAAATTTATATGTAATACTATAAAGTAATTATATTTTCTGACTAAACTTTCATGTATAAATTGTATTTTGAAATGTCATATGTATATATAATCGTATTGATTTTTACTGTTTTTTTTTTAATGACCTATAAGTTGTAATTAAATTTAAGTTTAAACTACACAGTGAATTTTTAACGAGACGAGTTTTGACAAGCTGTTTTTCATTCAGCAATACGATGGCGAGTTCATGTTTCTTCTCAATTCTTTTTTTTTTTTTTTTTTATGATATTAGCTTTAATTCAGCAATTAACAAACTCATTTATTGCACTAATTTCAGGTTTTCGTATCCTTTTCTTCTACCACTACTTCCATTCACAACTCTACAGAAAACATGAAACGCTCAAAATTAACACCTTCAATTGGGAGCGTGCAGCCGCGTTAAAAGAAAGAGAGAGATGAAGCGCCGCAGATTTGGAACTTGTGGAGAAGGTGATGATGTGTAGTTTTACGTTACTTGAGATGAGGATTATGCAATTTTTATAGAGTCAACTTCCGAGAGGAAAGCTGCTGAAGTTGTAGCTTAAAAGACTAATATCATAATTTTTTAGCAGGAATGTAAGAAGATCCGGCCCGCCATTCTCGACCGAAAGAGACTGAACTGTTCAACTGATTGGTAACATTCAACAACGACAAACAAAAAAAAAGGTGAATGAAAAGAGAAGGCTTTTTCGCATCAAATTAACCTCGGATTCCTCGAAGTTTCTAATTTTTCATTTAGCAGTCGAATTCCTTACGTGAAAACGATTCGGTCGAAAAGACTTAACTTTTTCAGGGAGCATTGTGTATGCACTAGCTTAAAGTGAACTGTAAATGAGAACCACCAGAAAGATGGTCTATCCGACTGCTTTCTCATGTAATTTAGAATCTATTAAAATGAAGCGAAATATGCCAAACCCTTTTTGGTATTCAGCTACTCAATTCTGAAGTAGTTAATTTCTCACTCTTTTATTTGCTCTTAATATATCTAACCCTAGGACTTCTCTGTTGTCAGTTTTTCTCCAACCTCCTGATTTTATTCTTTATTGTTACTGAAATTGTTTTTTTTTGCCATTTACACTTGTAGCAATGTGCTTATTGTACTTCGAAATTTTTTTTGTTTACACTTAACTAAGTGCGCTTTCTGAAACTAAAATGAAATATGAATTTTTCCTCTTTATTAAATTATATCTTTCCTTTACTTATTAAAAACTTTTGGAACTAGACAACTGTTATTTATTATTTACTTCCTTATTATGTTATTTTGTTACCAATCAACTGATCTGTATTACTGATAACAGTTGTTTTTAATTATTCAATCATTGATTCATATTAATGCTATATTCGTTTTAAAGGTACATCATTTATGAATGAATACGAATGTATGCTGCAACCATGAATGCACTGCAGCAATAATTAGGCAATAGATGTATTGAAATATTTATTTTTAAACTTTCGTAAATTATCAAATGATAATAATCACGGTGGGATGACTTCATTTGGTTTCCTGGTTAATTCTCGTAAACGATAACTGATAAAACATGATTGACCTTGATCACCGATCAGTAACGCTTTTTGTATGAGACTTGGATTTGTTTGCCATTCAAATGGTTCATTTTCATTGAGCTTTAAATAGACCAAAATAATATCATTCTTTTTTTCCGATGTAATCAGTTTTCAATTTCAAATATTGCTTAGAACTCAATATGTTTTCAAACATTTTGAGAAAAAAGGATTCAGTGATAACTTTAACAAAAACGGGTACTTAAGCAGTTAAACGGAATGAAACTAGAACTTTTTATTTTATGAATTGCAACATTGAACTTCATATGCGTTAAAATTAATGATCTGTTAATGCTTAAACGAAATTTATTGTGTATGAACCAGAAGTAGTATTGATTTTGTTTAAATGGATGGTGTTAGATTTATAGAAAAAGAAAAGTATTTCAAAAAACTTTCATTTTATCAAAAAATTTAATTTTCCTTTTAATAAGTAGTGAAATTAAGTATTTCTAATGCACTATTAATTAGATGCTTTCTTCAGGCTATCTCGTTTTAATCAAATGTTACATGATCCGCAATTTTTCTTTTTTAAAAATATCAATACTTAATTCTTATCTCACTAGTAAAGTTGCTAACTTTTAATAACATCCTTTTTCTTTTATTTCCAGTATCAAATTTCACCTTTAACCTGACGAAAATATTACTGATCAGTTTGCGAATTGTTCGATAATCAGGCCTTTCAAAATATCTGCAAAGTGTACATTTCGATTTGTTATTGAACAAGGCTTGTGTTAAAGAAGAAAAATAAAGGAACTGTAACTTTCCAGTTTTCAAGTTCCAAATTCTACTAGCATGCAATATGCACATAGATATTGCAGTATTTTATCAACTTTTAAGTAGTACGAGATGACGTTGCGATAGTGTTAATGATAATTCATGAATAATTTAATTTTCGATAATAATTTTTAACTGATGTAGTTCATTTTCCTAGATCAGTTGGAGAAATGGAATTTCAAATCGAAATACTTAATTTGTATTATCGATTATTTCAAGTATTTTATCAAATTCTTCTGGTACTCCCTTAAGCAGTTCATATCGTCCACTACCTCGTGCGTAACGTTTCCATTCACCAATTAGCATATAATCATCACGGGGGTCTGCATTGGCCCATGGAAGTAGGCCTAAACTATAGCTTCTAAGACTAATATTGTTGTAAGTTCTAGCTCTGGGCTTTTAACGATATATATATATATATATATATATCATATATATTATATATATCATATATATATGTATAATTTTTATAAAATTAATCGTAAAATGAATTAATTTACATTAATTTTACTGCAAAATGATGATTTAAACTTTCTCTGTGCGAAATTACCAACACCAGTCATTAAAGAGTTAATTTAAAGAAATNTAGTTTACATTAATTTTACTGCAAAATGATGATTTAAATTTTCTCTGTGCGAAATTACCAACACCAGTCATTAAAGAGTTAATTTAAAGAAATGTAAAATTTCAGGCAAAATGTGCTTTCTTTTAAAGAGAATGATCAACTGAATTGATGATAAGTTATCGTTAATATGATAAATCTATGGACATATTGTTTAATTTTACTGCACAGTGGTGAGGCTATATAATATAGTTGAACTTGATCGAAAAAAAAGTTCTCTCGATTGTATGCACTCATCATTACTGTTTAAAGAAAAAAAAAGACTGAAAATGAAATGCAATAAATTTCGTAGGTTGAAGAAATGAACCTTTAATGAATTCACAAACCATGTAAAACCACGATTCAATATCATCCTTACGGCACTGATCTTTAAATGCATGAGCTGCTAATGAAGAATAGTAAATAGATCCCATAAGAGCAGCCGAACTTCTTGGCTGATAAAAGTTGCCATCTCGATCTCTTGAATAGTTTTCAAATAAATTATTCATGAATTTAATTGATAATTTTATAACGCTTTTTTTTTACAAATTATTTTGAAATCTTCATTAATCTTTTAGTACTTTCTGTTTCTTTTTTCATCAAATATCAAAGCTAGTTAGTTTAATTTGCATAACCTTCCTGCTCCAGCAATCTATTTACTTAAATTTCCATTTATTTATTCAATTGGACTAACTTAAGATGAATTAAGTACCATAGAAAAGAAGTTTAGTCATTTTCCTTTACCTAAATCGTCTGGCAAATCCAAAATCAATGATGTAAACTGTTTGACTGTCATTTTTTAAACCAATCGCAAAATTATTTGCTTTAATGTCACGTGAGAGCCATCCCGTATTATGCAATGTTTCAATACGATCCAATGTTTGCAAGCTGAGGCGTAATGCGGTTGTTAAATTAAACCTAAATTTTTAATTAATTTTAAATTAATTTACAATTTTTAATTAAAAGTTATGGCTAATTTTCACACATATATTTCAGTTTTTGAAAGAAGAAAAAGCGATATCACTTTTTGCCCGGTAAGCTACGACGTAATTTGCCCAAATCTGGGCCAAGGAGTTGCATGATGAGATATTTAATTTCTCTGGTACGTCCTTGGCCAATTAATTGCGGTATACCAAGCATTTTGGTTTTTTCAAATTCACGAAGTACAAAAACATCCAATTTTAGCACTGATCTGGAAAAAAATTTAATTATCTTTCAATAATAAAGGTTACTGAATTTTTCAATTTTTGATAATTAATAACACATTTTATTATATCTTATCACTTTTGGACCTTAGCACTACAAATTTGTTGCAAGAAACCATTGCTATCATTCATATTATTATAACAATTATCAAATTAAAACATTTGACGACTTCCTTTTCCTTTCATTTCTTTGCTTCTTTATTTTACCTATTTGATTGTCAAAATGACATTAGCTATTAAATAAGCTTGAAAAAATGCGTTCAATTTAGTTTAAGTGATATGAAATGACTAGGAAGCGAAATGCCTTTAATTTCATCTTTTTTAAAAAATTATTAATTCATACTTTTGTGGATCTTTGGTCTTTTCAATTTTCATCGCAAATTGCTCATTGGTGTTAACTTCTCTAACAACCATCACCTCACTAAATGGCCCTAACCAAATCTGCTTCAATACTTTGTACTTTTGGCCGCAATGAACAAATGTTCGGCCTGGCCGCAAAATCGACAATGCGTTAAATTGCTCGTCGCTCATGCTGATTTCAGCGTGACTGAAATTGAAAATTGTTGATTTTTGAAAATCTTCCAAATTCTCGCAAAACGAAACAATTTTAGCCATCCTACTAATTAGTCACCATTACACTGGAATATTTAATTAACCGTAGATTCAGGCTAACTTCATCATCTTGCCAGTGGAAATAAACTGTCTGCTTTTTTACATCATATCATTTCTACCATATATTATCACATTAAATCAATCAATTATCTTGATGAATGAAATAATTTTAATTTAATTTTTTTCATATCTAAATTTTTCAGAAAATGTTACTAAAATTTGATGCAATGTTTTGGCTTCGAAATTCAATTTCGTCCATCCCTTTCTCATTTCAAATGTCGCTAAACGTGATTTTCAATAATTATCATAATAATTTTATTGATAATTTGGATCACTCGCCAAATTTCTTGAGTTTTTTTTTTTTTTTTTTTTNGTAATAATTTTATTGATAATTTGGATCACTCGCCAAATTTCTTGAGTTTTTTTCTTTTTTTTTTTCAAAAAGATGAAAAAAAAAGGAATAATCCAATGAAGTTTTGAATAAATAACTGAACTTTTGTAACAAATGAGTATTATTCTGTAAAAGAAAGAGCTCACATCATTTGAACGACCGCATGCTACGAATGCTTCTTCCAAAAAAAAGAAAAAAAAAACTAAACTTCCAGAAAATTTCTTATAAATTTCTTCCTCAAGAGAAAAAATGAAATATTTGAAAAATTATTAAAGCAGATGGGTTTTCATCTATTTCACAAAAGAATCCCAAATTACAACTGCAATTAAAATATGAAAAAANTAAAAGAAAAAAAAACTAAACTTCCAGAAAATTTCTTATAAATTTTTTCCTCAAGAGAAAAAATGAAATATTTGAAAAATTATTAAAGCAGATGGGTTTCCATCTATTTCACAAAAGAATCCCAAATTACAACTGCAATTAAAATATGAAAAAAATAAAGAAAATTGAAGCATCAGAAAGTAAAGTATTTGTTGCATATAAAACAAATTAAGCAAAATTTTATGCATACTAGCAATAGCTGATCGGTAACTAATTGAAATTGCTTAACTTGAATAAGAACTCAAGTATCTATTTTTGACAATGATTCTTTTATACTCTTTCCAGAAAGAAAAATATTTAACCCTATTTCGTGAAATGATTTCATTTATTTTTAGGCTACCTAAACAATATTTGTAGTGGAAAAGTTATAGTAAAATTTGTGATTTCAAAATTTTAATTAAATCTACTTACCATTTCTTTTCCAAATTTCATAAAATATTTTCAAAATTTCTGCTGGTGCATTTTTTAAACAATCATATTAGAGATCGGTTACGATTACAAATATGTGGCAGCATTAAATATTAGTATTTGATTTCGAGTTTCAAGTTCATCTATTCCTTCACTCGTCTTTTGTTTATCTATATGTTGATCTGTTTGAAATTCTTCTTTTTCTTTAAATTTATTCAATTTATATTATATTATTATTAATTTTTTGGCCAAATTCTTCTTCTCTAAGCAATTTTAATTTCTGGTATTTCAAAATTTTCTTACCACTTAAATTTTGTGTTGGAATAAAATCTGGACTTACCAAAATTTGAGGAATTTGACCTGTTTTCTTACTTCGTCTTAAATTCAAAAGCTTAAACTTTGTTATTTTCAACTCTTTTTTTAAACTTTGTTTTGCTGGAAAATTTTCATTTATTTATTTATTTTTTATCTATTTAGTGATTTTTTTTTTGCGGTTATTCTTTCATTATTCTTGATAATTTCAAAATATTCAACAAATTCTGTTATCATATAAAAAATTCTTTACATCTCTAGCTTTCTGAAATTTTAGTAGGTTTAAAAACTTTTTTCCTAATTTGAATATGAGAAAATACAGGACCAGGACTTCATGATATTCCAGAAATGTAATGCAACATAATTATATCAAAAATGACGGTTTTTCGGTGTTATTATAATGAAATCCTAAAAATAAAAAATTCCCGCAAAAAAGGTTTAAAAATTATGCTAAGGGAATGTTCAAAGTCATTTATTATTATTAAAATATCAATTAGTTCCATTTTTATTGTTTCAGTTTAGTATCATAGAAAATGATTTGTTGGGCGAAACTTTGCAAAAGGAAATTCAAGTCAGAAATTGTGGAAAGAGAAAGTTCTAATTTAAAACTGCTGATTTTAACTTTTATTAATAAATAAATGGCGAGTTTTAAAATGGAAAGAAAAATAAATTAAACAAATCATCAGTATAAAAATGAAACAGAGGTATTATAAAATATTTAGTAAGAAAAAAATTTCAGAAAAGAAAGATTATGGAATAGATTTTAAATTATTTAAAAATAGAAAACTTTCAAACTTTCAGTTAATGTTAATTCTTTCACTCATTCTTTGAACTATCGATAGAAAGTTTAAAAAGAAGAAAAAATTTTTTTCTTCACATTTTAACGCTTTGCTTAGTCGAGTGTAACAACATAATATGCTTTTGATTATTTTACTGTTTCTTCGTATACGATGCGCCGGAACGTTTGATGGTTCCGGGACTGACGTTAACGTGGTACGTGCATACGTTAGAGTTCCATTTCACGTTTTGTAATGGACTATGTATAATTCATTTCTTTTTATTTCTTTAAAATTCAAATTGCTATGGAATTATTTTCGCTTTCAATAAGTGAATTATACACTTATTTTCCTTAACGCTTAATTAAACGCAAATAATTAAAATTTATCCGATATCACTGTACTCATCTTCTCAGGAAATTAACACTGTCAAGGGAAATAATAATAATGACATCTATTTTATTGAATAAATTAATTAATTTCTAAGGAAGCGAAATGGAATAAATGTTAAAAGCAAAATTTTCTATTCTCTTTTCTTCTCCAGAATTAAATCTTAGAATAATTTAAGTTGTATCTTTTTTAACAAGAATTTGAAGTCCAAAATTTAGTTTCGATTTGAATAGTTCTGCCTATCAGTGAAAAATCTGCATTTAGGCAAGCAGTTTAGAATTCAGAAATTAAGTGATAAGAATTGATTAAATAAAAATGGCATCGAATGTCTTATATGCTAGATATTCAATAAAAGCTTGAACAAGGTAACAATCAATTTCGAAGCTTAGTTAATAAGTTTACGATGCTAATTACCTGCCATTACTGATGGAACCGCGGAATTTAATTAAATATATAAAATTAATTATTAAACAGTTTAAAAAATGGTTGGAATAAAAAATTAGAGTTATATATATATATATATAACTATATATATATAACTATATATATATAACTATATATATATAACTATATATATATAACTATATATATATATATATATATATATATATATATATATATATATATATATATATATATATATATATATATATATATGTATGTATAGCTATTTTCCATTTTATAGTTTCAAATTTTATTTTTTTGTGAAAATTTTACAAAAAAATCGTGTGCTTTCTGTCTAATTAACTTAACTCCCATTTTCAATTTTTTTGTTTTTTAAAGAATAAATTTCAATTCGTCTTTCTTGTGCATTTCCCACTTTTATCTTTTGGAACTCTATTTCTTAAGAATTACATAAACAGCTTTTCTATTTCCTATTAAAATATTTTACATTTTTTTATCTCAAATTTTTTTTTTAGGAACTGAATGAATTACATGAAGTCCAAATCACTATTGGCATGGTAAACAGCTTTCTAAAATCAATTACGAAAAAAGATTTTAATGTGACATTTCAGGTACTTCACATCTTTGTTGTATTCACTTAAAAAAAAAAAAAAAAAAAATTAAAAGAAAGCTAATTTACCCTTTTTTTTTGATTTAAAATTTTGGTGATTTTGTCATGTAAAAACTTTTGATACTTATTAATAAATATCAAATATTAAAACTCACAACTTTTTTACCTAATTAGTAAGCAATGCAGTTAGAATTAATGAATTTCAAAAAGTTTATCGTTTTTACAGTTTGAAATTGTACGAGCTGTTGAAGCAGTTAGCCGTGGTCGTCTGGAATTAACAATTTGGTCGCATGAATTTTGGTATATTCCCGAACTTCTCGATGCAAAACAGTTTTGGTCCAAACAAAATTGGCTGAAATTACGCTTAAATTCGCGAACAGAATTGGAATTTTCACCGGAAATGATTTTAAAAAATGCCCTTTATTTCAAAGAACATCGAACACCATTACTAAATACAATATTGGAAATAAGAAATGATGGTTTTATGGTACTACATTCATTATACACTTTGGATATACCATGTACGAAAATCATACCCACTCAATCGGTATTGTTGTTATTTTTTTTTCCAATATTTTAGCAGTAATTGAAATTTTTAAACGCTTTTTTAGGTACAATTGGGATAATAAGTTAGAAAAGTTTAACCTTTATTTCTTTAAAACTTTTAAAAAATCAAGGAAAGGATTATTTTTAAGTAACCGAATACTTATTACCTTACACTATTTTTGTTTTTCATCCCAACATAAAAAAAATTGCTTTTTTTTTCTATTTCTCTGATAGCAATTATATTAAGCAACCAAATTTTGCAATCAATTCAACTTATTTTTAAAACTAAAACAATTATTGAAAAATCAAATATTGTTTTCTAAAATTTAGGAAAAACCAAAGAAAAGATCAGTTTTAGTTGATCGTGTATAAAAATCACGATAATAACTTTTTCTAGCAATTTCGAACTTGATTTTCTCACTTACTCTCAATATTTGTGTAATATTAATAGCAGTGATATTAATTTGCTGCAACTTATTACCTTACACTATTTCTGTTTTTTATCTCAACATAAAAAAAATCGCTTTTTTTTTTCTCGTAAATTAGTCATTTTCAAACAAAACTTAATCAGCCGATTTCTGACTAGTTGATTTCTCTAGTACTATCAAACTCAAAAATAATTTTAATTATTTGAACTTTTGATGTGCTACTGTATTTCTTCTTTCTGCGAAATTTTAAAACTTTCTAATTAGCAGAAATGCATCAAATACGAATTATGCGGAGTGGAAATTGTGGAAAGTCAATATGAAAGTAGTGTTAGCGCAGTATGTGAGCTTCATTACGGTAGTCTAATCTATGATAACAATCAAATTATTCTTAATTGGGCAACCAGTAGCTTTCACGAAACAAATATGGCATGTTCCGTAGAACTTCTTCCACGTTGTGTTATCACACGAATTCGACGATCTAAAAGGGAAACTGTAAGTGTGTTATAAACCTTTTAATACTCTAACTACAATTATGATTTAAATTGGAAATTATTATCAGAAATTACTGCTAAATAATATGTTGATTTCATATTTATTGGTTAAAAATTTTTCAATGATCGAAGATTTTGCATGAGTAAATATTATCTTTGTTCGCTTAGCAGAATTAAATTAAAATCTAATTAAATTATAATAGTTTACTAGGACAGAACAGTACTCCTATATGCATCAATTGCGATTTTATAAATTACAAAAGATTTATGTGATATGCTCGTGTTGTATAAAAATGTTTCATTAGTGTAATAATTTTTTTTAAAACTTATCACTTCTATGATTTAGCAAGACGAGACGAAAATATTTTCTTCCAATTTTATATAAACTTCTTTTTTCACAGAGAGCAACAAGTTTTGA
The DNA here is from genome assembly GCA_003640385.1 of Setaria digitata. Classification (NCBI taxonomy): domain Eukaryota; kingdom Metazoa; phylum Nematoda; class Chromadorea; order Rhabditida; family Setariidae; genus Setaria; species Setaria digitata. The sequence continues at coordinate 87,179 of RCAB01000105.1, forward strand.
TCATTGAAAATCGAATTGTTGATATTATCGGTAATAATCACTGATATAATTATTAATCATTGATGCTTGTTTTCGGAACACTTTTTCTTCATAATTTCAGACATTTGTTGGGCAGAAATACGACGAATTAGTTGCATGTATCGTTCTTAGTTTTCCAACAAGAGATTCTGTGTTAATTTGAAATAAGAAATGAACAGCTGTTATCATTGTTGTTTTCGTCTTTTGTTTATTAAAATAAATACAATAAAAATTTGTGTCGTGAAAGGAATGTTTAATTCGGAAAATAATTTAATTGAATAATTAGAAAAGAAAATTTGTCGCCACCAAGATAATTCTAGCGTTAGCTAAGTTGCAAAAAAGCTTTTAAAATTAAAAAAAAAAAAAAAAAGAAGAAAGTCTGAATTTATTAGCACTGCTAACAGCTAAATAACCTTCTTTAGATTTCTTCGTTTTTATTTTCCCAAACAAGATATATGCGAAAACTGCCTGCTATTAAATTTAAACTTTGTATTGAATAAAAATTTGAAATATCAGATTGCAACTGAATTTTCGTATCTTTATGTGAATTAAACTCAAAAACTAAAGTAGTCATAAAAAGGCAACGAGCAAAATTATCAAATTATTATTAAAGTGAAATATCCAATTTTTCCAATTTTTTTTTTGAAATAATAAATCTTTTAATTATAACAGACTTTTAACTATACGCTTTCTTCGGTTTTTTTTTTCTTCGTTTTATTACTATGTTTACTTTCTCATCAGAAAAGAAAAAAGAAAACTTAAACAAAAACTCTTTTTTAATTTCTACTTCCATTTAATATTTTATAATATGCGTGAAGTGCATCATTGCCGCTTGCATGTAACCCAATTTTTATTTTTTTATTTCTTTTTAAACTTCTAGAGTCATCATCCTCTTCTTTTATAGTACGCAACATTTTTTTAAATTTTGTTTCAAAAAATAAAAAAATGAAAAATAGTGATTGGCTTTTTAATGATAATCTAATCAGTCTTTTTTTTTAAAAGAAAAAAACAAAGTATTTTGTGCTAATCCGGCTAAAAATAATTGCAATTAAATTTTGATGCCGCAGTTTTTAATTAATATGGTCGTTAAAATATCTGCCACTGAAATGTTCATTTCTTACATTGTATTTGTCTCCTTTTCATTCATAAATTAATTTTTTTTTTAATTACAAAAAGTGTGCTAGACGCAAAGTAATTTTTAATGAATATTTTGGAGAATCTTGTAACATTAATGAAGCACATATATGCAATTGTGACACAAAGTTCTGAAAAAAAAAGTCTTGAAAATAAAGATGGTTAATTGAAATTTAAAGCTAAAAGAGCAATCAAATACGAGCAGTTGTGGAATCGGAATGCTAAAATAATTAATTACAACTAGTCATGATATCAGAAATTAGGGGTAATTAATTATGTGCAATCAATGGCATTGTACAGACTATATGAAAGTTGTTCAACAATTTCGCCTATTCAATCGTTTTCTTTTAAAAAGTTTAAAGAAAGAAAACACTCATTAAGCTGAAGGCTTAATTAAGGAATTAAAAATTATCAGTTCCAAATTTTCCTCTTCATTTATTTCATGTACTAATTAGCAGACGTTAAACGGACAGTGCATGAAGTCTAGCTGAAAAAAAGAAAAGAAAGTAAATAAATTTCAGAGAATTAGCAAAAACTTATTGCAGACAAATCAAAAAAATTAATAAGAAAATTTTGTTTTTCACATAATTTGCGTCATCAAAAGTGGTCACTGTTTTGAATAATTTTTTTGTTTTTCTTTTGATAATCTTCCCAAAGTAAAAATTCATTTGGATTGAAATGACAAAATTTATTTTTCTGTTTCGAGAAGGAATAATGAAAAAGCTTTTCGTTTTCTGGACGAATGAATAACTGTGGAAAAACGAACTACATTGGTGACATAAAGGCATTGCAAGTCACTTTTTGATTTGCAATAAGTTTTTGCTAATTATATTTATATTCAAATACTTTTATTGATTTCTTCTATCTCTCTTTATTCTTTTCAAAATGAAATTAAAAATTTTCTTCAGTTTTTTAAAAAGAATGAAATTTAGAGAAAGAAAAAAAATTAGCATCTAAACTTATACTTTCATGTTATATCATTTTTAGAACTATATACAAAGTATATTCAGTTTATTCAATTCATATCAACCAATCTGTGATCAGTATCATTGTCCTATCAAATTGCACACCATCCACTTACTTCTCTTCTCATAATCATATTTTAAATAAACAAACTGTTTATGCTATTCGATGCCAGCTAATTTTACAAAATTTCTACCGCAGATTACGGTTGATGATGCTTCAGGTATAATATAAAATTACTACAGTCATTTATTTCCCATTTATAATGATTAGCTACGTTTTACTACTTGCATTTACACCGTTCACACAACTACAACTTACCACTCGAGAATTGGAAGAAGAAAATGCTCAAGGTAACTTTTTTTAATTATAAGAATTACTGCTTTTTTTTTTCTCGAGATTTTATTACATGCGATAACATAGGTACACGCGACAACTCAGAATTTATATGTATAATTTTAGCAGCTCATTTTGTGTCAAATTTCCTATGGTCTATTCCTTCTTTTTTTTAACGGTATTTCTAAAAAATTTTTCTAGTTTTTTTTTTCTTAATTTTTAAAAGAAATTTTGACGGAAATCGTGATACAAATCTATTTTTCATTAAAATCAAAATGGAGGTGAAGCTTTACAAAATTATCAAATGATTAGTCTTATAAAAGTTAAATGCTTAAATTTTTATTGGGGTCTAATAAGATCTCAAAATTAAGCCTTAAAATTACCTTGCAAAATGAATGACCAATTTTGCAAGATTTAAATTTGTAAATATATTTATTACGATTTAAAACTTTTTAGTAGGTTGACCACTTTTTTTTCTCCAGTTATCATTTTGCATATTCAAAATTCTTTTGGCAAAGTAACCAAAGGCTCAATTTCTATCTAATTATTTCAACAAAAAAAAAAAGTCCTCGATCTGACAGTTATTATAGTCAGTTGAAAAGAGAAACTAACTTTCTTTAGAGATAGCAAACCGGACGTATGTTGAGGAGCAAACCGAATTACAGCGTGCCATTTTGAGTAAGTATAACAAACGTGTACGACCGGTTTTGAATATATCGGAACCGTTAGATGTAGCCGTTCATGTCTACATTATGCATATATCCGTAAATCAGATGGAACAAACGATCACTCTTAATGGTCACATCTATATGGTTTGCTAAACTTTTTTTTCTTCAAACAATTGCCACTTTAACACTTCCGAATCAAACCATTTCTTTTTCTTCTTTCCTAAAAACTTTCATTTGCATAAATAACAGACGTGGAAGGATGAATACGCTGTTTGGGAGCCAAGTGAACATAATGGTGTACGAATAACTATGGTTAAACAGTGGGAAATATGGACACCAGAATTAAGAGTCACAAATAGGCCAGAAATTTAAACTTTATTTAAAGTGAAAAATATGCCAAATATCATATTCAGTTTAATTTTTTTCAAAACTTCTTATTCCAATAAATAATTAAGACGAGACTTTAATGAATAATTGATTTTTTTTTGTTTTTTCTTTTTTAATGACCATAGTTATTAAAAAAGAAAAAACTTTTTTTTTTTAATTTTTAATTTTTAATTTTTTTTTTTTATTTTAATTTTTTTTTCTTTTTTTTTAATTTTTTATGGAAAAAGAAGTGCACAATTTTAGCGTATCGGGTGTGGGACAATTTTTTGAAATTTCGAAGCGATCACATGTTATCATACACTCTAATGGAAAAACAGTAAGAATTTTCACACCTTTGTTAAATTTCCATAAATTTCTATGAAATTTGTTATCATTATTTGTTCTGCTGCATCCCTGACAGTCTTTTTATCTGATATGATTAATTGTTGTTTGTTTATTTGTTTTTTTTTAATCAATAAGGGTAAGATTTTAAATTTTATTCAAAGTGAAGAAGATGGTAGCAGATAATTAAGAATGGAACTAATGAAAGAGAGCATTAATCGTAAAATATTCATGCCTTTAATGTGCACATTTCATATTTTTTTTTAAATTTCGACTTATGTAAAAGAAAAAAAAATTCCAATAAATAACGTGAAAACAAACATGGAATTAATTGTAACTGCTCAATGTTTCATTGTAAGCAAAAAAAAAAAAAATATTTTATTGCTGTTATACTGTCAGTCGTCGATCAATCATTTCATTTATTTTAAATTTTTCTAAAATTAAATTGAGAAATTTGTTTTGAAAAAAAAATCAAATAAAATTTTAGTGGAGTCGTATTGAAATTTATCCGACATTTTCCATTAAAATTGGTTGTAAATTTGATTATTCCGCGTATCCATTTGATATACAAACCTGCGCACTTGGAATTTACACAACAAATCGAATGAGTGAAGTTCAATTATCTGTTTATTACAATATGCAACCAACCGTACTTCTTGGTCTGTTTTTATATAATTTTACTAAATTTATAAATTAATTTCGAGAATTTTAATTTTTTAGCACAAATTTATAATTAATATATGCTTTATTGCTATAATTTTATTATTTTTCTCGTTTCCCTTTTTTTCGTCCTAATTTTTAAGTGCTTGTGCTTTTGTTTTTTATCAGGAAATTATCTCTATGGAACTTTGGGAATAGTTGAGATTTATAACAAAGAAAAAAAGATCAATGTGTAAGTGATTTTATTTAGGTTGGGGTGCTCAGTCAGGTAAAAAACATATCAGTGATTGGATGATTGATTCGGTAACAATGAATGTTAGTTATTTTAACAGTGGTACTTATAAGGCTGAAAAGCCAACAGATGCGGAAGAACTGGATGTTTCTTGGTTTGTTTAGGCATTGATTATCAGTTATCATCTTATGGCGTAACTTCAAATCATATTCCATTTTAACTGAATAGTAGAAACTGGGAAAAAGCTCAGAAATTAATTAACAATTTTTAAAAATTGTTAAGTCAGTTATTCGTTATCAAAACACCAGCTTATTATTGTCATAATTATGTTTGTTAACTCATGCTCTGAACCGATTTTGTCACAAAGCTTCGTCAGATTATTTCTTTTGTTTTTATTCCTTTTTAAATTTGAAATTAATTAAATGACCTGTCACTCCAATATTTCGTATTTTCTTTGTTTCCAAAAGAAGAAAGATCCATCCATTTCTGATAAATTCTGAACAAATTATTGCAGAATTATCTCATTCTAATTCAGTATTATAAACCACCTTGAGTTCAATCATTTCACACCTGATCATCTAAAAAAAATCTCATATGTTACTTGACCTAATGCTGTCTCTTATCTTTACGTAAAGAAATTCTCATTTATTTTAATTCCGATTGAATTATTCATTTCAGGTCAATTCTATACACATGGTTAACATTACACCGGAATTCATCGTATTTTACATTAACATTATTATTACCAACAATAATTTCATATATATTTATAATATGTTCATTTCTTTTACCCGCACCCGATTCTGCCATTCATATTCTGCTTGCTAATTTATTCTTCTTGGGTATATTTCTCGAGGATTTTACTGCAATGATTCCACCAGCTATTGGACGATTACCCAAAATTGGTACTCCTTTTCTCTTTCTCGCTCTCTTCCTTAAATTAATTATGATTGAAATTTTGTGGCAATCAAATGAAGAGAAAGTAAACAATCACATAAATATTTTAGATAATGAAAGGAAAAAAATTAATGAAGTGATGAATTAATAAATGGTGAGAAAGTTTGGCATAAATAAATAAAGTGAGTAAGCTGAATATATTTAAATTTGTAATTAAATTGAGAAAAAAAAAGAAAGGAAGATAATAACAAGCACAAAAAGAGAAAGAAAATGTAAACATACTAAAGATTTATGTAAACAGTTAATGAAATACTTTTTGTTACTATTATTTATGAAATGATTTCAGTGTAATCTATTAGTTCCATTCTTTGTTTTTTTTTCTCTGTCTCTCTCTCATAGTTTGAAACTTTTATCTTTAATTTTGCCAAAAGCTTGGAAACGATGATAAAATAGAGCACTTATATGAGCAATTTTGAAATCATAAATTTAAATTATCTGTAAACTTTTTTTTTTTATCAGTTTGGTTTTTTGGTGTTAATTTGGCACTCACGATGATAGCAATATTTTCACATCTGTGGTTACGATATTTGTTAAAAAGAGAAGGTAATGTGACAAGATTCTATCTTTACGTGTTATACGTCAAAAGACTTATACCAAAGCGCTATCAAACTACATTACTTGATGATGGAACTGCTAGCACAGAAGGTGATCTCATACTTTAAATATACTCCATATATTAGTTATCTGTTAGTAATTTTTGGAACTTCGTTTAAAAAAGGCAAAGATTTCTGAAGAGATCTGTGTGACTTTTAATTCATTTGGAGAATTTCTTTCCATTCAACAGAAATAAATTTTGGGAAAAGAATCATTGTGTTGTTTATATAGCATTTAGGCTAATTGTTTAATTAAAACGATACTTTTTTTTAGCAATATGCTAATTAATTGAATTGAAATAGAAATTACTGCTAAGGATGAAATCCGTTTCAAATTTAATTATTTACTAAAGCGGTAATTCATGGTGATGGAAAATTTAACTTATTCTATGAACATTGTTTGGAAATATCCAGTAGCAAAATGCGGAATCACATAATAATTAAGCATCATAAATTACAGCTTTTCTTCCCTTTAAAAAATTTTTATTAAAATCTAAAATTCATGATCTTCTCAAATTTTATTCCTTTCGATTCATTTTCGACATCCACTCGAATCCACATTCCAGCAATTATTCGATTAAGTGTTTTTAATTGATTTGAAATTATGATTATTTTGCAAATCTGATATTTTAAATGTTAGTAAACAAACATCATTTCAGGCGAACGAATCATTTCATGGACAACTGTTGTAAATTATGCTCGAATGATTTTATTGTTTATTTATTTTTGCACATTTTTCACTGCACTTTTCATTGTACTTATCAGATAGTTTTTAGCTTTTTTCTAACATGCAAAGTTTTTTTTCTTTTTCATCTTTAATTTATGCTAAAAAATAAAACTTAATTATAAAACAACTGCTAAAATCCTGTGCCACTGAAATGAGTTCAAAATTTGCATGTGCACCTGGACCGATTGTTATATAAAAAAAAATAAAAGAATTTTAATGAAAGAATTGCAAATTCATTAATTAGCATGAAAAAATTACTCCAAATCAACTTCTATTCCTAAATTTTATATATATATATATGAAATTGTTTGTTTATATATATATATATAAAAACAATTTCAGTTGTGCTTTAAAAATACATTATAGTGGTTGTTCGAATATTATCAGTTCTAACATAATTCTCTCTCTTGAATTTACTTCTTCGTGTCATATTATTTATGCTACTTTTTTAAATTAATTCTAATTTGTCTTGACTATAGAAAAAATACTGTGTTTTTCCTTTTAAGTGTAAAAGTTTATCAATAGCAGTTCCTTAGGTATATGAAGTAATAAGACAGAATTATAGTAACGATGGATGATAATTGCTATAGAGTTTTGCAGAGTGATTAATTAACGATAAGATATAAAAATTAACCATTGTGCTTCTAATTATGCGTTTCATTAATTCATTTAATTTATACTTATTCACCAGTGATTTGGAGTTGGTCATTAAAATTAAAGTGATTTGAAAAAAAATAGAAATCGATTTTACTTCGCACGCATTTTCAGTCTTTTTTTTCAATTTATTTCATTGAAACAGTTGAAAAAGAATAAAATAGGTGGAAAAAAAGGAAGCAGAAATAAGAATATGTTTCATGAAAATTTTAAATTGCCCCAAAATATATTTCCAAGTTATATAAATAGCCTAATACTAATGAAATCGACTTTCTTTCCATTCCGAAGTACTTTCTTTTAATTATTTTAAATTTATTTCATAAAAAAAAAAAAAAATAGTAACGGTAACAGTAAAAGAATAGTCACAGCAAATCACCTTGATAAGGAAGTTTGGAATAGGAATTAAACTAATTCGGAATTAAGCTAATTAAAAAAAATACCTTCAGGAATTGTTAAAGAAATTTACATTTGTCCCATCATTGTCTTTTGGCAGAAATTTTAAATAATACTCAACGTTTTACGAGCTGTGAGTAATATGTTCTGAAACAGTGCTAATTATGCTATTATTTACCTAAACATTTGCCTATAATAGCATGAAAATGTCATATTTTATGTTGATCTTGGTGACATATGACATATAACAAAGTACGACTGAAATCTAAATTTGATGTCTTTCAGCATATTTATAATTGCATCGAAAAAATACGGTCCCAATTATGCCATTAATTTTTGATTTAGAAAGAAAAAAAACTTCGAAGACGAAATAGATGAAATCAGTGCAATTATTAAAAACTTTTTCAAAAATTATTTTATCCAATCTACGGTAATCAGTATTTTTCTACTGTTAATTAATCTACTTCTGTTTCAAATTTTTTTCTAAATATTAGAGCATTAAAATAGAAAACATTTTCATCCCGTGAAAATACAACGCTTGCTCCTATATGATCATTATAATTAAAAAAAAAAAAATGAGAATGACAGTTAGTTACTAGCCTGCTTATATTATTTGGTTTAGTTGCTTATTAACATTTATGAATGCAATCTGAATTAGCTAATTAAGCTGCATATCCTATTTGAATTAATTATGCAAATATATCAGTCATCTAAATTAATGAGCTAAACATGTATCTGCTCAGGAAAATCAGTAAATTTTTGTTGATAAAAACGATGACGCTCAAATTTTCAGTTTTATAAAAACAAGAATAATTTAAAAAAGAAAACGAATAATCATGAAATAAATATACTCAATATTTGATAAGTGTTTCTATTTAAATTTAACTTCTATACTTTGATTAGCAGAAAAATGTAATGTTATTTTTATAGGAAAGTAAGTTGTGTTATAGGAAACGAAAAAATGTTAGCTAAGATTAAATATAAATTCATTTATATGATAACAACTGATTAGTTTGATTATACTATTAATCATATCATTTGAAACTGTGAAAAATGAAAAGGCATTTATTGGATAAGAGAAAAAAATTTCTTTCTCAACAATGAATCGCTGAGGCAAAATAACATATTAAGTAAAAAAAAAAAAATAAGGCCATGATTCTTTTTTGGCCTAAGATATTTCAAGCTAGGCCACACAAAATATTTGTGATAATTTTATCAAATTTTAGCTCTTTCCCATTGTTCCATCTATTCGTCCATATAAATAACGCAACAGAAAGAAACTGTATTTATTCACATTTCATTTTTTATTCATTTCTTTCAGTTTATTTCATTTCGTTCCAAGAGATACTGATTTCTGTGATCAATTACAGCAATATAAATATCCTAGTTAAATTATCACGTTATCACGCAATGCAATATCTGAATATGGCGCAACCGATAAATAATACAAAAATATTTCATGCCATTTTTTAGTAAAACTTCTAGTTCATTTAGTTAAACTTTAAACTTAACTGTAATTATGAAATACGCACTTTTTCAAGAGAAAAAGTTTTCATTTTAATGCTATTTCATTGAATGAAATATTCCACGTTCTGTTTTGATTTTTTGCGAAAGTTTAATAATTAGCAGAATGATTCACTAGACGAAGAAAAGAAGAACTATATCAGTAATTAAATTTTTTTCTCCTTCAAATTCCAATCTCATTATTATTTGCATTATTTGACTATTCTCGTAATTCATCGATCTGATTAGTTTCGAAATCTTGAAACTAGCCACTGATGGCAGCAAAGTTGCTGAAAATGGACCTGACTTTTGCTTGCTTGACACAGCTCAACAACCTCTTGATAAAAATTCGGCATGCCACTTGACAGATCTGAGGGAGAATTTTCAAAGGATTATTCAGTAGTCGCTGTCATCACTTCTTTGCTCTCTTATCAGTTCATTTTTATGCGTGTATTTATTTGCAAAAAGTTATCGATTTTATTGTCAGTTAATGCTTTAATTAAATTTCTCAATTCAAAGGATTGTTTTGAATGATATTTCATGAAGCATAACCAAATTTCAATCATTTCTCTTCGAATATCAATCCATCACTTCCGAAACTTAGTTTAATAATATCTCTATGACTGTTTCTAATTTCATTAGTTTCATTGTTAAATTCGGACTTAAGACAAGAGCCCATTTATGAAAAAAGATAGATACAATGACTAACAGCGATCACATTTCCGTCAAAATACAACAACCGATTAGTTAAGTTGACAAATGAGTGTAACTTCTTATCTCGTCTTGTTAATAACAAATGTAAGCATTTGGAAAAGGAACGAAAGATGAGGAAGAGATGAGGAAGAAGCAAGTGAGGAAGAATGAAAAGAAGAAAAAGTGAAAATAAAAGTAAGAAGGCATTTCATTCTTAAGTTTCACTTCACCATTTTGGCATCTGCTATTAATCATTTTGACAGACTAACTAAGCATTATCCTAAGTTAAATTTCACGTATCATAAACAAACCTTTCATCTTTTGCCAATCAGTACGTCGTTGTTTAAAATTTATGCATATGCTAATAAAGATTTATCAGCTAAATTTATTTTTCATTAGACTCCTTCTGCAATCCAATCCAGTAATATTCACTTCATTTGTTTCTCATTTCAATATCTGGCGCAATTTCATTTCATAACTGAAGTGAACATCTTTTATTACTTATATTTATCCTTTTTTATTCATTCTTTATTTATTCAACTTTTATTTAATCATTTATTTACTATTGTTATTATTATCATTATTATCACTATTACTGTTACTATTATTGTTATCATTATGATTATTGCCATTATTAATTATTAAATTTTAGACTTTAGAGAGGGAGAGGGAAGAGAAAGAGAAAAGGAAAGGGAAATTGATTCGCATTTTTCAATTTCTCGAGTAACTTACTTAGTTGACGCAAACAAACATAAGTGACGTAATCCATTCAGCTTACTATTGACATTTCCGTCGTATAAAGACATTTTTACGTTTTCATAGTGCGTTATTATTTATGTTGGTTTTCTATACATATAGAAAATACATATATATGTATATATGAAATTTAAAATTTGGAATTATTAATTAAGAAGTTTGAAGAATTTTGGTGGAGAACTTTGAAATGTGTTTCATTTCGATCAATTGTTGTTTAGCAAAATTATTGATGAAAATTTTTGGGAATGAAATGATTTAAGTGAAATATGGGAAGTTTTTCTCTAACTAATTTCATTTGAAAACAATTGCTATCCTCAAGCTGATTAGCAACAGATTTTGTTTGGCGAAGAAAGAAAAGGAATTAGACAATTAATAAATCATTGGAGTCTGCGAGTTCATCATAAATTCTATTTAAAACTGGAAAAATCACTGAAAGTTTTGTTTGAACAAACAATAATAGCATTAAAGCTCAAAAAAATCATTACAAATTCCGCATAAAAGTGTAATGATATTCAAGCAGCTCATTAAAATTTCATTTTAAAGCTGACATTGGAATTCAAGAAATTCAACACAAATTCTTTTTGAAATCAAAAAAAAAAAAAATATTGGAAAAGTCTACTTCAAAATAATGTGGAATTCGATAAATTTATTGCAATGTTACACGGTGTAGCATTAATAATCGACACATTTTACAAATTTTAAATTTAATGAAAAATTTTCATCAACGAAATGTTGTCCATTAATATAGCGCATGTTGAATTTTTGTTGTACTATCTCAAAAGTTCCATATTTTTAAGTGCCATTTATTAATTGTTACTCAAATCAAAGAGAGTGGAATGTTGATGTAACAGAAGTGGAAGATGCCATTTTATTTGTTTGAGCATTTCTTTGTCTTTCCATTTCCTTTTTAATTTCATATTTTGTTACGAGTTAAAAAATGGAAGAAGGAAGAAGAAATGAAGATTCGGAATATTTCAAAGGACAGAATCATGCATATGCTCGTCGGTTGATAACAACAATTGCTATTGTTTTAACCGTTTTAGCAGTTGTTCTCGTGACTCTTTCATTACTACTTGGCTCAAGGATCGATCAGATAGGTTAGTCATTAATTTTTGTCAAAAAATAATTTAGTAATTGAAGCGATTACATTCTATAATATTTTTTATTTGGCACTTGATCATTTAAGCATAAATCTATAATTTCAGTTAGTTTCAGCATTGCGGAATTCTTCCTCTAATAGGCACATTAAATAATGGCTAGATCTTAAACGCTTTTTGAGGTTTTCTTTATTTTTTAATAAAATAAAATGAAATAAAAAGTTATGTGATGAAGTACATTTTACAGAAATTTCTTTTTGGAACAAATAATTTCTTCATTAATCTTGAAGTATTACACTTATCATGACTTTTTTCCTTTTCTTCCTCCTTCTTTTTCAAGGCAATTGGAACTGACGAAAAGTTTCGGTTTTCAAAATTATTAATTGCAAATGGGTTTCGAAACAGCTGTATCCTTCAAAACGTCTTTTCTTCCTTTTTCCCAATGAAAAATATATAAATTTCCGGCCACTTGAAAGAACGGGGGATTCTCTGAAAATAATCAAATTTATTATCATTCTACAATCTAACTCATTCCTACTATGCTGTATACTTCGCTATTTCTCGTTAAGTATAATTCATAAATAGCGCTCTATTGCATTTTATTCTTTCCCACTCTTCTATTTCAAAAAGAAAAAAAACATGTTTTTCACATCTTATGAATATTTCAAATATCTCATTTATTAATCTGTTTTGTTGCTTTGTTTAAAGAAATTCATGTTGTTGAGAAAATTCGAGATATTTTTGTTAAATGGAGAGGACCCTTTGATGGTAAAATTAATAAGCTTTAATAGTCGGTAATTGAAAATAATTAATTATAATAATAGCAAAAGGGTAAAAAAGCTTAAAAATCAGAGTGCCTATTAAAGGGTAAGAACTTGCTCAAAAATAATAAATTTAATTAATTGAGGTTCATCTTTAATATTTCAATTTATTAATTGAAAAAAATTTTTATTGAAGAAAATATAGCGGTGATTTTTAATTTATTTTTTCTATTTCATATAACTGCCTGAAGACCGATCTCTATCGCAATTTATTCTTTATTTTACATAACGATTTGCTTAAAGTGGCACAAATTTGCATATTTCAAAATTTATATTTTCTCATTCCGCAATAAATATTTGAAATGAAATATGAACTGCTTTGGTTTTCGAAACAAATTTAAAATTGCATATCCAATGCAAATGGAAGTCTTTTTTGTGCATAATTGTATTTCTCCCTCTTTCCAAGTGCTATAAATGAATGGATGCCTTTATTTTTGCGGATTTCTTCAGTTTATGATTTGGCCAGAAGAAAGCCCTCTTGAAATGGCTTTTTTGTTATTTGAAAATGCTAAAATAAAATTGTAATTAGCAACTTTTTACTCGTTTCTTTCTTAAACACTACCCACCAGTTGGTGTTAGTAAGTTTGTAAATGAATTATAAATGTTATAAATGATCAAAGTGATAAAAGATCGCTGTAGAATAACTTTTTAGTTTGTACGAATTTTACACGCTCAAAGTCGGATAAATTATAATTTGAAGTTTATAATTTGCAAGGTAGCAAAATAACAATTCAGTTTGTATTAATTTTTAAAAATGTTTACTAACAAATAAACTTCTGAGGGGACGTATCAGGAAGTACTCAATGCAATGAGTGCTATTTTTTCAACTTGTTTACATGATCATTTTTAACTTGAAAATTTCAGAAGAAAATTGGAAAAAAGAAAAAAAAAACAACAACAACAAGATGAGATTGAAGTTACATATAGCTTACATCTGTTTTCATGTAACTTAAACTTAGTTGTCTCATCAATTTCAGCTTTTATCAAAATTCAACAACAAAAAAAAAAATAAACAAACTTCTATTGATTTCAAAACTTTTTTCCTTCCCAGCAAAATAAATTGTCTCGAGATGACGTATAAAATTTTTGATTTCAATGAAAATAGGTGACACTCGCTTTTTTTTTTTAAATAAAAATCTTAAATTTTTAAATTTAAAATCTTACTCTCAAAATTTCTGTTTCGTGTATTATTTTAATTTCTTTCTTCTTTTCTTTCCCTTTTTCTTGACTGCAATTATCTGTCACAGTAATTCAGATGCATAAAATAAAGAGTGAAACAAAATTAAGAGTGTTAGTAAACTGATGATAGTTAATGATTAAGAAACAAAGCATAAGTGAATGCTAGTCAGATTAATGTTTCAAGCTTCTTTTCTGGTAATTGAGGTTTCATTTGTCGGCATTCCTGCTACTTTTCATAAGATGAACAGATGTGAGCTCATTTTACAAAGCTAGTTTAAAAAATAATTTTTATGGTTAAAGCTTTTTTTACTGATATTTGGGCAATCTTTCGCGAGATGCAAATGTAAGCAATTTTTTCATAATTTAGGGAGTAATTCAAATGTTTGAGATTCACAATATGAATAGATATGAGTTTTTTTCTTTTTTTTTTAAGTTAATTTGAAAACTATTTCAAATATATGGAGTTTCAAATGTTACGTATTTACGGATATCCCTGTACATCTTATCAGATGTATTAATATGAAATTGTTTTTAGAAATTCAAGAAAATGATTTTAAAAATTAGCCGTTAGACAAAGAATAGATTTATTTATATTTTGCTTAACTATATTTTTTAAAAATCTTATTCAGTCATTTCATTTCTTGCTTGCTCCATTCTCCTACTTTCTTCTCTTTTTATTTAATAAAAGAAATGATATTTCTGATTTTTTTATAAAACTTAATTTTTTCTCACTTACAATTTTATCATGCATTTTAATAAATACGAATGAAATCGGTAATCAATTAATATATGAATTCAGATGATTCTTTTATATTGCTACAGTATATAACTCAGTAATACATAGGCATAACATTCCTTGCGATATAATAAAATGAACTTATTAAAATATGATGGGGAATTTATAGTTTGAAAATTTAAAATTAAAATATTTGAATAGAATACCTGGAGTTTCGGCAAATATCAGAATTAACATAATAACAATTACCCAGTCAGTGAATCCAACATTTAACATTTTACAAATTCACTCTTTTTGGCTGAATCTTTAGTTTTTTTTTTTTTTTTTGTAAATAGTTTTCATTAGAATAAAATGTAAACAAGTAAAGAGAAAAGCGAAATAAAAGAAAACAAAATAGAAATGCATTCTTAATTGCACATCGACCTAATTCTTTTCTAGTATTTATTGCTATTTTTGTGTTAACATCATTCAGCAACTTATATTGAAATTTCCGATGAAATGTATTGAAAAATGAAGTAATTCTTCAAGAAGCGATATAGACAAGTATTGAAGCTTACTACTCCACAAATTTATTACTTTATAAAACAAAAAAGAAAAGAATTTGAACGAAATTTTTGTCGATTTTATGCGAATTTAACAAGAAGTCATTTTGAAAATAGTTTTCATTTTTTTTTTTGCAAAATTAAATTCCAGAAAAACAAAAAAATTCCTAGCTTAAACTCTTTTAATCTTCCTAAATTCGGGATTAAAATTTTAAATCTCGGAAGAGAAAGCGATTCAAGCAAGACATGCATGTAATTTTTAACAGTTTATCAGAATTTCTAAAAAGCGATTCATTTTTTTTTTTTTTTTTGTGTGTTTTGAACTTCAAAAACGGAAGCGATTGAGTTAAATACATACTTAATTTGCTGAGTTTTAAATTTCATTTCACATTTCCGCATGCTGTTATTAACATTAGAAGGTGAACGAATTATATTTATGAAAACCTAAAGCAAAAAAAAAAAAAAAAGAAAACAAAAAAAATTGAGCAACTATTGGAAAAAGTATAAACGTTTCTGCAATAAAATTTTACTTTTTTAGGGAACATAAATTTTTGAAACAAGTTAAAGAAATAATGCATGTAGAAACCATTTGTTGAAAGCAAAAAATAAAAATAAAAATTGAAGTTTGAACGAAACAAATGGAAATGAAAAAGAAAAGGAAAACTTTGAAAAATTTATTTAAAAATCCCAAAATTTTTAAAATCCAATTTTCTTCCTTTTTTTTTTCTATTAGATTGTGGGAAAAAAGATGAAAACATTGGCATTATTCAACAAAGCAAATGTTTCGGAAAATTGTTAAGCAACATTTTATAGCCGACAACTATTTTTCATTTCGTGTATAATTAATTTTTTGCTAGCACATAATTCTATGCCGTAACTAACCACAGAAATTAAAATTTGCTTGTTTTAAACTAAATAATTGCTTCATTCTGAATTAAATTGAGAATTTCTCCAACAAAAATGACTTAACTCTAACGAAATCTTTTAATTCATTTGTTTTAGAATTTTGGAGATCTTTTAAATTTCCTGTAAAATATTTTTCAAAATGATAAATTGTAATTTTGTACAATTAGAAACAGTTCTATTCTTGCATTATATTTTTGATATTACTAGCACTGAAAAAAGAGGAAAAAAATGAAAAATTCAGATCATTATTCAATTGTTACAAATAATCAAAGCAATTAATGAATAGATGGCCGATATTTGAATTTACTTTAAAAAAAAAAGATAATGAAGTAAGTATTAACGTGAATGTTTTGATGATAAATGTATGGTGGAAAGCTAAAACTTTCATTGATTCCTAACTTTTAAATAAATTACTTTTATAAGATAATTCGTTCGGCAAGATTTTAGTAAACTCTTCTTTTTTTTTTGAAAATTCATTTCATCCACGCAATCTTGTATAACACAAAAAGTAGCTTCTCCATTTTTTTTTTTTTTTTTGTGGTCGAATATTTGCAATAAAAAGAAAAACAAAAGAATGAAAACTGAAAAGTGGAATTTTTTTTGATGTCCTATCAATATTTTTTCTTTTTTTGATAAAATAATGCCATCATTTGGCAAATTTTGCACATTGCTAAAAAAAAAAATGATCATATGTGTGAAATGGTAAGATTATAAGAAATGATAAAAATGTGATTAAAATGATAAAAGAAAAAAAAACAGATAATGACGAAAAGTCTTCAAGTTTTTTGACAACTGAAAAAATTTCAAGACTGGCTAAAAAGAAACGAACAGATGAACCAGTTGATCACTTAAATGAACAATTTAAACAAATTAAATAAAATTTCTGCGTCAGTTAAAAAAAAAGAAAAAAAAAAAAGAAAAAAAACAATTACTATAAAAATGTTGAAAGAGGAAGGAAGAATAGAGTAAGGGAAATGTGGAGGGGAATGAATAATTAGTTTTTATAATTCTTGATGTGAAATGAAATTAACACAGAAATGAAATTTAAAATTAGCTATGTGAAAAAGGAAAGTGAAAGGTTTTCATGTTTAATTGCTTGGAAGTATGAAACTTTGATTTCATAAGAATGAAGAAAAAAGAAGACTTGAGATGGGGACGAAGTTTAAATAGACATTTCAAATAGATTAAAGATTTCAAATAATTTCAAATAAAATAAATAGACATTTTAAACATTTCAAAAGTGTTTCATATTCTGATAAAAATTTATTTTATTGCAAAATCAGAAAAATCACATCGCTGATTGGCTGACTTTTTTCCAAATAAAAAGAAAATAAAATGAAATTATAAAAAAGATTTCTTTTCCATCCGGATGATATATCACATATTGCGATTTCTAGCGTAATTTTCAATTTTATTTTGCTAATGAAAAAGAAGCAGTAAACTTTTTGTAATTGAATCTCTTCCCATATTTCTTCTGAGAACTTTCCAACTATACACTAATTTTAGTGAACGAAACACTGGAGACAAATATGAAAATTTCTGGCAGCGAATTATTTCTTGGACCAAAAATAAACAATACCATTATTGGCTGGCATGGTGAAACAGACGAACCGGAAAAACAATTAAATTTGAATCCAAAAAACAAATATTAATTTATTGTAGTTTTTCGTACGCTTTGTTATTAGTGCCTACCTATTGTTATTAAAGCTATGTATAAATTTTTAAAGTACAATTTAGATTATTTACAACTTTCCTCATAATGCTTTTCATTCAAGGTAATTTAATAATAGTACTTTTTCCCAATTTTAATTGTTATTCAATTCATCACCACCGCATTCATCAGTCGCAATAATTTTGTGTATTAATAGCATTTTATTTGAGTAATGGTACTGTTGTTATTAAGTGGCATATAAATAGTGTGGGAAATTTTTTGCACGAGAATTTGTAATTGAAATATAAAATTCTTTAGTAAATGACCACTGTTAATATATCTGTTCACAGTTTCAGCAATAATTTTATGTAAGTAATTTGGTGTCGCAAATTGATTAGTTTTTTTTGTTGTTGTTCCTTAAATTTTTTATTCCAATTATTGCGCAGATGGGACAAATTGGATTTGTTAGAACAATAAAACTATTTGACATATCAAAAGTCTTATCATTCTGACAAATTCCATAGCAAATTTTTTTTTTTTTGGAATTGGGAATTCCGTGTCATTTTTAATTCCATTTTCATCTTGTTTATTTTTTTTGTCAACTGATCTAACAATGATATCACATTCTTATCAAATGTTTGTAACGATAATCATCTGAAACAAATCTTGTAGATACAGTTGTTTTCGATTAGCTATTTGAACATCTTTTATCATCATGCAAAACGTCACCCATGAAATTTCAAAGGATTAAAAACTATTTTCTTGGAATAAAAGTATTATTACTGTTGTCTTTCTTGCTACCATTACTTATCCTTCTTAGTAATAGTCACATAGTAGCATCAATAATTATTTTCATTAACGGTGCTTCTCATTATTGTCATTAAAAGTTATGCTAAATTCATTCATGTACTTTATTAATCATTACAAATATCAGAATTTTCTTTGTGAAAATACAGCAAGTTTGCCGACGAAGTCCTTTTAATCCTCTTCACATGGTAGTTTCCTTTAAAAATGATAAAAGCACTTTTATTTTTTGCTTAAAATTTTAATTTTTTTTACTTCAAAATATTTCTGCCTAATAATTAACTATTAATAAGCGTGTCTTGCTCACAACTTAATAATACCAAAATTTATACAATATTAACAACAAGCAATCATTGCCTTTTTTCCAGCATTTTATTATCTAGCAATACAAAATTCTAGGTAATACAAACTTACTCATTTTTCTTATCTATCGTATTTATCACTTAGACTAAATGGTCCCTGCTTTCTTTTTTTTAATTGAGAGAAAAAATGAGCTAATCACTGCTCTTATTTTTACCGAAAAGATAAATAGGAAATGAAAAATATCTTGTGGCACAAAAGCTTAAAAAAAAAAAGAATTTAAAAACGTATTTCACTTCCAGTTGATAGGAATGATATTCCTTATATGAAATAAATTGCCACGAATTTTCTTTGAAAGTTGTGTGAATAATAACTGATTAATTTCATCATTCACTGCTACTAATAACAAAGTAAGTTTTAGAGATTGTACCACAAAATACTGAAAAAGAAGAAGAAACAATGTTAAAGAAATTGATATGGTCGCTCGAAAATTTTAATATGTTGTTCTTTTAGCACATTGCTTTATAAATTACTTGTTACGAATTTTGCTTTTATATTATATGTTGATAAAAATATTGCCAAATAAGCGATGTAAATAAATAATGCCAATAAATGACATTTGTTTTTAATTAAATTAACATTATGATAAGAGGATTCGTGTAAACTGCTACAATGATAAGAAATAGAAAATGAACGAATGAGACGACTGCTTTCTTGTTCTTCGTTAATTAATTAAGTCTTTTATAAACAAAAACATATAACAAAAAATTAAATAATTATTACGAATGAACATTAGATAAGTATTTCACCTAAACATCGCGGGGGTTTAGCTCAGTGGTAGAGCGCTCGCTTTGCATGCGAGAGGGCGGGGGTTCGATCCCCCCAACCTCCAGCTCACTTTTTGGCAGCTGCAGCAATAAACTACCAGGAAACACTGGGAACCGCAAGCCGTTTTCTCGTAGTGTGCGGCCAAGATCTTTCATTCCTAAGTTAGCCATTAGTCACAGTTTTCATCCAACTGGCACCAACTACCACTTAATATTAGTTAAATACTAGATTTGAAACACTCCAATAACACACAGCAGTGTATGCGTCTCAACACCGCTATTTACCTATTTACGACCAAAGATATGAAAATTGTATTAAAAAAGCCTATAATTATTCAACTTAAAATATATGTGCTCTAAATCATACAGTTAACAAGATTGTTGAGTATAGTGTAAAGTGTAGCCAAGGCTGCAAAAATTTAATTTCAATTGATAAAAATATTGACACAAGATAACATTGGTGATAATGTATGGGAAAGCATTAGCAAGAATTGCTGAATGAAATAATACAGAATCAATTGAACTAACAAGTCAACAACAACAACGCAAACGCGCGTTAGGATAAGAAAAGTGAAAGTAGAAGTAACTTAAAACAGTATAAATGAAGTAGATGATATTCACAAGATAACGAGCAAAAAACCAATTCTCAACAGACAACAGATATACTGGCTTGCTTTTGTTAAGTATACACAGATGATGAGAAATACTAAAAGAACAAAACAAATCTTACCAATGTTTTAGAAACAAGAGAAAAACTTTTGGCTTCACGCTAATATGCTGAACATCACCAAAAAGCAGATACAATAAAAGGCAAAGTTGCAAAAATAGCTCAAATATGTAACTGAGCCAACTTAAAGAAAGCCGAAATGAAAAAAGTGAATGTTTATGGACAGGTATACATTTTACCATAAAGCTCCCTATTTTACATCAATTCAGTTTAAAGTATTTGTTGATTTTGTTTCCACACAGCAACCACCACAGTGTTTCTCGAAACGTGCGACCAGTGCTCGTACGTACTGAGGCAGGACCAATAATCCTGAACAAATGAATGCTACAAAGAATCAATGCTTGAACTACTGCCAAAAATAGAAAAAATGCGCAGGCATTTTTAATTTAAAGGTGTTCCAGATGAGATAGATAGAATAAAGCAAAAATTCCATCTTTTCACACCATAATTTCAAAAACAAAAAGATTGCATTCTTGTAGATTTTTATTTCATCGTTAATACTACTAATAACCTCTTTTTCAAGAGGCACAAAAAAAAAAAAAAACATACCAACTATTTTGTGATCTTGCGGTGTTCTGACACGAATTATCTGCATCCTCTGCGATCGCTTGATTTCTCGGGCAGACATTCCACCAGACAAGACTTCTTCGACGATCGGCCATACTGAAAGTACCGAACCAGAAAGAACAAAATAAGTTCGTGTCCGCCGTCCCGTTTCACAGTATATACCCATTGATTCGTTACGGCAACGACCATGAAAATAATTATGCTGGCACGTCTTGTTTGAACCTGAAATTAAGAAAATTCCGGGAATCCCATTATTTTCAGTTTGGCTAAATCAAGGTAACAACTAGAATTCGGGATAAATGCTGCTGACCGACTATTTCATTTAAAATGATGACCTTAATTGCAGACGAAAACTACTTACCTTCAAACTGATCTTTCCAAACTTGTTCAGTTTCCTCGGGAGTGGTAAGGTGAAAACGCTTTGTCAACTCATCGATTGTTTCCAATTTTGCACTTCGACCGGTGCTTGGACGTGTTACACAAAACAGCCGCGCACCTGTATCCAAACGTTTTTTGCCAATACCATAAACAAGAGCCGCAGTTTTTTTCCCATTATTACCAACTGATGCTAGATAAAATCCGTCCTGAAAACAAAGAATAAAATCGTTAAATTAATTTTCTAGATAGGAATGGTAGAGCACTAATCCAGCTTATCACAACAAATTTTTTTAACAATTTTTTAACTTCGAGAAACCAAATTTCTGTAGACCAAAAATTAACTTGAATTTACCTGATCTTCATGATGGTCTTTCCAAATTGCATAAGCGTCTTCCCAACTTACACCACGTTCCACTCCAATTTTGTGGATTTCCACTCGGAAAAAGCCACTCTCATATCGTCCTGTGAAGACACGAGTTTCTAACTTACGCGCTTCATCTCCACCCATTCCAAGATCTGGAATATCGCTCAAGAATCAAGTGAAAATTTTAAGTAGACAAATATAACCATTAAGAAATTAAATCGAAAAAAAAAAAGCATACCCATAATACCCATATCATATGTTCCATCATGTTTCGCTTGTGCAACTAATTCAGCAACAATATCCGAAAAATACTGGAAAAGTGCATTTTGTGCATGCACTGGTAAACCAAGAAGACGGTTCAGAAACTTTGGTATGGTTGCCGATTCTTTCTCAATTGTATAAACACCATTATCTAATGACAATAAACCAACACCTTCCATATAACACTGCATATCTGAAATACTCAGATCATTACGGCAAATAACATAAAGAAATAGGATAATATTATTTCATTTCAACGCTTGTACTCATAAATAACAAAAAACTATTACGCCAAATCCTTCAAATTTAACAGCATGATTAAGGATAAAATTTACCAGTGATAAAGTTTCCAGGCTTGTAGTCCTTCGGTGGTGATATAAGTGGTGGGTCCAGTAAACCAGTAACCGTCCGCAGCAATACATCTAAAGCCGCTCGACCATACCTAGTGTCCAAATTAAACTGACTTAGATCACGTGATTCTGTTGCCCGACGATCACCATGTGTGAGTGCTCCAAGAGATTCAAGTCTTTTGGCAACAATTGATGCAAACCTGTTCAAATCTTTCTTTAACATTTCTAAATCTGTTATGTCTATGCAAAATATTAGTGCATGGACATACTTATCGTTTTACCGACTCTACTAAAGTATAATTCAGTCATCAATATATTCAATTAAATTAAAAAATTCTCCGACATCCTCCAAAGTTTATCACAGTATAATGAAATATAAAACGAAACTTGGAATCCTTCAAAGCGACCTCATTCTCTCAACAAAAGAAATGATTTGAAGTTCTATAAAAAAAAAAAAAAAAAAAAAAAAGAAAAAACAGGGTAGAGAACTTTGGTAATTTACCGCTTTTCACCAGCAAGCTCGGAAATCAGAAATATATATTCGGGTGCACTCACTTGATTTGAACGATGTGTACGTCCTAAAACAGCAGCTTACTTTTCAGACGTAAATCATTCTCTAACGTAGTTCTTGAACATAATCAAGAATCATCCTCCAAAATGCATTTTCTAAACATATTAGAAAAAAAAAATTACCAAATTGTTGAATGGCTTTGTCAGCAGACCAGGGCAATTCCAGTGTAATATGTACACGACGTCGACGATTTGCCGCTCTTCGATCCGACTACAGAAAGACAAGCTATATTAGCAGAAATATGTCCAACGTACTCTCACTGCAAGCTAGAACTCATTCAAAAAAAAAAAAAAAGAAAAAATCGACACATGAAACTAACCTGCAATGAAATACCGGAAGAAGCTGCTTCTGAAATTACTGCAACTAATTTTTCTCCTTTCATAAATTTATCTTTTTCATCCATATTCATCAACTCCAATGGTACATCTGCGCCAGCATGTCGAAGTTCATACTCAACATCTCCATCTTCACGACATACAACACGGCCTTTACGACCCGTCATCTAGAAAAAAAATTATTTTAATGTACCGAGATTTTTTTTTTACTGGGTAAATCACTTATACTAATCGCTACTAAGAATGAAACCATTTGAGCACTTCTGAGTTAGAAAAGTAATGATCGAAAATAAAGAAATATAGCAGATCCGAACTGAAAAATAAACCTCGGCAACATAGTCGGGACCACCCAATTCGTCAATCAGCTGATCAAGTGTGTTTGGTGGCAATCGGGGACTTAAACGTTCCACAGCAGCCAGTAATTCTGCTTTGATCAATGAAGTTTCACCAAGTGTAAGGTCTTCGTCATTTACTAGACGCGATGATGACATGAAAACATCAGCAGTACTGCGCTGGAATCAATTTTGCCTTTAAAAATAACGATTTCTGGAAAATGAAGCTATCTCGACCTCATAGTATATTTTAAAACGCAGTCACTGAGGATTCTAATAAAAATAAGGATTACCTATGACTGACTCACTGATTCAATCCCCTTAATAAGACTGAAATTTTCCTCAAAAGAACTGCAATTTTTTTCCAATAAAAGACTACGATTCATACGATGCTAGCATTGCTATTAGATATGGATAACCAACTTCTGGGTAGACTAACCTATCGGGTGCTAATGATATAATTAAAATGAGTGCTCTTCTTGAACAAGTGTTCCTGAAAGCAAACCTTACCATCGCCGTAGAATCGATTCTACTATTTACTGACTTTTTCTGCTTTTTTTTAAATTTCTTTTTCTTGACTTTCGTTTTCTTCGGAGAATCCGAAATAACTTGTTGCTTTGCTGCCCATGGATCTTCTGGAAATATCATCAAATTTTTTCTCTTAATTTTCATACTTACAGATAACCATTAAATATTAAAAAATTTTCCAACCATACCTCTGGTAAAGTCACAGGTAAATGGATTAAACTCCTCTTCATCACTGCCCTCTTTCTCCTTATCACTGCCAATTTTTTTTCCATCCTTTTCATCATCCGAACTTTTGGCCTCATCCAGCAATCTTTGCAACCAGGTATCTTCATCACCCTGGATGGCTCCATTTGAAGCTGAAAATAATACATAGCTAAGGAACTTCGAAATTACTGATATTTTCACTCATCTCATGGCTTGCATAAGCACATCTCTTCCACTTTTGATAATTTCTCGTTATTTTGCAGATTCATATGGATTATTAGTTTATTCTAATTATCACGAAAAATTGGAATTTTCAATAATAAGAAAAGTAAATCAATTAATAAGTGATGAATTTAGTCATTTTAGAGATGTTCATAGTGACTCACTATTCAACTATTGAAGCATAAACAGAATTTTTTCGTACCAACACGACCGACCATGATATCCAGAAATTATGTTTTGATTTCTAAAGGGAAGTTACAGTGAAATAATCAGCACCTGCTGAGGAGAACAGCACATCTTGTTTCCAATAATTTGTGCTTCACCTCTCAGACAAATAATATTTAACAAAACTATCCGAAATAGTCTTAAAAAACGTACGCCCTCCTTCATCAGTTGATGAATCGTCTTCTTCCGTAGACTGCGAACTATCCCCTTGCATTGAAGATGGCGCGCTATTCGAGTCAGTCTCCTCCTCATCTGTTTCTTCTGTAGCAGTCGAATCATGCTTCATTCTTTTTGCAGATAATCCAGTAGCTGATAAACTTGTGACTTCCGCTTTCTCCACTAAAACAAACCAAAAAGATAAATATGTTTCTTGATTCCTTCTACATATATACTGAATAAAAATTTCCTTAATGGTACCAGTTTCTGCTCTTTACTTCCTAAAAGGCTATAACACACTCACTCAATAACAAGAATTGAGAACAACTTATTATCGCAAATAAATTTTCTTTCAAAAAAAATTATGCACTGTACATAACTTTGCTTCAGCAACTTATGTTAGTATGTTCCTATCCATGGAAAAAGAATGAAATCCCATTTTTTTTTTTGAATAAACATTCCTACGTTTATAATGAATAACAGTTGAAAATACAGCATTTGCTACAAGTATAACAGGTGCCCTGCGTAGTTAAAAGCAAGCTGACAATCAAATGCAGAGATAAAAACCGACGAACACTCTAAGGCAGGAACAAAAATACAAGACAGCTCTCAGTGGTCGCAAATAAATTTTATTTTGCAACATATTATACTCTATTATACGCACATCTGCGTTTGACTGGGCGATTTAATTCATTGCACATTTTGTCGAAATTGGTATACACATCCGCTGCAGAATTCATATTATCCGTTGGGAAATGTTTTTCTATAAGCCTCGCCAACACTGCTCTAAATTATGGTCTTCATAAATTTTCTAATTTCACATGTATGACCGTATACGATGCAGTTGCATGTATGAAGAATAACTGCTCAATTTAACCCCGATTATAACATGTTTGTTTTTTGTGTTCGCACCAAATTCTGTTAAATACAAACTTGGCTGTTGAAACAAATTCGGTCAATTCGCCACCAGCATCATCAAGTGCTTCTAATGTTTTTGATTCACCTGTGGTTTGTAAACCAATCACAACGCACTTATTGGCCTTTATTGCATCGCGCACTATCTTGACACAAGATTTTACCTAAATATAAAGGGAGTGTATTATTGTCCCTTATTCTAATATTACGCAAAAAAGTGCAACATAAAGCTCCAAACTATTTTAACCGGCAGTATTTAGTTAATTTAAATCGCAACATGGGTCTTCAATTTTTCCTTCAAATGTAGAAACTACACTGAAAATATTTTATAATACCTTTGCGCCAATACACACATATTTGAAAAATCGTTGATGTGCAGCCCAGAACTGCCCCCAAATCAGTTTTACTTGTGCCCGACTAACACAGTGGCGAGAAAGAGCTGCCTATAAGAAATTTTTTCCTTGATCTTTTGGTTTACTCGAGTAAATGTATAAGTTAGCTTGAAATAATGTAAGCTGATAATACCACTGAATCACAATTTATCACTTAACAAGGGAGCTACGTAATATTAGAAAGAAGAGCTTCAAATATTTTATGGATCCTCCTCTAAATCTATACAAAGAATCATTCAGAATCAAGCAGTTATAAGAAAAGCATACCAACCTGAAACTGTCTCCGACATTCCAGCCATATTTTAACTGATGCATCATACACTTCGATGAATTCTGCCGATAACGGTACCTCTTCAACTCGAAAACTTACACCGCGAAATGAAAGTTGGCGTGCAAGATAAAGGCCTCGCTGCTAGAAATTCATCAACTTTTATGAATTTAAAAAGTGGTCTGAGGCGAAAAAATATGCAAAGCCACTATAGTGTAAGCAGGTAAAAACCTTCATATCCATCGCAACCACTTCCATAGCTCCAACACCTCGTTTCTCTACGGCATTGATGAAATCGCTGAATTCTCGAAATGCTTGCCCTTGTCCCCATAAGCCTAACCGTGTCATATATGCCATATTTCGGGGTTCTGAAAATATCAATTTAAAGAGAGTCATACATATTTCTGCATATATTCCAGAAGTTGACATAATCAGGGAGAAACTGCATAGGACTGCGAAAAATAATTCAACTTCGTTTAATCGAAAGTAATATGTATAGTCAGAAATCGCTTAAAATCAATAGTGATGCCTGTTACATGCCTGTTGCACCAGTTGCTGAGGCATAAACAATTCGAGCATTTGGTAAGGCTTTCTGTAATTCCATAACGCTCCGACCTGTTTTTGTCGGTTTCGAGCCAGATGTAGGAACTAAATTTTTGGCACGATGGCATTCATCAAGGACGATAACACCATCATAATCCTATAATAAAAATGATATAATTTAAGCGAAACAAAAGGCATCACTGATGTTAAATTTTGAACCACGAAGAAAGTGCTCCCGAAAATTTCTACTATTTTCATAAAGTTGAATATACACAGTCGTATGAAATTCAAACTGTTGAAAGCTATAAATGAAAAATCATAACCTACAAATTCGAATTCCTTAAATATCTTGAAGGAGAAGTGAAAACACAACAGAAATCAAAGAATAAGAATTTATCGCTAAGACATTAAACATGAAAAAGCATCTGGCAAATAGTACCATGAGTTCCCTTTGTGAGAGATATCAAGCAGAGGAAAGCTACTGCTACCACAAATTATCATATTCGCAAACACTGAGGTTCGGAAGGAAACAGTGTGAGCATGTATGGACCTGACAACTAAAGCTATCCCCAGCCTATTCAGATTTCAATAAAAATTAGGAAGAGACTCACCTGACCAAACCACTGGATCAGTTGCTTAAGTCTCGTTCGGTATTTACCCTTTGCTGAACGACATTCACCAATCAGCGATGAATATGTTGCAAAAATGCAACCTTTCTTGACATCATTTTCTTTTCCACCAATTTTGGAATATTTGAATTTATTCAATGCATAAACCTAAAAGCATAACTGTAATGTCATGCGATATTTCAGTGCAATAGAACAAAGCCAAAATATTTATTGACCAATAAAATACACACCACATGTGACAATTTTAACCAACAAATCGAGAAATGTAAGAACAGTTCGTGTACAAAAGTATAAACCTTGATATTTTTGGCACCGATATCCCTCAAATCACGTTCAGCATCGTATCGCAAATCGGCCGAAACACTCAGCCTATAAACAGCACTTTTTTTTTTTTTTCAAATTGGAAGAATGAAAAAAATTTTTTTTCCTTAAATTTTTTTTGGGATTTTTTTTTTTTTTTTTGGACCTCTTGAAAATTGATGAGCTTTCAGGAAGTTATCTCAGGTATTTCAATATGATGGAAACAAGTGGTCATTAGGATTTGAAAACCAGAATGTTATAGACATGATAATAACTGATAACGCGCATGAAATTTCAACGCAAGACCACAAGTATCGACATTAAGATGACAAATCTACAGCTGCAAAAACAAGTCGAAATTTTACACATATTTCAATGTGTAAAATCTCGACCATTCAATTTAAGGAAAATTTCAGCCACTAAATGAAAGTAAAAAAAAATAATACCAAATTGAACGTTTGCGTCCTAAAAGATAATTTTCAAAAATGATACAAGCAATTGTTCTTCCTTTACCCACGCCTGCTCCATCACCTGTGAAATCAAGAGACGAATTACGAAATGAAATTCATAATGGAGAGGATAAATAACAAATTTAAACTGCACACAACTAGATGATATTATAGATAATACTGTATAAATCAACTTCACCTACGATTTTCAAACATGGATTTTGAGAAACTTGTCCAGGATAAGATAATTCAAAGGATAATTGTGTTTCACAAACTTCCAAGCAGTAGTGAAGTCTTCATAATATTCATAACACGGCAATGGAAATCAATCAACACTCTCATATGAAATTAATTAAAATATCTAACCAATCAAATAGCCAACACGTTCATTTGACGGAAGACGCATCTCATGTGCTTGACAAGCATAAACTACTGCTTCCAGCTGTACAGCTGAAATCGCGCCAGTATCTATGATCTATAAAATAATAGCACTTACGCATCGAACAATTTTCAGAAAAAAATCTCCAAAAATGGCTAAATGTGATACAATTCTTTTTTTCCAGAAAAAAAAAAACTAGACCTCCTCGGGAATAGTCAAATTATATCGTATATCTGGTGGTGCAACACTACTCAACGATGCAGTCTCAATAACACTATCTGGATGTGATAAACCAGAACGAAGTTTCGCCGGGCGATAATCTGCATAAGTTTCTGCGTAACCCAAATTTTCTTCCTAAAATTAATGGTAAAAAAAACTGAATGGTAAGTACGAAGTGAAAGTGCTCATAATATCATTCATCCTACGCAACCTAAAATCCACTCCTTAACAATCACGGATTACGACAATTTCTCTTTCGATCAAAGCAGACACATTGTTGTCCGGAAAAAAAACAATAAAAGTTGTTGGTAAAAAAAGACTAAAAGAATTCGACTATTGTTGTTTACAATAAAATTTTGTACTGTTTTCAAGTTTCAGAACAAAACATGAAAGCTACAGTTTAGCGATTTTCGAACCTGGAAATCCTCAAAAGACAACATTTTCCGATACATAAAAAACACAAACCTCATCATCAATATCCTGATCACTGTGAGAACTGCGATACTGCAAAGCTGCTTCCATTTCGTTACGTATAGAAGACTTTTTCTCTTTCTGTTCTAATATCTGATTCAACGATTTACGTTCCATAACGCGTGAACTATCGAAAAAAACTTCATCTTTGGATGTCCCACTACTACCTGCGGCTCTTCCACGACACCCATCCACTTGTGATGGCTTTTGTTCAGTCATTCGAATACGCCGCAAAACTTCACCAACAGGTAACCGTGACTCAACCGAATTTCCGAAAACACGTATCCGCCCTGCTACATCGAGCTGTAGTTTTTCAACACTATCATTATGTCCTTGTGTTTCAGATGGAAGCGACTTCAAATTAGCAATGGAACCAGCTAAATGAGTTCGAGCTCTCTGCAAGTTTGGCACCACACGGGTTGCTACAGTGGCGGTATGAGCACCTTGCACGGTCACCGGTGATGTTCGGCGCAGAACGGAATTCCGTATAATCCTTGGCTGAGCATGTAAGACAGATGTGGTATTCGGTCGCAACGCTGGCGATGGTAAATACTGATGTCCTGTTTCTTGTAAGACGTTTACTGGATCCCTTTCAATGGATCCCGATAAAACGCTTCTGTAAAGATAAAAGATGGCCATGCTTAATGCTAATTTAATATTTATCTAAATTTTTGTTGCTCAATCATGTGCCTATAATTTCGCTTCTGATGTCAATACTACGATCCAAATACATCATGATTTTCACACGGATTTAAACCAACCTCATCAAGTAGCGAATTTTATTATTTTTAGAGACAAAGGAATTCATGTTACCTCACTTTCTTCTGACCGTCCTTGATAATATTTCAGGAAAATAACTGTGATTCAAAAGGTGGTTGCAGTTTTCATTTTTATAATTACTTTTCACATCAACAAAGTGTTCACCGCTGTAAGAAAACAGGAGCTGATCTGTTTGAACGAAAAACTGGACGAATTATACGACTACCACGAAATCCAAGTGTTCCATTAATGTTTCGATTTGGAATTACACGCGTGGGTGGAAAACGCCGTGGTATAGTCTCCCAGTTACGCTGGCGTACGTAAACCACACCTAAATAAGAATGAAAAAAATGGCTTTGTCAGGTTGACTTGGACATTACTGAAAGAGAGTAAAACCTCAGCATTTCAAAGTGAAAAAAATAGTAAAACAGTAAAACATAGCAAAATAAAATGGCAAAACCATTTTTCGGGCGCTGATGCATAATAACCACACGACGAGGCACGTTCCAGGATGCGCCACCCATATATGATGGCCCTTCGATAATTTCAACATCATTATCATCATCAAGTCCGTTAACAACCGACGGCATTTCACGTGCCACTTTTACTGTCGATCGCGCAGTCACAGCATTCCTAACTGTCTAAAAAGTACTGAGAAATTCAAAATTAAATTATACCAACAGATTCAATTTGTTTTAAAGTTTAAAACTATTCAGAAATTAAATGCCACACAGTAATCAAGTGAAAGAAACAAATTCCTTTCGTCATAAAAATCACACAGACTAACTACTATGGTAATTAAACTACATTAATAAAGGTTATCTTACTTTCACATTGCATGGCTGCAGTCGCTGCTGTGTTACTAAAACAGAACGCTGTAAACGAAGCGTATTGTTATCAGTATCCGGTAAATTCCCTGGCTGTGTTAATGCCACCCGTTTAGCACTGCCAGCACTCAAATCACTCGGTAACTCGGCTGTTTCGACAATTTCAACAAGCTGCTGCTGTTGCTGTTGGATGACTGTTGAAGGTACATTTTCGGTGATATTATTTGAGGAATCATGAATATGTGGCGTATCCGAAGGAGAGTTACTCTCAGAATCAGTGTGTGAGCATGAGGGAAGAGTTACACAACCATCGCTTAGTATTTCCACATTCTGCTTCTTATCGTCGGCTTCAGATTTCCCAGCCAATTTCAGCAAAGAATTCGTCTGATCACTGGTGTTGACAATTGCTGTAGTTGCTAAGTCATCTCCCAATGATTTAACAACTTCACCATTAATGCTTTCCGGTGCCAGCAAAAATTCCTCTAATCCAGCCTCGCATATCGCCGCAGACAGCAAATCATCCATTCGTTGTGGACCCTTCAAATATAATCAAATTATAACTTTTTGTTCAACCATTTCACATTTTTTTTTAAGTATCTGCTGAGAAACTTCTCGATTTTTTCTCGACGCACAGAGAATTAACTTTCTCTACAGGAAATATTTTACATGCAGCATGTACGTCACACAACATCCACTGTGTATATAACAAGTTGCACACGAGTAACATTTATTGAAATATGTATTTAAAATTAGTAAATGCATCTGCTTCAAATATCTACTGTAAAGCATCATCATCTGTGCTTAATATACGCTGAATTAATTTTGCTTGAATGTATCACTCTCGACCTAATATGTAAAATATTTCATACGGTGTTGGCTAAATACACGCATTTTCGAAATGCCAAAGTCTACCGTATTAAAATAAAACTGTTGGAGTGTCGTGCACTTAAAGGTCATATAATGTAAATTCAAAATATCACTACAAAAGAATTCTTAATTCTCAAAAAATTGTACAAAATCATCCAATCCGAGCCTTTTTTTTCAAAGATGAAAAAAAAAAAAAATGCTACAAGTAGAAAGAAACTGACGGCATCGCAAAGCAGAATGGGATCTAATGACAGCTAAAATAAATTATCCTAAATGAACCAATGTTTTACATTCTTTCTTCAGAAAAAAAAAAAAAAAAGAAAGCAAAAGAGCTCGACTGGAACCAAAATGGAAAATTAATTTTAACTTAAATTTCAATTCAACTCTGATCACAGTGTGGATGGGATGTTTAATGCTCTTCTCTTTTTTGCTTCCCTCTCTATTCTTTCCTTCTCCTTACGTTTAGACTAAAAAATGGCGAAATAAAATTCAAATAATTCAACTGGAACTGCAGTTCATTTGAATACCTAAGGATATATCTGTAAGTATACATGCGGAATTGTATATTGGTGGTGGTAAATATCAACAAATTTACTACGGAAAAGTTAACTCTATTTCGTTCTACCATGACAAATCGAAGTATCAGACTAAGATCTAAAAATTATTAGATCGAAAGACACTTCCCCCCTTCATATTCCTTTCCTAAATGAAACAGAGAGAAATGCTGCATGTAGAACATCAGTCGATAATCTCCCTTAGTAGTAGTGGTAATTCACTTCAGGGCATTTCTTTTTCATATGCAAATTTCACCACCGTTTATTTTGCTGAGCACTGAACTAACAAACTCCAGGCTTCGTTAAATCAATTATTCTCAATTCAATTACACTACTGCAAATTTCAAAATGCGATTTGATATAAGTGAAAGTGTCGCTAACTTTCTTTACGACATTTATCCTCTGCTATCTCCCGTGGTTCGTAATTCTTACCAAATCTAACTAGTCCTATTTCTATGATCCGATCATCCTCACAGAAAAAGAAAGTTTAAATGTATGATCCACATCTCAATATAAATTTGAAGTTAGCTCTCCTTCCCCTTCCCTCTTTCTTTTCTTGATCCAACAACAAATGGATACTCTTTATTGACCAGTGGAACGTGTATGCACTCCAGCCTGACCTCACCTGTGCTTACCATCTCAGCAACAAACTGAGGCTGGTAATACCTGACAGGGTCATACATCTTCGCCCATTTACATTAGCTATCAATCTTCTTCGTCATTCCTCATAATAGCCTATCCTTTTCTCTCTCTCTTTCTCTTCAACTCTTCTTTGGCGTCATTCCGTTGCATCGTGAAAAGTTCCACGTAACAAACCGTACCGACTGAAACGTTTGTGAGAAGTGATGTTCTGCTAATTCTCAACCTCTCGTAAGTTACCGTTCCTTCTCTCTTTAACAATCTCCTACTGGCTTTCCGGATCCAGCTTCACATTACTTCCGGAATTCGCCTAACACTCGGCCTCGTCCAACTTCCCGTCCTTTCTCGCCCTCTAAACCTTATCCCGTCGCTGCATTTCTGCAAAACTTATGAGTAATGCTGCAGTTCGGCAAATTGCCAAAGAGAAGTTGTGTCGTGCGAAAACCCGCACTCGAGATCACTTGAAACGATGCAGCGCTGCAACGCTCACCCTCACCCTAGCACGATCAAAAATGGATGAACAGAGGAAGGAGGGTTGAAGTGTTAAGAGAACTCGCTCGGTGTGCCTCTGTTTGCGTTGCCTTTTATACTAAGCTGTCGCGTGCGCTGCACCGCAGTGTACCGCCCCACTGATATGCCAGTGGCTTCACTTTGGATTTGTGCCAAAATGCATCATTATGCGAACATTCCAAAATGCAATCTAAGTCTAGCATTCTTCCACGTTATCTTCTTGTCGCCTGCTTCACTGTCCAGTCGCCCAGCTGCACTACTGGTGCAGCGCTACATTGCGCAACTTCTGCACGTAATATGCTGCCTTCATTACGTGTTGTCTTTGTTGGTACTCTTTTTCTCGGTCTGTCATATCACCGCGTGTGCGTCTCTCCGTCACTCACGCACGTCTGCCGTCAGTCTGGCCACTTGACCACGTTACTTCGACCGCACATCCATTGTCCTTCATCCGTCGTTTCCGCCCTCTGTGTACGTGGTGTCCGTCGCGTCGAATCTCTGTATGTGTAGGCTGACTGTCTCTGAAGCACCCGTCTCTCCGTCTGTAGTCTCGAGATATGTATATCTGTGCTGTTTGTCTATTTGTCTGTATGTCACCTGCACTGATTCCTATGCGTTTAGTAATTCTTTCGTAAAGGTCAAAAGGTTAAGGAATAAGTTCGAAGGGGTCAAACCATGGTTGAGGGACCATCTCACTCTCATTACTTCATGCATGCACTATTTGAGTGGAAATCACCATGGAATTTGGGAAAAATAGTTCAGGGAAAAAGAAATGAGCGTCAACACTTCTTTTGCCGAAAGGACGTTTCGTTATATGTATTTAACTGGAAGCTATTACAAGGAATGGAACAGTTAAATGAACAACTTGAATATCCGTAATTACTTCCAGTTTAGATGCCCTTCACGTGCATGCGCGATGCAGTTTGGTAGAGCACACGGACAGATCAATTCATATCAGTTTGCCATCTTAGTGAGGTCAGCTGAATATTATTACACAAGCAGTAATCATGTGATAGGGTATCTGTTCATGTCCTAGGCACCAAACTGTTGATAATTTGTATTTCCACAATTTGCTTCATGTCCACGTTCACTCTGTAGCAGTGAAAAGTGCACATCTACGCAGTAATAAAATTTGCATAATTTTTCAGTGTATTTCTTGGTTTCCTATGCATGATGGGAAAGACTTAACAGTCTTTGCTCTTTGTCATCAGAATCTTTGTTCATTTCTGTGTACTTCTGAGTAAAAATTTTATTTTCTGCAGTTCTCGTCAACATTAAACAAATGAAAAAGAAGTGGGTCGGCTATTTTGTTTTGTTGCTAATGATCAAGAAGTTACTCGAGAGATGAAACTAATGTATGTCGACTCAGTTTATCGGAAAGGAAGGTTGCTAGAGTGATCCAGGTGTTCCTTAAAACCTCTGGTCATTATAGGTTAATTAATACTAATAACGCTTACCTGTGCTCAGCTCTGTGTCCAAACTGGAATTTACTGAAAACTTATCAAATTTCCTTTGCCTTGCAAAGTTTCGGAACTTTTGTTCATGTTGTTTGGTAAACTGGCGAGGTCACTATAGATTAGCATAAAAAATTTTTACATTCGGCCATCCATGTTATTGTCTGAATTGACATCTAATTACCCACATTTACTCATAACCTTTAGGAGCTGCAAGGTGGAACTGCTAACATGATAAAATTGGATTTGAAAGCATCAAATTTAAATTAATTCAAATAAGTTACGATCGAAGTCAGCATACAGGTGATTGGTACTCACGAATAATACTACCACTACTATGCAGAGTTGATTAGCTTCCACTTCTTTTTTGGAACCACAGAATTATCCTTATTCTTTTGTTGTTTTGGTTCGGCAGTTCATTCTCCCGTAATTTCCTGGTCCTCCCGCTCCTCCATCTCTCTCATAATCCAATGTTTTTGGGAGCAATCCTTTCTCCCTCGGTAACAGAAGCTGAATGAAATTTCTGTGTCATTGCAGTTTCGCCGTTCTCATGAATTTTAATGCACTTCCCATTCTCCCAATTTGCTTACTCTCTTCGATCAGTTATTTGTGAAATTTCATGGAAAATATAAATCTCACAATAATTGGTGTGTGAATACCTGCAGAGAGGATCACTTCAAAGACTTTTTTCACTTAATTGTGAAGAAAATAAATCAATAGAAAATAAATGTACCAATTTTGTATGAGTCACAATTAAAAAAGGAACAAAAACCTGGAATTTCCTTCGCTACATTGAAACGTTAAGTGTGTGGATAAATGTAATTTTTTCGAAAATTCTTTCCTTTCTGTTTCTTTTGGTTGTTGGACATATCTGAAATTGAACAGCCTGAAATGGAAATAAATGAGAGAGGAAGTGATCTGCTGAATCATTATGGAATGAACATGCGCATGCGTGCTTGCATGCATGCAGTGTTTCTTTTTTGTACGAGCAGTGTGTTTTGCATTCGGAATTCGACTGATACTGCATCTGTTGCATAATGTCCTACACGTCAAGATGAACGTGTTCGTATCGAAGTACAACATGCTGGTGGAAGGTGGAATTTTGTGTTGTGCATGAATGGCACGTGAGGTCATCGTGTTCATGATAAACGTGTTCGTATCGTCAAAGTGTAACATTTTGTCTTGTGCGTGAATGGTACGCAGGGTCACTGGTGTATTTGTTAGTCTGTAAACGTCACTGATTTATGCCTCTTATATACTTTCCTGTTTCTGTGACTCCCCAAAAATACGGATCACTTGATTCAGTAATAACTGAAGAGGGAATATTTTAGACTTAAGCTATGTTTAAGCTAATAATTAAGTAATTAAGCTCTCTGTGTATGTATGACAGTGTTTACGTTTGTGATTATATTAAAAAGTTAAAAAAAAGTGGAGGAGAAAAACTGACAATATCATTTACTTTTTTAATAGTACTTTTATACACAATTTTTACCGACTGTTTCGTGGAAAAATTATTTGATGCATGGACCGGTAAGTTGTTATTTATTCTTGCAAAAATCATTAATTAAAATTCTATAAAGCACATTTTTCACAAACTGTTTCGTCGTTTCCATATACACCTAATTTATGTATTTTGTTGGTTGGAAAAGGGGTATGGAAAGGTAGTTGTAATAATTTTTATAGACTTTTTTTGTTTACGTTCTTAGGACTGATGCGTTTCCCATAGTTTCCATCTTTTACGGATTGTATTTCGTATGTTGTTCCTGTCTTTTTTTTTTCTGGCTTTTTCTTGTCGATTTATTACAGTGATGCCGTTTGCAGTGAGAAGCGATTGTTGATATAGGAGACGAGTGTTGAAGTTATTTTATAGAAGTTCCCTTCTTTATATCATTCGATGCCACCTTAAATGTAAGATTACGTGAGCTGCGTAACGATGGTTATTACAATACGACTCACCTACGGTACTGACGAAAAACGGCAGACAATACTGCTGCATCGGTTAGTGCTTTTCTCGCGCCAATTTTC
This sequence comes from Setaria digitata, assembly GCA_003640385.1. NCBI lineage: Eukaryota > Metazoa > Nematoda > Chromadorea > Rhabditida > Setariidae > Setaria > Setaria digitata. The sequence continues at coordinate 124,454 of RCAB01000105.1, forward strand.
AAATTGTGCAATTGACAGATTTTAGTTTTGTGGGGGACGGTTTGTTGACACTAATTTTTAATTTAGCTACATTAAAGGAAATTAACTGCAGGTTTAAAAGTGAACATGTGTTTTAATTTAGCCGACAAAATTTCGCTTTGTCATGTCAAATGTGTAATGCGGTTGAAGTGAATTTGTGTTCTAGTATCATGCATTAGATTTGAGCATGATTAAGTAAAAATAAAATGATTTTAACATATAGGTTTTTCACGTAAGGAAGTTGCGGTCATTGTAATCATTGATATGCTTGAAATTTGAAACATTTAATATTTTTAAATTTAAGAATTTGGTTTTTAAGTATATGTAAAATTTTTGACGATTGTTCTTAGAGGTAAGGGAGATTTTCAAAGCACATGTCAAGGTCTGGAAGTCATTATTCATATAAAATTTCATATGGTTTACAATGATAGCTTCTAGAAAATGAGATTTTGCTTAAGAGAATAAGTATTAAATTTGGAGTAGCAAACTATGATAGATAAGGTTCCGGAGTAACAGGGAAAAAAAGCAAGATAATGATGCTGAAATATGAATTTCACGATTTGTCGAGATGGAAATAATGTGCTTTCAGTTATTGGTTTCATTCTGCAGAGATTTCTTTATTTAATAGATCGTTTACTACTAGGTTAAATTATATTGCAGAAGATTTCTAACTCGAAATTAGTGTTTCCAGGGGTCTGCCGCCATCAGCATTATCGAGTCGAATGCTTGACACCATCGTCAATCGCAAACGTGGAGGTCGTCTCGGCAACAAAAAAAAGACTTCAAAGTATATGTGGTGTTGATTCATACTGTTTTATTTTAGCAATATATTTTGTAGTTTTCTGGTAATATGTTTCATTTATATTGTCTAGTGAATGACATCACAATGTGCTGTCATCGGAAATGGCCTAGTTCTTGTATGGCATTTAAATCATTACTTTGGTGTATCAAATGCATCAGATTAGATTAAGAACTTTCACTTTGCTTTCTCTAGTGGAATTAAGTATCGTTTCTAAGCATTTTTCAAATTAATCGACCTAAATTAAAATTTTTATGGGAATGCTTAAATGATGTTTTTCAAGTCTTCTTTTGAAGGGAAATTAGGTAGTATTTTGTAGCTATATATTTAATTCGAACCTTTTTTTGCAGGAAAGAGAAGTCTGTTAAAAATGGAACTGAAAAAATTAATGACACTTCGATTCATAAAATAACGGACTATTTTCCGCTTCGTCGAAGCAGTAGGAAAACGGAAAAGCAACTTGAGGTGATTTTTGTTATTGTCGACCTTGTAATTTTTTTTAACACTGTGAAGGTTTTATGTATGAAAACTCGAAACTGTTTTCGAAGAAATCCGAAATTTTTAAGAAAATTTTTTTTTAAAATCAGGAGTACAACCTATGAAAGAATTATTTTTGCTTTTAACATTAAATTAACATGTTTTCACTATTTGCAGCAGGAAGAACGTGATGCAATGGAAAGTGCCATCTTGACAGGTAGCAATGAAAAGTTCCTTGAGATTTTTGAATGTGAGGAAAAAGGTCGTGGGATTCGTACTTTACGGAACTTTCAGAAAAATGAATTTGTGGTTGAATATAAAGGTAAGGTATAGTTGAATGTACTGTGCAGCATAGAATAATAATTTCATTTCTGGTAGGCATTTTATTTCCTGTCTTACAGTTCCAGTTCTTTACAAGATATTATATTAGTTATGTGCTCCAACTCCTTAAGGTTCATGACCTCTGTAAGGTCATTGTTTCATGTTCCACTGTACTTAAGAAAATAAGAGTATTTTTTTTTTGTTTATTGTAAATTATTACAAATGTTAAAGCTTACTGCACAGGTGAAATAGCAAATTGGTTTAAAAAATTGCTAAAGGTCCGAATTATTTCAGGTGAAATAATTGATTTAAGACTGGCAAGGATTCGTGAAAGGGAATATGCTAAAGATGATAGCATTGGCTCATTTATGTACTTTTTCAAATATCAAAATAAGCAGTATTGTGTTGATGCCACTGATGAAACACCGTATAAAGGGCGACTGATAAATCATTCAGTTGTTAGGCCGAACCTTAAGACAAAAGTATGTTAAATATAGAATCTGCGTCATAAGTTTTCTTTTTTTTTTTCTTGTTCTTTGCTATTTTTATCATACAGAAATTTTAACGTCAGATTGGTGGAATGGCTTAAAAAGAACAGGTATCCTATATGCATGTTCACTGAAATTTTAGTTCAACACGTCAAATCGTTATGTTTTTGTGTTAGTTACTTGTCTATGGTAGCAAATATTATCTTGTAAATTTCATTCGTTGACAATGGAAAATGGAGTTGAAAGATATGTCATTATGTTGAGGTTATCGAATTAAATGGAACGAAACATTTAATATTGATTGCTAAACGAGACATCGATATTGGTGAGGAATTATTGTATGATTATGGGGATCGAACGCCGTGTACTGTCGCAAAGAATCCGTGGCTGTTAAATTCATAATGTCAACTTTTTTTTTGGCAATTATCAGTTTATTCAGACAATCAAGAAACTGTTTCAGTTGAGAAAATGGATATTCAGTAGCCTATTGAATTATTGTTTGGTTTCATTTCAGAAAAAGTATTTGGACAATACGTAGCTCTTGAATTCATTTTGTAAGAATCATTTGCCTTGTTTATTTTCTTTTTGTTCGTTTGTTTCTAAGAATGCATTCAGCTTTAATAGGTATCGGTCAGATGTGGTGTCCGTGCCATTGTGGTACGTTTACGATCTCATCGGTTCACGTACTTCACGGGATTATGATTAGTAGTATGTATTTTGATTTCTGTCGCTTGTTATCGTTGCATGACAACTATGATGGTTTTTGGATTTAGTAATTCATTGCAGTGGTTTAAAGTTTTTGCTATTGAGTCACGCTATTATTTAGTTAATGTTTAAATAGTAAGGCGTTCAGGTAGTAAATAAGCCCAGTGTCTTGCTCAAACAATCATGTGTCTATTTTCATGGGTGTTCATGTATAACATTTATTCTTTGTTTTAGGCAGTGGCATTTTCAAACTCTATTCTTTGTGGGCTTCATGTTCCCATTTTCTTCCCACATTTTTCGATCGATAACATTCTCGACAGGGAGACTTAAGAGGAATGAGTTAAAACAGTTGACGTTGTGTAGTACATAGCAGGATGGTTGATTTTTTGTTAAAAGTGTAGGATAGCTGATTACTTCATGGGTGTACTTGCATTATCAGTATGAGATGCTGTTCGGCAAATGCTTGAGCAGTTTTGAGTATAACAGTTTACCCTTCACTGCTGTTTAAATATGGTGCCACAGCTTAAGTCATTTTATTTTTTCGGGCATTTCTGATCTCATTTGCGTCTTATAGATCATTCAGTTGTTGTTCTTGATTCCACAGTACTATCCTTTACTTTACTCTAACGACATAATGTTTGTAAAATTATCCATTTGTTTTACTGATCCCCATAGGTGTTTGCAGCGAACTTACTTTGTTTTTTTTTTTTAAGCTGGTTTTTGTTTTTAGTTAAGCTGGTACTTTTGTGCACCATATGCGTCTATTAATGAAATTGCTGAAATGTGTTTTTTTAAGCCAATTGTTTTCGCAAGAGGAAAAATTTTCTTAGTTAAAGTACAAATAATAATTACTACTTTAACCAAATAAGTATAGGTTTTTTTGCATCAATAATGAATGCTGTGATTTCCACGACTGTGTTGTCCTAACATTTTTGCACATATCTCTGCGAAATTTACCTTACCTGTACGATGAACCGATTTTTTACCTGCTTCTTCAAAATAAACTCGTTCTTTCCATATAAAAATTGATCATTTCGAATATTGTGCTTTATTTTTCTTCTCATTGTATTATTTGAATTATTGGAAATAAATGAATCCGAAACTAATACGAAGTCAGTTTTTGCTCCGTTTGGTTATCATCTGTACATGGCAGGCAGCTGTCAGCTGTGTGGTACACAATAAATATTTATGATTTGGTTTAATTTCATTAACATCCGCCTATTGTATGGGGAAGATTCAAAAAATAACAACTTGCATTGGTGAAATTGGCATAGAAAAGTTGATGAATTTGCAAAAACTCGGCTCCATGCAATTGAAATAATGGTGCATTATGTTATAGGTTAATTTGTTCTACGGCGGAGTGATAAATTAGTAATCTTTTGTGGAGCAGAATACTATCCTGAATGCAGGCTGTAAAACTGGGATAGTAAGATTTTATTTGATAATTGAGTGAATGTGCAAATCATAGATTAAATGAGAACATTTTTTAAAATATGTTGAGTTGGATACTTGACCTGATTAAAATTGAACAGAAACTTTCTTTACTTGAATGAAATAAACTTTTATCTCTTATTGTTGTCAATTAGCAATTTCTGCATTACTGTGCTTTTGAGAGCATAATATTATCCTTTATGCTAATGTTATGCTCTCAAAAAAAAATTAAAAAAAAAAAATAAAAATAAGATGGAATATTTCATATTTCTTTACATTAACTGCAGTCCTCTTTTTTTTCTGATTAATAGGATGTGGAATGTTTGTATCATTTAATCAAAAAACGTCGTTTCATAAATGGACAGTTCAATCCTTAACGTTGCGGTTATTGGCTTTCACCACAAACGTGGATGTCAGGTAATTGATGAAACTGTTAATAACTAGAGTAATTAATGAAACTGTTAATAGCTAGAGTGACTGCTTAGTAATCTAAAATTGTTATAATAAAATAAAGTCAGCTAAAAAAAGTTACTGTGGCAGGTGTAATGAATAAAATCACAGGACGGGCAAATTTTCAAAATCACTTTTTCTTCAATACTGGAAATTTGTTTTTTTTTTAAGTGTTGCTTTATAATATTTCTTTCCACCATCAAAATATCTATTTGTGATTTATTCATTGAAGGATTTAGAAGAGTTTCTGGCTTTTTTAAAGATGCTATTGAATAGATTTTTCCAGATGGAATATTGTTATCCACCTCTAACAGATAATGAAGGAGAATTACCGATAGCGTGGCAGAATTTACCGTCACTTGCACTCCCCGATGGTGCGCATAACGTCGACCATGGTACAGAATTTACTTCTCTCCTTATATATCTAATTTTACTGTCATTATCTCTATATAAAAGTATGTTTGAAAATTTATTTAATTGTCCTAGTTGTTTCTGCCACTTCAAATTTCATAAAAACTTTAAGACAATAAAAAGGCTTCTCCTCTTTTCCTTTCTTTCTTTACTGAGGAATTTTTGATCAAAATTTGTTTGTTGAAAGATTTCGGGACTTTTTCTTCCTCTTTTTTTTTCAAACCTTTAACTATATCTAAAAGTTGACGAGTAAAAAAGTGTTGTTTACAATCATCGATTAGATTCTCTGTCATTCATTATTATTTTCTTTATCGAAGTTATAAATGTTCAAAATTTTCTGTGACGTACGAAGTTTATACTCATTTTTTGTTTTTGCGGTTTTAGACGTGATATACTTTCTTCTGCCATCACTGGATGATCCGAACCGATCTGTCTTCGGAATTTCATGTTATCGCCAAATTTCTGCAAAGGTTTTATTCGCTGTTCATTTTTATCATCTTTTATTCACTGTTATTATAATTGCTGATGTAACAGTATTGATTCGTTATCAAATTCTTTCTTTCGACGACAGTTTTTCTAAAGTTATTTCAAATTAAGGATCTGCTGAACAAGTCAACAGATGTCACCCGAAGTACTGTGCAGAAAAGTGTTTGTGTTTTGTCACGAATACCACTTTTTGGCGCACTGACTGCTAAATTGCAGCTTATCACAAAGGCATATTTTAACGAAAGGGATTTTGCTAAGGTATTTGAAGTATTCATTCCACTTCTCTAAAATTTTAATTAAATGACACATTTACAGCAGATTTGGAGTTAATATGTTATCAGTGTAGTGCAGTATGCCTCTAATAATATTATTTTTTTGTATGTTGGCAAGATGAAAAATCATGTTTTAACTACTTGAGAGTCAAAAAGAAGTTTTAATGACAAAAAATAATCACTTGTCCTTTTTCTTTCATATCATTTTGCTCTTAATTTAAAGGTTGAAGTATTGTCCCAAATGTATGAAAATCTTTGTGAATTATTTCCAAATGTTGAAACCGATGATCAAGCCGCAATTATGGGTATGTATCCTTTTCATCACATTTACAGAATGTTTAAGACGAAAATTTAAATTCATTTCTCTGTTAGTTTAGACTTTCATTTGGTGTGTATTGGTTGAAGCAACATAAGAACATTTGACGCTTCTACAAACGTGCTATAAGCAGATTAAGCTTCAACACATAGAGTACATTAGCTTCATACAAGCAATGAAAGATACCAAAGACACAAGAAAAATGTTGTTGGTTTTATTGCTGTGTTGTATTATTCATCTATTCATATTACTTTTACACACTGATACTGTTGTGTTTTACAAGCTTACTATTGATGTTAACTTAGTTTGGTATGTGATTTAGAATGTTTGAGATTGAAGAGGAACGAGTGCATATGTAGTTTTTGTCGGGGCTGGAAGAATATCCTATACACAATGTACAGTATGCACAATAATTTTTTGTTTTTCAAATTATTTTTTTTTTTAAGATCTTATCAGAACCTAATAGTAACACAGTGATATCTAAAATGGGGGACGAAGAAGCTTCAAATAAAAAAAAAAGTCTTTCTCCAGATATCTCAGTGCGGTCCCTTGTGACAACATTCAAACATCGTGTATTAGTATTATTCAAACTGTTATTATTAGAAAAGAAGGTAATTCATTTTCTCCCAGTAAAAATTCTGTTTGCTCATGAAGTCTTCCTAATTGATTTCAGAAGCTATAATAATGTAATAATCATTCTCATTATACTGTTATGTAATAGAAGGTGATGAATTTAAAAGGAACTCAAAAGTTTTTGTGATACTTCGTCTTGCAGTTTTCCTTATCGTAAAATAATAATTATACATTAATTTGAAGAATAATCTGGCATGGAACATATTTGTGCGTTTCTATTTTTAACTCCTCATTTAATTTTCTGAAGTTTTTGATTCTGCTATTGTTACGCATAAAAATGGCTTCTTTAGTGGAATGATTAAATACGTGTGAAACATATGTGTTAAAAATTTGCTTTTCAGGTCGTATTCTACATATCACCAGTTTTTCAGTTAAGTCAGTTCATGATTGCACTCGCCTCACTTTTCCCGCGTAATATCTCTTTCTTCAGTTTCCTTCTGTAATTTAATTGTGTAGAATATAGCCATTTCATTATTTTTCGGTCGCCCTTTACTTAGTCATTTATTTAATTCGTTAAAAGTACACAAATTTCAAATAACATGGAGCTTTAAATCTTTACTGGATATAAGTAATGTTCTTGTTGAATTTCAGCAGCGATATTAAGAACAATATATTTTTTTAGTATCAAAGCTAGTTAATATTTTCGCTGCAATGCATCCGCTGTTGGTAATTTATTACTGAACATGCATTATATACTTGTATTTCTAGTGAGCATAGCATTGCTTCTCTGTTTCTAATTTTAATTTATATGTTTTTCTATTGCATTTCATCTATGAATCTCGGGGAGAAATTGCTAATTCGAAGTTTTATTTTAGGGCTGGTTGAAAAAGGTTTATTTCATGCAGCTGCATACAATCTGAATTCGGGGAAATGTTCAAACGAGAGTAAGAGTGCGGATGACGCTGAAATTGGTAAGGTCGGCGTATAATTTTTATTGCTTATAAATTATATTTCACAATATATATATATATATATATATATATATATATATAGTGAAATATGATGTAAATTTATATATATATATTGTGAAATATGATGTAAAGTAAATTTTATGTGTTTCATCAGTTCCCAGTTTTATTTTTAGAAACTAACTTAAAGTATAGGCTATCTTACAGTTTCTTTTATTTTCAGAGTTTGCTAGACTGAATAACAATTCAGTAACAAATCAGTTTGATTACGCTATGATTAGATTTGAGATTAACTTTTTCTGCTCTATGTATGTTATGTTTCGCTGTCTTTATAAATTCAAGTAACTTAATACTTAGTTTAGATTACAAATGTGTCTTTCCGTTTACAGGGATTATTTTAGATTTAAATGCTTTCTTTAGTGTTAGAAATGGACGGCAATATGTTGCAAGACAAAGTTGCAGATGGTATTATCCAGGGAAACAAAATAGTCGAAGACGGAAGCAATCCTGTAGAATTTGTTCATAAAGGTTCTGTCTTTGTTAGAATTTAAGCTAAATGTTTTATTCCATTGAACTTGACTAAATATTTATTTTATTTAATTGAATCGCTTGGTTTTTATGGACTTATTATTTTATTTTAAGACTTCTTAACATCACCTATGGATTGCCTAACAGAAACGCAGCTGCCATTTGACTGTAATGTTGAAGACTGTTCAAGCTTGAAGCGGAATCAAATACTGGATACAGATTCATATGGTTTCCCATTAAGTATTTTCACGAAAGTAATGATTTTGCATGAAATATTTATTTTTAAATTATAACATAATAGTCCTATCCATATTATGTTAAAATATAAATTGCCATTTGTGAGAAGTATGATTAAACTTTGCTACTTTCCTTTTTTGTTTTTTGTCGTTTTCTACAGGAAATAAATAAACTTTATTATTTTAGGGTTCATTATTTCATCCATACCTGAGTGTCTGTTATTTGGACATGATTCGCTCCGACAAGACTCGAGCCTACTGCATTGGTGTGACCAATGCTTTATTTGTTCAACGTCGTGATTCACTGGATGTTGTAGTTACTGTAAACAGACTTTTTGTTCACTCAAAAATATCATTACAAGAATATGATGCATCTTCCTTTCCATTATATAGTCGACTTTAGATCATATTAAGAATTAAGGCCCAGATGTTTCATTTTTAATCGATTTAAACAATTCTAACACAAACACAAGGACCTGCATTGTATGTTAACTGTAAAATTACGTGTGGATTGTTGATGAAAACAAATTCGCTCTGTTTTTCCGTCCCGAAAATAGAGAGATTCATTGAGAGAAGTTATTGGATAGTGTAGATAGAACTATCGATTAAATGATCTGCATAGTAAATGTCTTTCAAAGGACTGGTCTGAATGTAGCTTATAGCTTAACACTAATGATTTGCTCTATTATATTAGTTGAAAAACCTTTTCATATTCACAAAAACAGACAGTATCTTCTATGAAAATGCATAAGTGGAATTTGCAGATGCTTTTTCCCAACAATAAATGATGTTCATTTTATTCTATGCTACTGCTGTGTGAAAATAGTAAATTGTAGTACTCCTTTCTAAGGTTGATGAAATTGGCGACGGAAGTATCGATATTGCAGATGTTGAATTAAAGCGATCACTAACATTAACAGCCGCTGACTTACGTTTTATTGATTTTGTAATGAAAGAAATGGAAACAAATGCCAAGTCACCAAGTATGCTCTTTGGAATTTTTTTTAAGTTGTTATGAAAATGATCATTTCACTGCTTTAAATTATGAAAAGTGGTAGATTTTCATGGGATTGATAACACGAGATATATGAGGATTTTCTTTCCATTATTTGGAAAGTACTAGTAATTATCTCATATATCAGTTTTTTATGCCTTGTTTAAAAATAGTATCACCGAGATGTATAAGTTGTTTGAAATCGAAAAAATTAGCTCTACCCCTTCATTGACGAATCTAGCTATTTATATACTCATAGTTATAGATGCAGTACTTTTAACCAAGTTTATGTTTATGAATAAAAAGTATAAAAGAAGTTTATACTGAATTGATTTGTTCGCCACTGCATGATTTCTAAAATTTATCCAAAAACTGTAAATCTGTATTTACTAATTGAAGGTTGGGAAGGTAGTGACGACTGGATACGATTGCAGATGCAAGCATATTTATTATCATTAATAGCAACTGCACGGGCTGATTTGAAAGACTCATTGGATGATTTTAACGAAGCATTCGTAGCTGAGTGGAAAATGAGCAATAATTATCGTATTTGGTCCTGTGGCAATTATCCAGACTTGGCAAGTGCAGCTCCGGGGTTTGCTTACTCTTTTTCCTTTTTTTAATGAATGGCCTGTTATTATATGGGCTCGGCCTCAAGCAGTCAAACTCTTTCACCTGTTTTGTACAACTTCAATTCTAAAATAAAAAAGTTGTGAGCTGTATGCTGCTTTTCATTCCGTCCAAATTCTTTTTAAGCTGCTGTTATGTCTACAAAAGATGGAGGGATTATCTCAGGTGCCCATAATCATCATTGCCTTTATCATTTTCTATTATCACAATAAATCGTCCAAACATAAATTATTATCCGATTTCATGAACTCGAAGAATTGAAAAAAAAAAAAAAAAAAAAAAAAAAACTAAAGTCGGCCAGATAATAATTTGGATTTATAAGTCCCTAATCGTTAGGATGATTATTGGAGATTAAAAATGATCCATTTTTCAGGCATCCATTCGCTGGTGGTCTAAGCATATCGGATGTTTTATTACGTGTAGAGCATTCGGTTGGTGCTACAGGAAGTGGTCGTCGTGTAGCCTCTGCTGTTGCCAATACCAGTAAATATTTTGCAAATACAAGCACTAAAGTAAAAAGTAGTATTACATCATGGCTAAAAGGAACAACACGGCAAATGGAATGAAATTTTATTATATTATGATTTTTTTTTTTTTTGGTTTGATCAGCGTATTGCAGTTTCATACAGACGACCAAAACATTAGCTTAAAGTAGGATTACACCAGAATTGTATGCTGCCATTGATATTGCATATATAATATAATTGTAGCTACTGAGAAAAAAATACAAAAGGAAACAATGAGAGCATGATGGAATAGTGTAAAAGCCTCGATAGAATTTTGCAAAATTGAAGTTAAAAAGAACAATGAAGTAATTTCTGTCATAGGCATTGAATTCATATGTTTTTCTGATATAATTTATGTAATTCATATGCTTTTTATGTGAACAGATAATCATTTCATTTTGCTGTGTTGTGTAGCTATACGGAATATTTTAATGGTGTCGATTATTAATTTAATTTGGAGGAAATTAATTCTTTAAGCATCCATTGAACTTATCTAGGGTGACCTGGTATGTCATTGAAAAATGTGTAATTTTATTTCACGCTGTAAAATTTCGGCATAAAGACTTTCTTACTGATAATTTCCGCATTTTGCAATATCAGATATGTCATGATTGACAAAGTAAATCGTTAGAGACGGGTGATGTATTAACACTTGTTAAAATGAGTGGACTTCATGCTATGACCAGAAATTTTTGAAAATTTTCGTGATGCCCGTCATTTTTGTTCTTAAATTTACAGGATATCCAACAATCCTTCCCTTCCTGGAGTTCGAACATTTCAAAGGAGAAGATACCGTGAGGAATTGCAGTTTCAAAGTTGAACTTGTCCCGCAGAAATGTAGTTGAATGAACAACGGACAAGAAAACAGAACTGAAGTAATAATTTTCCTTCCATGAAGTATCAAACTATTGGTTTTTCACTTCGTCGTCCTTACTTTCCTGCCAAAATATTCGATGGAATTAAATTGGTACTTAAATGCTTGACACCCAGATGATCAATAATAATTGTTAATACCAGTAATAGTAATAGTGATGATTATTGCCATTATAATTGTCATTTTAATTATATTAATTATTATCATTATAATCAATGATAATACTATGATAAACAAATTGAATAAAAAAATAAAATGAACAAATAGTGACAACAATAGTAATAATAATAATAAATAATTAGTAATAAATAATAATAATAGTGCTTTTAAATGAAATAAAAATGTCCAAACCGTGTATTGTACTGACAATATATTTGCGTAGCTGTTTACAATAATGTTTATTCATTACGATATTATTTTTTTATTTGCTTAATCGTAAATAGAAAAGGAGACGAATTAGCTTGCTTGTTTAATTATTAAATATTTTGTGCACTCAGTATTATCAGATGGATTAAAACTTATTTTTTACACTTATACAACTGATCAAATGATACTTTTTTTGGATACCGTACACTGAGCAGTTTGCTAAGAGTGATAAAAAATGAATAGTTTGTCTGTGTTATGTTTTGATAATCAAATCACTTATAAAAGTGAATCATTTTTTTTCATTTACTTTCACCAAATTTGTTCCATTACCTTCCATTCCAATGGCTACTTTTTATAACCTTGTTATTATCGTAGTATTCGCACTTACTGGATGCATAGAATCGGGTAAATAATTTTTCAATGATTTTTTTTCGTAGCAGTCATTTAGCGGTAGAAGATATGTTTTGTATTTTACGGTCAAATGTCATTATGTGATAGGTAAGATCAGATTGCGCTAGAATAAATTATGATACCGCCTTGTTGATCCGTTTTTAAGGGATCTTCGTAATTTTTTAAATTTATTTTTAATTTTTTCTGTTTAGTAGTGAGTTTTTGAAAGATATGATAGAATTTGAACATTTATTCTGTTGCACCAGGCATTTTTTTAGCGAAGAAATAGATATTTGCCAGTCAAATCTCTTTATTCACACTTCAGTTCATTTCGAAACTTTCTAGCTTGTACAAATGGAACTTCAAGTGGTTGCAAGAGGGATGAAATTTGCTATCAAAACCAATGCTATCCAAATTATGGACGTAAGTTTAGCAAACTTGTCAAGGAAATCGCCAGATAGTAATGAATTAAATATATTTCGACTGAAAAGCAACCTGTATGTTCTCCACAGTGATTCCTTATCTGGCATGAAAATGTTAACTACTTACTTGATGAAGCATTTCAAAAATCTTGGCTTTTTTAGATTTTAAAAAAAATTTCAACTATTTTTCTCAGTCTCTCATCTTACCAAATGTTAAATCAAACATTTGTTGCAGTAAATAAAATGTCATTTTCGGGAGATTGTTTACAGTAATTTTCAGCAAAAATTTGAAATAAAGCATTTGAACCCAAAATGATTAACAAGAAGGTGAAAATGTCATTGTGTGATAGGTAAGATCAGATTACGCTAGAGCAAATTATGATACCGCCTTGTTGATCCCTTTTTAAGGGATCTTCGTAATTTTTTAAATTTGTTTTTAATTTAAAATTTTCAGCCTGTGTTAAAGGAGCATGCCAACAAGGCTTAGCATGTGTATTTGATAATTGCCTCAATCTGTTATCGACTACTGCTTCTTCAAGTACCATTCTTTACCATAATTTTCCTGTAAATTTATTGATTTTAATATATGAAAAAGTATTTCCATTCATTATATATCATTTTCTTTGTCTCTTTAAAATGATAAATAATAGATTTGAGGACTAGATAATTAGCATAAATAATAATTAAAATGTTTTGGTGTTTTGACGGACATGTTACACGATTAACTGAGAATGGAAGTTCGAAAGAAGGGGAATTAACAGATACATATTACATAACAAGCAGCAGTGAAAAATACTACTTCTACAAAGTAACGGACTAATTAAGTACTCCGGCCGATAAATTTCAGTGACAACACGGAATCCACGGACAATAACGGTGATATGTCTAGATCTTAGTGCAGCAGGTCGAATTAGTGATTGTTCATTGGTAAAATTTCTCTGTAATAATCCGATATATTATAATTTAATGACACAACAGTGTCCACGTACGTGTAATCGTTGTCCAAATATTGATAATCCTGTGGAAACAACAATACCAGGTAGTTCCATCCTGAAATTATCATGAAAATAATATGCATGATTTTACTCGTGAAACCATCAGCTTTTTCTAGTGACTTAAATTTAAGAGCATTATGATTTTCAAATCAGAATAATCATCATCCTGCTGCATAAATTAATAATTCAGAGCTGAAGCAATAAAAACGAAAACAATGAACCTGTAAGAACCACCATACGTATATATAAATACTGGAATTATTTCGAAAGGAATTTAATGAATTACCTTTTGATACTGTTATAGCATGTTCTGATCGAGTTGGAATTGATAATAAGACGAATTGCACTTCGCTTGCATACCTGTGCCGAAATCTATTATATTTCATTCTTATGAAGCAGCAATGTCCACGAACATGTGGATACTGTTAATTTGATTAATAAGCGGTATTCTACTGTTAAATATTGCTTCTGGTTTCTTGAATACTTCTCCTTTTATGTTAAAAATTATTTATGGAATTCGATTTGAATTTAATTAGTTTGCAAAAACTCTATGGATTTCATCTTTTGCCTTAATGAATGCAATGTTTTGCTGCCATAGTGTAATTGAAAATGTCCTCAAATTCTAAAAAGTATTTTCCAGCGTTTTATCCTGCCAGTTTTCCACTCCTTTGCCTCTAATTTCTTTTTTTTTAATTTTAATAATTATCATGCAATTAAAGAAAGTCTTTCTGAATGTGTACTAACATTCTATTCCATTTGCTAGAAGCCTAAACAATATTTTAGGTGTGGTCAATTTTTGCGTAATGAACGATTCCATCAGTTTCATTGTTGTTTAAAAGCTGCATATTTTACAAGGAAAAATTTCATAAATTATTGAATATATAAATCAATTTATAAATGACCTATTTAGTGGATATTTAAAGTAGTTCAACATTTTTTCTTTCTTAGATTAGATTTTTTCATTAATTAAATGACAAACATGAACAAATCACAAAATTAATTGTATAAAAGTGGCATTTAGACAAAAGCACGAATTCTTTTCTCGAGTTTTTAATTACACAGATCATTTGTTGGTGATTTGTTAAATGGTTCACTTTTCTTAGCTCTTTAATTGTTCAGGAAGTTTACCGATCTTCTGGTACTAAAAGAAAAATGAAATTTCTCATAGATGATAAATAAATAAATAAACGAATAAATAAACAAATAAGTAAATAAATAAATAAACAAATAAGTAAATAAATAAGTAAGTGAACAAATAAATAAATACATATATATTATTTATTATATATATATTTCATATATATATATAACTATATTACATATTTATATTTTTATTATATTATATATTATAATTACAGGTATACCGTAATAATGCACTATTACTAGACTAATATTGAATTCATCCATGTCACTTGCACAACCTCGTCCTCACCAGACATTAGTTGTTTAATTCTGGCCATAAGATTCATTATGAATTTTGCCAACAAAAAGTCCCAATAAGTATTAGGAGAAAAGTCTATTCACTAATTGACTAGAGCATATATCACCTGCTAGCAAACTCGCATTACAATTATTCTCTTTATCTTTTTTTTTTTTTCTTTGCAATATAAAGTATTCTTTACAAAGGTAATATTTATTAAAAATAGAAATAAATACAGTTTCTTACAACTAGACATGAATGTTTCGTAGTCACGGCATTAAAAATATTAAATAAATACGCAAAAAAGAAGGATAATTTTAATTAGAAATTAATTACATGAAACACATCGAAGTCCCAGTGGCAAGAATTTCCTAAAGATGTTTGTTTTGGTAATAATTTATGAATAGAAATATGATGATATGTTTAAAAGTAAAGTTTAACATATTAAATTTTAACTTAACATATTAAACTTCACTTTGTAAACACGTCATCATATTTCTATATTATAAATTATTATTAGCAAACAAAAATTTCTATAAAGTAAAAGATTTTTAACAATAAATTCTAGAAATTTAGAGAAGTAAAATCAATAAAAATATGTCTGCAAAGAGAAAGAAAATAAAATTTCAATAACTTTTTATTTAAATCGCAGTTTATGACAACTTTTAGATATATAGGAATGTTTTAAGTAATAAGATATGATTTCAAATTAATCAGCAAAAGCAATTGCCGTATTTAATGAGAACATTAGAGAATATGCACGATTTTAAAATAAAATGTTCCGTAAATATTGAAGCTGCAACTCTTAAAGTATTAGTTTAAACAAACTTTTACAAAAACTTTGTCTGAAGTAACATTTTATATTTATGCAATGTTAGATGTTCTTTGGGTAATGGAAGCATCACGACTGATGAGAAAATCTTGACAAATTTAATATCTAAAATGATTTCAAGAAATAATTGTCACGAAGAAAAATTTCAATGATAATGTTAAACAATGACAATTTTTTTTTTGAAATTATTCGACGTATTCACCAGATTTCTTTAGAGTGTTCTTATATTTCTTGTTCATAAATTTAGCCTCGTTTATCAAAACTTACTTTTGGTAAGCTATTGTCAATCTTGCTGATGTAGATTCTTGGCCAGATAGAAGATGAAAAGAGAGAAAAAGAGAAGAGTTAATTCTTGCTTTTCTCGAGAAATACTAGAGTTAAGAAGAGACGCTTCTAAGCAATGTTACAAATATGAAATTTATAGAATAAACCAGAAGATCTGATTTATCCTCAACCGGCTAGTATTAGAAAAAACTAAAAAGTCTTGACTTTCTTGATGGAGCATATTTTTTTCATTATCAAAAAAAAAACCTTCCACCAAAGAAAAAAAAAAAAAAACATAGTTGAAAGGAGAGAGCTTCCAAAAAAAAAAAAAGCAGTGAATTGAATTCTAATAATTAAAATTCCACGAATGATTTAAAATAACAAACACCTTCATTGGATAGGAAAAAAAAGGAGTAAAATGAAGTGCAATAAGGAAGGCATTAACCTGAACTTTAAATGAATTAAAAAGAGTTTACTGTTCGAAGTATTTAATGAGAAACATATTTTTTAAGTACTATTCTTCCGGTATTACTTATCTTTGTAATTTGTACTGAGTAGTGACAACATAAGTAAGACATTTTAACTGATTAAGGGAAATAAGGGGAAGTTGCTAATAATTAAGTCTGACTTATTTAGCATGATTGGTGTAGTTTTGCGTTTTGTCAAGAAGTTACAAGTCAGTTACTGAGAAGTGCAGTGTACCAAATGAACAAGTTGAATTTTCAACCTTCTTTACTCGTAAAAGTAATTAGCATTCAACAAGAAGCTTAAATGCCAGCAGGTTGCATGCCAGTCTACACGATTTATTTCACTTCGAATATGCACTTTGCAATTCAAATAACAAAACTGTCTAACTTGATGTGATGCAGCTTTTTCAGCGTATAAAAGCATTGTTTCTACCTAAAATTAAAAATTCATTCTCTGCGCTATTCAACAGTTTATGATGTCGACCTCTGAATTTTCTTCCTTAGTTTTCAGAACTTACATTAGTTTGTTTCCAGTTGTGGGACTGTCAGAGTTATTGTGGGTTTAGAAATATCCGCTAAATAATGCCAAAAATTCATATTTTCAGATTTCTTCTTCATCCCGAACTTGACTGTCTTTTCCACTTGATCCACTGATATGTTCACTTCTGCTCTCATCAGAGTCTGTTCCTTCTGAATAATTGGGTTATTTGAAGTGCTTCTTTAAATCACGCATTGTTCGATTGGACTAATGAAAGGTCTTTTGACGTTTACCTGCATGATTCGTATCGAGCAGTACGCTACTGATAAGCAGAACTGCTTAGGTAACTTTTAAGATTTAACTTATTTTATTGAAGAATATCAAAAGCAATTCAACGTTCCACAAATGATTTGTTGAATCAACGCGGAAAACAGTACGATCAATCCAACTGACAAAAATTCTTCACATTTTCGCCGAATAAATGACTTCTTCACTACGGCAATTATATGACTGTTGAAGAGGCAATTCAGTCGTTTTGGCTATTAGAAATGTGACATTTGTTTTCAACAGTTTAATTAGCCAAATATATTAATAGAATTAGCAACCAAACAAAGTCGTTTCGAAAGCTTTGAATTACTAGCAAAACTGCAATATCATGAATCTTAATTCATCTCTAATAGCAATTATTACATCACTCATTTCTAAAATAGTGCTTAGGAGAGGAAACTTCATTTCAGCTACCAATCTCTTCATTGTTACAACTATAATACAACTACAATTACAATCCTTTTTTCAAGATATTTCGTTCTTCGACTCAACATCATATTGCGCAATGTGATAAACTTTGATAAGATATAGTTGTCTCTTTTATGCTGTTCTTTAAAGAAAATTCCTCTTCTATAATGTCTCGTCCTTACGAGTTAAATTTTTATGGCAATAAACATTATCGGAATGGAAACATGGAATGAAAAGGTTGCATCAGCAAGATGAAGTGAAATAAAGCTTTAAAAAAATTCCATTTAGTAAAAGGATAAGAGATATTTAGCGTAGTAAAATGAGAGGATGTTGAGAGGAAATTGCAAATTTTGAACATTTAGAACAACATGAACAATATCTTCGGCCAGGTCCAGCCTACAATGCACCGTAAAATTCCTAGATTAGTCGGAAGAAAAGGAAGACAAGATTAAGTTATCAGTTTGTAATAGAATGTTTGACAACGGCCGGCAAATGCAATTCTAATTGTTTCACCTGAGAGGATTCTTTAATTAGCATTTGCTCCAATTAGATGACATAAACAACGACCACCCTGACGATTTTCTTCACATTGTTTTGTTTTCACAACTTTGTTAACTACGCAGGTAAAACTTTTTTCATCAGTCCAATCGAATATTACATAATTCAAGGAAACATTCCAAATAATGGTTAGATGGAGCAGAGTTACTAGACTTAATTGATACTGTTTGTTGATAAAAAGAGAAGATATTCACAATGCTAAAAGGAAGATGAAGAAGGAAAGTTAAAAAAAACCATGGATTAGAGCGAGAATTTCATTAACAGTACAATGGAAATGGTTGAAAGATCTAGTGAGAAGGAGAGCAGAAGATTCGAGACTAACCTGCATTTTTAGAGCAGAAGACTCGAGACTAACCTGCATTTTTAGAGCAGAAGACTCGAGACTAACCTGCATTTTTAGAGCAGAAGACTCGAGACTAACCTGCATCTTTAGAGCAGAGACTACTTTGCAGCTAACACACAGTCGGCAATTGCAAACTTATCCAAGTCCGTTTTCAAGATCATAAATCCTCAAACTTCTATACGTTATCAGTGTTTTCGTTGTTATCTAATATTTAATGGTGGAATGATTGTAACATAAAACTGCACACTGTACACCTTATACCTCACGGTGCTACTTCTTTATTATGCAACATTTGAAAATTTAATGCCAATATGATGGTAGATGCTATTTCTAATTGCTTATTTTATTTAAATTATCATATTTTGCACTCGAATGAGGTCACTTATCCTCGACACACTTCATCGTCAAATTATCATTTTATATCGACCATTTTCGTTTTATTATTAAATTATGCGCAATATTTTATTGAGATGAAGCATCTGTCAAAATTAAACATTTAAAGCGATTACATGCTAGGGTCAAAAGTCTTATTAATTATTAAATGAAATGCTTTCAAATTCATGCAAAGATCTGCAAGCGTTCTTTATGATTTAACATTTGCATATAATCGTAATACTGCTGGAAATGAACATATTTAATACTTGAAAAAAATTCTTCTTTATTCATGTATAGGACATAATATGTGGTATAAATTTTTGTCATAATACTTATTACTCCTACAAGACTATCGGGAGAACTTCCTGGGCACTCAGAGAATCTTATGCTCTTTAAATGATAATTTATTTCATTGAAAAAAACCACACTTTCTATATGTACTATAGATTGCAAATTGTCACAGAATAGCCGTGACATCTGATACTTTCTTTGATTCAAAAAAATAATAATCAGTATTTCTTTCTTTGTAATTCTCCTTAACTTATAACTTACTAATTTAAAAAAATTTTTTTTTTTTTTGTTCAGTAAGGCCATGATAATAATAAATATTCAACATGCTTGTTGTGGATGCTGAAATGAACTAGTGTTATCACTGTAATAAATACATGATCCATTGGGAAATTACAGCAAAGAGCAAAATTAGAGGTCATAAATTTTAAAAAATAATTAACAAATTACTAATCGGCAGATAAAAACTGGTGTGAAAGATTTTTATGACCTTTTTTGCACGACATTTTATAATTTTATGCTAAGGCATTTTATGACAAGGCATATAATAACGAAAATTCGTTATCAGTGGCATTATAGACTATTTAGTCAAATAATGATATATGGCAATATAACTGTATCAATTTTTGACAATTCTGATAAAGAAAAAAAATCACTGGGAGTATCAAATAAGATGGATAATGAGCGAAGGAATGAATCAATCAGCAATGGATGAGAATACAAATAGTTTCATTCAGCATGGTTTTAAAATTTATTAGTTGTTTTATAGGGCCAATAAGAAAAAAAGCTATTTCTGATGATGATGCTTTATAACAAATAAAGTGTCAGCTCATTATGTTTTTTTTGCTAAAGCAGTTTTTTAATTCAACTTTCAACGGGAATGAAACATATTTCCAACATACTTCCTAGAGTTTTATTCAAGTTTGATCACAAATATGAATTGGAATAAATTCATTTATTAACTTGTCAATTTGTCCTTTTTACATCGCTTTAACCTTTTCGATTTATTAACTCTTATTTTTATTACCTTGTCTCATTTCAACTTGTTTGCTTCAAAAACTAATCTGATCTAACAATAATTTACACAGAAGAGTTCAACTGGAACAAAATTTAGCTATCTCAAAGCTAACAAATTTTTTCTTTTGAAAAGATTTTAATAAAAAAGAATGATTTAAATGGTTTTTAAATATATATATATATATATATATATATATATAGATGTAGATAGATAATTGCAATTCAGTTACTTTCGCTGAACTCTCCTATCAGTCTTAAATTCTCGAGTTATTAATATTATATTTCAGCAATATCTTCTGAATGTTTTAGCATTCGTTTTTCCTTTCCATCTATACAATTTAGTTGATGATTTACTGTTATTACTAACGCCATTTTCATTAGTAATTTTCTTTGCCTTTTCTTTTTCATTTCTCATTAAATTTTAAGGATAAGTATCGCTTAGCATTGCATCTCATATTTAATGACATGTATAAATATTAGGAAATTTAGTAAAACATATTTTCACTATTACTATAAATAATTTAACCTTTTTATCCTTTCAACTTTCAAAGGATTAGAAAAAAAAAATTGTCAAATCAAATTTCATTAAATTAGTTGGATGAAAATTTCGAGCCAACTGTTTAAGCATAATTCATTATTTTAAATTTTCAAAGTAATGAAGAGATGGAGAAAAAAGTTTGACATTTTGTATTATCGCTGTATAATTTTGTCCAAATTCTTCATTGTCTTTTTGATATAATAAGATCAGTGTAGCTGCGATGACAATTCAAAAAATATTATCTCTTTCTTTTTAATTTCGCGATTATTATTCAATCATAAGCACAAAGAAAGAATTCGAGAAAAAATAAAAACAGTACAGCATCAGGAAGCGTAAATAGTATACGTACAAATTATACGTTGCTAATAAAGGATGAGAATTTTTGGAGATTCAAGCAATATGATGATCGCATAAATACTAATCATATTAGAAAAAGCCGATACTGAGAGGAGAAATTATCATACATTATAATTCTCATTCATTTTTGCTTCAGATATTTCTGTGTACAAATGACCGTAAAGTGTTATCAGAAAAGTACGAATAAGCTAAGTTTGACTATACGGTCATTGTAAATATAGTATTTTGTAAGGAATAAAATAAACAAAGAAAATGAAAGAAGAAAAAAGAAAAAGAGGAAATAAGTAATTGGCTCACCTTTTAAACATAGTATATTTCAACGATTTCACAATTTTGATGGAAGTCAAAATTTCACCAGTTATTATTGAAAGAATGAATGGAAATTATTAAAAATTTTTGGAAATTTTAATTTGCGTTACATAAAATGAATTCGTCAAAATTGTTAAAACTAGAATATGCAAATTTCTGCATATTAGCTGCTCCGGAATTGCAAATTATTGTTGTGAGGAAAGAGGAAATCCGAAAAAAAAAAGATTTAAAATGATGGACAGACAAATGAAATGCAAAGCAAGAAAGAAAAAATCATTCGAGATTGGTCTGCAACAAGAGGGGATGGCTTTCTTTTTTTTATGCAAAACAATAAAAAAAAAATTCAAAAAAAAAAATGGAAGCGAAGTACTTGTACACAAAATCAACAAATAGGAGCAACGAGAATGAGAGTGTGGCTGTTATGGTATTGCAATTCCAATAAATAGCCCTGGCGAAAAATGAAATTTAAATGTGAAAAAATTCGAATAAATATGGTTGAAAAAAAAAGGAAGAAATCGGAATAAAGCACAAAAGCATTTAAAGCCAACACGGCAAAAATGATATCACTATGATATTTGTGAGCTTTACCGTTGGAAAAGAACTTAAAAACTCTTAAACAGTTCAAATCGCTCAGCATGAGCAATTTCGGTATAACTACTATGAAAAATAAATTTATTGTTATCGCCATAGCTTCACTAATGCAAATGGTAGAAAATGTGCGAATTAATTAGCTAATCAGAAAAAAACTTTTTTTTCTTTTGGGAATAAAGTGAAAATTCAAATGGTTTCTTTCTTCCAATATTTTCATAATTTCCACATACTTCTTCAGCTCATCTTTAACATATTTTAAAAAAAAAAAAGAAAAATTAACAGATAAAATCAACACCCCATAAAAGATGGTATGATAGTCTGATATAACATACTGATAATATTTATATTTTACTTTAAATTTTCTATATGCTCAAATTTTGTTCAAGCATCAGTAAGGCTATGGTTTGAACTAAAGCATGTCAATAAATGATATAGGAAATACCTTCGAAACTTAATGGTTGGAAAAAATAGTAAAAAAAATTATTTACAGTGTTCAAATGAATTTCATCAGTTAAATGATAAATAAGAAAAATGATTAGATTATGAGAAATAACATTCTTCGTGGGATGCAATAGTGATCGATGGATTTATCATTAAATTTCGAATGATAATTATCAAGTAACTTTTGACACCAAGATAAGCGAAACAAAAGTTGCATCGTTTATACTTTTACAAAATTCACTAATTGATTTTCAACTTAGATTTTGAAACTTTAACTTGAAAATTCCGATATTCAGCAATTTTCCTCTCTGTTTCAAGCTCCCGTTTTGACAAAAACAAAACAGTGAACAGATTTCAAGAGAAGAATTTACTATTCTTTCTACTTAATTTACTTTAATTTATTTATTTTTTCTCACTTACATTTTCACTGCTCTTTTTTTTGTCTTTAACAAAAAAAAAAAAAAAAAAAAAAATGAAAAATGGCATATTTTCTATTTTTTAAACTCTAAATTATGATTTATACATTTCGTTTCTTTTACAAATTTTAACCATTTTTTTCATGAAAAAAAAAAAGAAAAATACTGCGGGAATGAAAGGATTATGATAAAAAGCAAAATAGTTTCATCTACTGAGCTTATTGGTTTTATGATAATTTAAAACTACCGAAAATTGCCCAAATTTAGAAAAATTAAAAAAAAAAACTGTATTGGTATTTTTCAGGTTTCGAAGGTTTTCATCTAATTTAACCTTAGAAAACAAATAAAAACATACGAATACTTTTATACAATTGGTCATTGTGAGAAATTTGAATAATTAATTAAAAAAAAATTGATAAATTAAACCAAGTTCTTATACTGTGTATGAATTGTGCAGATGAAGAATGAGTAGTATAATTACCGAAAGGAAATGAAAATGTTTCGAATTTAAATTTTTTAAATGTGTGGCGACCATAAGTGAACGAGTTTTTGGTAATCACTCAGTTATCATTGATTATTTTTTTCCATTTTTCTTTCGCTATTTCAAAAAAAGGATTAATAGTAAGATTGAAAAAAGAGGAAATGAATTTTGCCAAAGTTTTTTTTTTTTTTTTTTTTTTTTGTCATAAACTCCCTAAGAATGAATAATAGTTGAAAGAGTGAAGAATGGTAATAATAAATGGTAGCTCATTTGCTTGGTGTTGTTAAATTAACATTTTAAAGTTTCTTTAGTTCTGATAGAAAGTTTTTCAAATTTGGTACTTTTTAAACCATTAAAAATTTCGCCTTTATGTTTTCTCTCTCTCTCTCTCTCATTTTTGATCTCTCTTCTAAAAGAAGCAAATATTTGATCAGCATGGAATCAGGAAGTGAAGAATAATGTTAGTCGCTATTCCACTTATTTTAGAATTAAAATCCACCGAAAAAAGACTTCCTAAATATTTAGGAAATTTTCAAAACTTAGGCGTAAAAAAGCATTGATAAATGGAATAAATATATGAGTTTGAAAAAGAAAAAACGTGAGAGAATCATTCTTTTGCATCGTTCATATTAACTATTTACTAAAATAATAAAAAACGAGAAAATAATTTCACAGCCTCATTAAAATCTATTTAAATTTGTACTGAAGTTTGAATTTCTTTCTGACTAAATTTATTTCTTTTTCTTGAATTATCAGAACAAACTTTGGGTACAGTGAGAATACAACTTAATGACTATTAGCTAACAATGACAGAAGACACTCAATCTATATTGCTTTCCAAAAAGAAATTTTTTTTGACTGCTGTTAATTGGAAAAATTTCGTGTTCATTAATTTCTTTAAAAATAAAAACTGTAAATTAAAAATAAGCACCTGAAAAAAGTAATATAAATAATTGGAGCAAATGCTATACTGTATCGTTCCTACGTCATAATACATATTCATTGTCTCATTAAGTGACAATTTTTCTCCCTAAATTATTAAGTCCTCTTGTTTTAGATACCGTAACTATTCCAATTAACACGGTTGCTCAGTTGTCTTGTCTACTTCGCCATAACTGCTCTTTGTGAGCGTTAGCACGTTTTAGCTCGAGCTCTTGACGTCGTCTCTGACGTTGCCTCTCTTCTCGCTCCAAGCGACTCTTCCTTCGTCTTCTCCTGTAGAAAAAATTTGTTTTGGATGAAAATTTATCTTACGTGAACAGTCAATATTAGCTTTATTAATTGATAAGCTTGATAAAACCTTCGTATATCGTGCTTCTCTTCACGTGATATTTTACGAGTTGCGATGCTCGTACGTCGCTGAGCTGCGACCCATCGAGCCATTTCAATCGGTGAATATTGTCTAGTAAGTGGTATTTTCGGTGGATGTTGCTGCAATGTGCCTGGCAAAATATCATCCAAACTTTTTGGAAGGGGCGGCTTGCGTTGATCTGAGCTGTAGTGCGTTTGATAATCTACAAAATTATCATACTTCATTTAATGTCAAGAACTGATCAATGGTGGAAAGGAGGAAGGGAAGCGAAAAAAGATTTATCATCTCTGATAATGATAACAAATACAACAATTTCGCTTCTATAATCAGGTCAATTTCAAATTGATACATATGCGAACGAGGTTTCTAAGTGCTAACCAGCAAATATATTAATTAATCTGTTAATTCTAATGCAAGAGTTGGTAAAGCTAAAGTGAAGTTCTCTTCGATCCTAAAATAAAATTTGCTTAGCAGAGAGAGGAGAAATAAATAACCATATCGATTAGGTCGAGTGATTTGTGCTTTAGAAAAATGAACCGAACCATCATCACCGGTATAAGAATATTCACTCGGATTATTATTATTATTATTATCAGCAAAGTGTACAACAAGAAAATGAGATGATTTTCGACGTTTACGAGAAAATTTACCTGAAAATTGAAACATATTACTTGAAACTTTGTTTTACGCAGGGAATAAAATTTCACACTCCTTTAAAATTTAAATTTAAAAGAAGAAAATGGTACCTACCCCAAGAAGTTTTAAAATTATCATTGCTAACTTTTAATAATTTACTGGTAAATTTCGCCTTTATTTCCTTTTCTTTAACACATATTTAGAGGTGAACTTTTTCTACTAATTCTTAATGCATAATGTTTTTTTTTTAATTTATTAAAAGTCAGCAGAAAAATTTTAGATACAAACAAGTAAAATTATATTTTCAGCCTTTCTTTTATTTCCATTTTTTTTTTTCATTTCAGGAAATATCATATTACTGCTTAAATATGAATTATATTTCAGCAGTTAAATTAGCAGGATATGATGAAAGAATAAAAAGAGTAAATTTTAGCGTAATGCTAATGAAAATATCACAGTTATCATTGCTGAAATTATAGAATCATTATTATACTGTTCATAATAGTTGTAAAGGTAATAATAAAGCAGAAATAATGAATATTGACGAGAATAACAATCATAACACGTAAAGCAAAGATAAATGTTTAGCAAAAGCTTCATGCGTGATGCTGTGGCGTAGGAAAAGAGGTAACACTTAAAGTCCGGAACTACTAAATAGGTAAAATCGAAGTTTGAAGTTAAAAACGGAAAGCGGTAAACATGCTATAAATAAAAAAGAATATTATTTAAGCTTGTGGGACCTTAGCAATTCATACCGTTTTTTGGGAAGTCGTTTCCTGAATGTAACAAATAATTATAAAGACAAAAAAGGAAAAAAAAATATTATTCCTGTTAGCATAAATAAAGATTGAATAGATTTTATACATTCGAAAAAAGAATTCAACTTTTTTTGAATTGAAATTTCTGTGAATTAACTTTGGCAACTATGTGAATCAATATTAAGAAAATTAATTTAGCAGAATCACTCCAACAGATTGTAAGGTATTTTGATATGAGAAGTTAAATGAGTTAGTATTATGAAAATAACCTTTTCGAGGTCGGCCCGTCTTACGTAAAGAAATATACCACGGTTTCTTAGGTGTACCATATGTACAGGAGGAATACAAATTATAATAATTTTCGAGCATTTCCTCCATGAATACACATTCCATTGAATAATTTTGTTGTAACTAAAGCAACAAAATTTTCTTGAGAAAAATTTTAATTTATATGTAATGCTGAAGAATTTTTGATGTTATATACATGGAAATTTAGAAAATATACGGTTTCGAAGCATAGAAAACGGTTTTATTTTCCGATCTCTTTTCTTCTTTCAGAAGTGCAGAACAAACAACAATGTACGCAGTGCAAAATATATGAAAATACCGTTGAAACGGATTGTATATTACTGATGTTGCATTGAAATATAAAAGGGTGCTAGATGTCTTTATCTTGCGGTGTTTTTTTCCGTTTCATAGAATTCAGTTTCAGGTAGCTTTTTAATTAATTATCATAACTGTACGCAGAGAATTTGAAGTGTCTCTGCGGAAAGCATTTTTATGAAACAAACCGCAGCGTACAATCGACCTTCACGATCCATACATAAATAACGTTGTGATTCACGACCACGTATACTTACTAAACCAAACGCAACTGATATGAATTCCAATATGCCTGTAAAAGAACAATTGAATTTTTGTTAACAAAAAAAAAAAAATTAAATTTAATGTAATCAGCCATGTCATAATATGTATCCTTCAAGTAAAAGCATGATTGCATCGTGGATACGATTATCATTAGTGGCAATAGAATTATCAGGATTATTAGTGACATAATGATATGTCGAGTCATACAATATTCATGAACTAATAATCATAAACTATTTTTTAAAACTGGATAAAATTTTATTGATGGCTTAGTTAAAATGTAAATTAAGCAACTTCGAAGCAACTTTAGTTTTTGATTCCAATTTTAAAAATATATTCAAGTGGTAAATAGTTCCGTCTAAATGATTTTCCAGTCATTTAGAAGAAAAATTTTAAGCTTAACAGAGTTAAATTTCTTATTTTAAAATAGCGGTAAAATATGAGCGGCTCTTCCGAATATTTCATGCGGTTGAGTTTCAAATTTTCTTAAAGTAACCATTATTACAAATCAATCATCATCTATATATTAAATATATTCTATTATTTTTTCCAGGAACAGATATTGACTAATTCAGTAAATGTTTAATAATTTAATTTTAATGATTTAATAAGTTTTCTACGAATTTCGAAAAATAAGGAAGGACGGACTGAATCGACTGTTTTCTGAACGTGTACCACGTACGTACTCCGGCCTTGATAAATCATTCACTTTGGCTTCATATTCAGCCGTACGTTTGTCCAAAATTTCAACCCACGTTCCGGAACGACAAAAAAGGGCTCCTTCACGATTAGGTCCATCATGACTGAAATTTCGTAAAAAAATTGTTGATTATCAACAAATAATAATATCCACTGAAAGTAATAGAGATCATGAGCTATTTTAAATATCTGTAACTTCATGATAATGCAACGTAGACCTGCACCAATTTTAAGCACAAAGAAAACTTCGTGATTTTGTCAAACTATCTGTTCTTCCATATTTTAATACCAAAAATTAAGTGGGTAAATATAAACATAATATGACAGCACAGGTGATCAATTTCATTTGGTTTAAATTAATTAATTAATTCATGTTCACTAATCAGAATGATACCCAGGAATAAAACGTCGAGTATGCTTCGTATAACGAAGTTGCTGAGCTTGTCGAGCGCAATTAGCTAATAAAGTTGACGTGATATAATCGCTTGATGGTAGCAAATTTAATGTTAATGAGGAAGCAGCGGCAACCGAGTCGAAAGGTTGAAAATTAGATGAAGCAGGTGCAGGAGCAGGAACGATACCGGATGCACCACCTGTTGTTGATACACCATTCATCGACAGTGATAACAAATCACCTGACCACCAGTTACCGCCTGTGATCGCCGACAAAAAATACAGACCTGAAATTAAAATAAATAATTCAAAAGAATTAAATTTCAGGCAGCGATTAAAATGCCCACCTTGATTGATAAAGACTAAAATATTATACCATTAGAATTCGATCTCAGATTTTCCTTTCTCGACTATATACCATTTCTGTATATGATGTCCCTGCACGGATATAAATCCTTCTTATAAGGTATATTAAGCTAATTGCAATATTTTAATTTATGAAAGAGAGAAAAACAGTTAAGCTGACAGTGTAAAGAAAAATTATGTTTAGCTGAAAGAGTTCGAAAAAACAAAATGATAACAATTTACTACAGGTAAACGGTGATTGTACTTTTGGGCTTCAAAAGCAATAACTGGATTTCTTCATTTTAAGCAATGACAAGTTTCTTTAGTGTTCTAAGTCACATGCTTTTTTTGCAACAGGTAAGACGATATTCATGCTCACATTGAAAATAAACTGAAGCAAGGGACATTCAGATATCAGTACCGTTATCAGTATCAGTCAGAAGATGCGGTGATTTACGAGGTGAAACGTGAAAAAAACTTAAAATGCTTACCGGAATTATCGTTTTCCGATCCAGTATTATAGTGGGCGTCGTTTTTGGCGGTTGTTGCAGTGGAATGTGATAAAAACGAGAGTGTATGGTGATAATGATGATCGGGAAGGTGATGACGATGCTGCTGGTGATGGCGGTGATGGTGATGGTGGTGTTGATGGTACTGGTGGTTCACAGGTAATCCGAGTAGTGTTATCTCGGTAAGCAAGGTAGACAGTATTAAAATAAACTGGCAGTAAGCCAACGATACTGCTTGTTCCGTTTTGTTGAACTTTGACTGTGTTAATAGAAAAATGTCTGTTAGAAAACTTCTCGCCAAATTCTTATTGCACCAGTAAATTTCAGCTTTCGTTTTTAAATGACAACCAATAACAGAAAGCCAATGCAGTAACAATAAAATGGTTAAAAATAATAATGACAGTATTGCTAATAGCAATAACAATAGTAATAGTAACAGTAACAATAACTGTAGTATTATTAATATTAATACTAGTATCAATTGTTGTTTGCCTACCAAAAGGCTACCAATAGTGAACGTTTTTGAAGTGGGCCTCACGGCCCCCAGCGAAGTTACCAATTTTTCGATTCTGTAAATATGTCGAAGATTGTACTTGGACAATAATTCACTTTCTAAATTTACTCATCACCAAATAAAACTTCGCTTGTTACTTTTTCTTTCCCAACATTATTATGATAAGGAGATAACAATAATTCGTATCATATCACAATTACACATCTTTGCATACTGTCAGTTGTTTGTAGTCTTGTCATGCGTTATTCTATGTTAATTACCGAAGAATAGCTTTTATAGTTCATTTATTTGTAGCATAATAATTTTAAAAAATATTTGAATGACAGTGTAAGTAAAATGTAAGTCCATTTTTTGAATTCATTCACGCGTCGGATTTTCTCTTCTTGTTAAAATTATTATGCTGAAATTTTTAAATTTCACACATTTCTTTCTCTTTTGCCTAAATTTCTGGCATTCTAAAATAACTTTCAATCTTTCGTAAGAAGGTGCGGAGAAAATCGTTATTACTATTATTTTTTTGTCATAATAATGAAATAAAAAAAGGAAAGAGTAAGACAGGGAGAGAGAGAGGAAGAGAAGAAAAAAACTAGGAAGATTTTTCACACTGTTTAAAAAAATGATGAAATGTTGAACAACTTTAGCTTGAACACTAGAAATTTTTATCCTGTCTGTGAAAAAGGTGAGAAAATTAAATTTGTAACAAGAAATAATTAAAAGAATATTTTCCTTATTCTAAATCAATAAATCCTAAATTTGTTTCATTTTTTTTTCTTTTTTTTTTTTTTTAAATCGTAAAAGGCAAAGGGAAGAAAAAAGAAAGAACAAAATAGGAACAGTGAATAACTATCGATGAGAAATGATTTATATTTGAATAAATGAGTGAAATTTTTCGTTTAACATTTTTTTGAATTTCGAAAAAGATGAATGAATTGAATAAGAAAAGAGATGCAAGCAAATAATATTCCCAGAAGATTTTTAAGAATTTAGAATATAGCTAACATTTTCATTCGGAAAAAGACTTATATTAATGCAGTTTTGCTAGCCAGAGGCCCGGAAGCTAAAATTTTTCTTTAAATTTCCAATTCTGTTAAAAAAAAAAGGAAGAAAAGAAAGAACAGCTATTTTGAAAGCTTCATTGGAATACGAAATTTTCATATTTTTAATTTTGACAATTAGATGCCGCAAATCTAAAGTTCATTACAACAAAGAACTAAAAATAGATTAGGGCTAAATTAGGGCCATATGTAAATTTCAGTAAATTTTATCTACAGAAGATAAGAGCAAAAAAGGCATCAATCATAATTAGTTAGAAAAATAGAGGAAAAACTTCTCTATGGTTGACAAACTAAAAAAGTGCTTAATTATCAATGGTCGGTAAATGAAATAATAAAATTATCAATTAACTACGAATTTATAAATTCATATCATTTGGATTTGTCTCATTTGTGAGGCAAAATAAAATGATGAAAAAAAAAATGTTTTTTGAAAAAGAATATGTCTGATTATCAACAAATGAATAATTAGAAGTCTTCTTTGCTAATTTTTCTTTCTTTTGACAGAATTAATAAAATTGCATTTATAAAAGAAAATATCAGATGACGCACATAAGCTCTTCAATAAGGAATAGTTAATGATGGTACAGGGCGGTCTGATTAGCTTCTTTTTGTAATGCAATTAAAAGTTTTGAGGAAAAAGAACTTAAAGCTTCGTTTCAGTTGCAGCAAAAATTTGGAAAAAAATAAGTTATTAACTGTGCTGATGTCAAAATTGCTTTGCATTTTTTCTTTTTTCGGCTTTTTCAATTGTTTAAAAATTATTTTAGGTAATTTTTTTAATGGTTTTTATCGGATCAGTTTGAAAATAGTAACAAAAAATAAAGAGCAGGGCGGGATAAAAGTGAAAAGTGAAATTCAAACGATAACTTAAAATTATTGGTAATAAAATAACAAAGTGTAGTTTGATAAGATGAATGTAGAACGTTAGATGAATGAAGTTTTTGAATATATAGCACGTAAATGACGTAAAAGTACGCGATAATTACGAAGGGTCAAAGAAGTGATCAATCAGTAAGCTGCTTATCAATGATTAAAACTATTCGGAAAGAGGAAGAAGCCGCGTAAAAGAAACAAAATTCCTTTTTATCAATAAAATTTAGTAGATCTTGATATTGCAAAACATTATATATTGACGATTAAAAATTTTTTCCTGATTTCCTATTCAAAAATTCTCAGACTAATAAAATCTAAACTATTTATTTGGCATTACTTTTCTGAGCTTATTATTATCACTGATATTTTGATAAATGATAACATAGTGGTATTATTTGGTGAATGATAAGAAGATAAACAGACCCGAAAAAAAGATCAAGTCTGATGAGAAGACAAAAATTAAAAGAAGTATACGAAGGAGATTAAAGCTCAAAACAGCTGTTTTGGGGCTTATTAATTAGAACAGTAGACAAATTTGATTAGTCTAACTCAAAAATAGGCAAATATTACATTTCACCAGAAACGAAACTTATGCACCAGTGATAGTTGCTATTGATGGAATAACTTTTTAAAACTTTAATACTTAAATTATTCTTTATATCGGTGAAAAAAAAGTTAGAAGGAGAAAAAAGATGAAAATGAACAAAGTTTCAATGAGTCAATCAGAGGAGTCTATCGATACAAACAACAATTTTAGTCTAACTTTTTTTTTATCTTTTAAATTGAACTTTTGTTTTCCGTCTCTGCCTTTTTCCTCTCTTCCTCTTTCTCTCACTTTCACTCCTTGTCGTTTTCTTTTCTTTTTTTTTTTTTTTTTATTTCTTTAATATCGTACTTTTAAAATAGTAATAATAATAACATAATAACAATAACAGTCGGTAGTAACTATGATCATAATAATAGTAAGAATGACAATAATAACAACATTAGTAATGACGATAGTGTGAGGAAACTGTAGAAGAAGCAAATAAAGAAATTGAAGAAAAAAGTTTAAAGTTATTATTCCTATTGCTAATGTTTATTATTTCTTAGCATCAAAACAATTATCATTCTTAGTATGATAATAGCAATGACAATCTTAATTATGATAACATCTGTTGATGAAACTGTTTAAAATATTAACTAATTGCATATGAGAAAAAAGAAATGAATTTTTTCCTGCTTTTTTAAATTTTGAACAGAATAAAAAAAGAAATACTTCATAAACAATATTTTTCACACAATCATCATTTTAATTAACATCTTATTATAATGGATAACGGAGTTTAAAAAAAAAAAAAAAAAAAAAAAAAAAAAAACAACGAAAAGCTTTTAAGAAGATGCATTCTAATAATTACACTTAACCTTTTTTAACCTCTTCTTCATCAGTCCGTATCTCTGCTCTCGTAACCTCGTAATCCAGCATTAATCTTAAACTTTCTTCCCCTTTCATTACTCCCGCTTTTCCTAGACCCTTTTTTTTACTTATCTGAGATATGTATCCATTAAGTTTTAGCAAAGAAATTTCCTCATCTGTAATGCTAATAAATCGAGAAGAGAAAAACAGACTCAGCAAATGAAGTTATCACTTTTTTAATTTAGATTTTTTTTTACTGATAACTTTGCATTTTATCGTTTTATTTTGTTTCAGTTTTATCAAGCCTATATTACGGACCATCATAAGTTTTTTTTTTTGCTTCAAATTAATAATTTCGTTATTTTTCCGCAAAAAAATTTATGAAGTATTTTTGTTATAATCAACGATAATTTTTCTGTGATAGTATTTATGCGTAATAATTAATTGCCCAAATAAATTTTCTTTTATTTTTGATTTAAAATATAACTGAAATCAGTTATAGCTTTGAATCTTCGAAAAAAAGTGTTAATAATATTGCTTATCAATAAAAGGAATGATATTAGCAAAGTTTCACAATAATGGCTGATTAAAAGTTTTTCCCTTCTGAAAGAGTCTTCTATCAAACATAAAATATGTCACAGTATTTATTTAAAACTATTTCACATTTCTTTTCAACATTTGTAAATATATATATATATATATATATATATATATATATATATATTTTACTCAACATATATATATATATGTTGAGTTCAAATACCGTATATATACGACAAATCCTATACTATATACACATATGTATAGTTTTAAAGTCAACTGCCGGAAATGCAAGTACAATGTAGTGCAGGTGATACGATAGGCATTAGCTTAACAATGTGTTAAATGAGTAAAGGGTAAAATTTAAAACATTTCATGTGCTTCCAAAACTAAACTTACAGTGAAAAAGATTGTTAAAACATACGTTCAAGAACAAATACAATCATACAGTAAGCGAAAATTAAATGAGGCTGATGAATATCATCATCTATTTATGCAAATGTACACGCGTGTTGACGTATATACGTGAGTGTGTGGGTGGTTTTGCGTGTATTTGAATGTATGTAAAACACATGAAATGATCATGATAGTGGGATAAATGATGACGATGATGATGATGATAGTGATAAATTAATGGCCAAATTCTATGAGTGAGTGAACGAAAAAAAGAATAAGGAAAAATTTCAAGTTTCGATTAAAAAGCGATAAAATTGAACAAAAGATTAAAATCTTTTCATTTTAAAAGTGGACCAATAAGAGACGCTTCGACCTTAGCCATACATATATGGCAATGTCAACTCCACCCTGTGCCCTGTCCCTGTCTCCTGTCTCCTGTCTCCCATCCTCCTCCATTGTCTGCGACATTTGTAATACTACTAAATAATGTCACTACATATCATCTTTGCATCTTTTTTTTTACGTATGGAATTTTGCCAATAAAATCAAAAAAAGTGATGAAATGATTGTTTACCTATTATTTTAATTAACAACTACCTTGCTGAAGAATTTTTATTGCTCTGTAAGTGTCAAAATTATCATAAATCATAAATTCATATGTGCAAAGAAATGATTTCAAAGTTTTAGGCCATAAAATTCGTTATCCCTAAATTTGAGGAGAAAAAATTTTTTAAGACATTTACAGAAATGCAAAAGGAAAGTAGAAGCGATAATAATCATTGAACAATTATTCATTTAAAGAAAAGATAAAAAGGAAGAAAAAAAACTGGAAGAGAACGAAAAAGGAATTCAATTTTTAGATAAATTCTCGTTTTTTCGTATCATCAATTAAGAATGATACAAAGTAAATTGCAATAAAACAGTTGATTATAAGTGTAAATAATGAAATAATGTAAGGCAATAGAGATTTTCTAAAATATGGATTAAGCTAAAACCATAAATAAATAAATTAACCCAATGAGTAATAATTAGCCTTTTGATAAATTAACCATTTGCGTTGTCGAGATTTGAAGACTTACTTAAATAGGGACTAATAGAAAAAAGAAGAGAGAAATAATTTATGCTAATTCACATTGCGTTATTGTTGGTCGTTCTCAGCACTGTATGACTTAAATTTGATTTCAAAAATAAGGGCAAATAATTCTAGACCAAATGATCGGTACTGAAAACGAATGAATTCAGAGGAAAGAAGAAATGAAAAAAGACGCACGAAAACCAATTTATCAAATAGACTTGAAATTAATCTGAGGATTTGTGTTTTCCAGCCAGCAGTGATGTCATAAAATTGCAGTATTCATAGATTTGGTCAGTTTAATTAGAACATTACTGGTCGACATTCCAAACACGAAATTTTTCAACTTTTTTGAACTGGAAATTTTGAGTCAAAAATTTTCTAACTGAAATTTAGCTAAATTTTCTGAAAAATTTAATTAAGATTTTTTGAGCAAAAACGGTAATAAAAAATAAGAAAATGAAAAATGTTGAATTGACAAATAATCAGAAATCGGGTAAATGAAGTGAATAATTTAAAAATTGAAATGAATGTAAGAAATATATTAACTACGCATAACAAGTGGATGATTAAAAAACAAATATTTTCAGGCCAAAAATAGACTTATTTTTACATTATCTTTAATTGTTTAGTTTCATTTATATTCCATTAGTGATTAAATATTTCATTAAAAGGAAGCACTTTTCAGTATTTATTAATAAGAAAATAATGATAAAATTTATTAGCAGTAGCAACAATAGCACGAGCAATGACCACAAGAATAATGCCAAAAGCACTATCATTAAGTTATTGTATTATTTAACACTAACATTACTAATAGTTATCCTTACTTATTATCATTATTATTTATTAATATTATTATTGTTAATATTATTATTATTGTTATTGTTATTATCGTTTATTATTATTATTATCTATTATTATTATTATTATTATTTATTATTATTATTATTTATTATTATTATTATTTATTATTATCATTATTATCTTGTTACAAACATAGACAGTTTTCGTTGTTTTTTCCTTCGACCAACAAGGAAACTATGCTAATGATCCGAAATAATTACCACATCTTTGTTTTCTTTCATTTTTGTACCATTGAAATGTTATGTTTTGTTTCCGTCGTTCTTGGACGGATTACTGTGAAATTAAATGTCATTATTCTAGTTCCATTTTCAATCAATTTTTCAGCTAATACATCATTCTTCTGAATTTTTTCTAAAATCACCAGTGAATAAAATATTCATTCCTCCTCACTCATTTTCTTGCTTTCTTATTTTATACTTGTCGTTATTCCGTTAGTTAACTTTTCTTTGATAATGATTACAAACTCTTTGGAAGCACCGAAAATAATTCAACTCAATTAATTCCAAAAAAGAAAATAGAAGGAAATGCTTTTTATTCCCCTTCACGGATCAAAAAAAAACACATACAAAAAGAAAGAACAAAAAAGAAATTCGTATTTTGTCACATTTCC
This sequence comes from Setaria digitata, assembly GCA_003640385.1. NCBI lineage: Eukaryota > Metazoa > Nematoda > Chromadorea > Rhabditida > Setariidae > Setaria > Setaria digitata. Next base: position 160,862 of record RCAB01000105.1, read on the forward strand.
CTTTCTGCTTTTTACTGCTTTAGTGATGAGTGAAATTGGCATAACACTAGATCTGACTAGCAAACTGAATCCAATGTTATGCAACTGGAGCTTAAGAAGGATCTTCGAACTCACAATCTTCACCGCCACAGGTATAAGGATCCTATTAATTATTTCCTCTAATCATAAATGCTCCTAATCATCCAATAGAATTCGTTCCGGAAGGTGCATAGCTCTGAAAGATTCAAGTACATTCTCAAACCTATCATAGCAATGTGACATGAAAGGTTCTATTAAGCAAGATGCAACAGTTGCATCTCTTCCAGTCTTTTTCATTTTAGTCTAAGGCTTGTCTGACAAAAATTTGCTACAATGAATAAATTTGTTTTAAAATTCAAAACATGGATTCAAAACGAAACTAGAAAAAAAGGAACGAGAAGAAGGAACAGTTGTCTAATCGTATGAGAAACAAACATATATCTACCCGTCCATCTGTTTTTGCATTCTTCCGTTTGTTTGTTGTCAGTTTACTGATAAGCATCTTCAGGCTACTTTTTGGTATAAAATACAAACTATAGCTTTCGTCTTTTCTTCTCTTAGAATGGCCTTCATTTTTTTTTATTTAATATTCCGTCACTGTTATTTCGATTACATCAAAACCATAAATTTTGGGTTAGTTTTCTCTAATTTATGCTGAAGAACAGCACTATTGATTGATTGCAATAAGAAAAATGTTTTTCTTTCATTGTTTGTCAATTTGAGTATTGTTGAGAGTGACGTTTAAGTTATCGAGCTAACGGAGAAACACCGTCAGGCAAAAGTGATTTCATACTTTAATCCGCATGCTATATAACTCTTACGGATTGTAAATTAATCAAACCGAAGGGCTGACAGTTTTGATAGAAGTTTATCAACCAGAAAAGTTCCGCAATACATTTGCTAATATACCCAGGAAAATTAATAATTCACATGTAAGCTTCATTTTAAATTTATCAGTTGCAGCTTTCTGATAAAAATATAAGTGTAATCAATATTTATTATTTGCGATGATAAAGGAAATAAATATCAATAAAAGCACTCAGCAAATACTAATTAATTTTTAACAAAAAAATTGGTAGGAATAGTGCTAATACCTATTTTAAAATTGTGCAACAAAAAATAGACATTAGAAAGAAGGAAAAAAGTAAAGTAGGAAATATCATCAGTTATAAAACTATTACTATCAAAATAAAAAGGATCAAAATTTCTGTTTAAAAAGAAGTCGAAAAAATAATTCTTAATACTCCTAGTAGCGGATGAAACATGAAAGTATCGTTTTTTTTTAATTTCAAGGAAAAAACTCGAATGTATTAAAAAAAAAAAGAAACTGAAGAGGAAAATAAAGTTTAGGAAATAAAACGACTGAAAATAAGTTATATTTGCTTAATAATTTCTTCTCTCATATTTCTAACGAACAAATAATCATTTCGAGGAATCCTACAGCAAGAATATATTAATGATTAATTGCATTATCAAATATTGTTCCTACGTCGTGCAGTTAAATAAATTCAAATGTTTGTTTTACGTGAAAAATTTGATTTTCATTTGATTGTTATAAGTGTGAGATTTGTTATGGTAATTATTGAGGCATTCATTTAATTTACTTATTCATTAATCATTTATATGACTAAGTTCTTTTTTCCTTCATCAATTATTTAGAATGTTTTTTTTTTTTTTTGTTTTTCTGTCTCTTTCAACTTTGAATTAAGGACTTTCATAAATCTGATTAATCGTGCGGATGAAATATATGATTTTAGCACAGTGATAAGAGATTATTTATATCTACTTTTATTATACAAAATAGTATTTATGTTATGAATAGACTATAAATAGTGTATTATAATACAGTATAATTATACAAAATTTAATGGGAGAATCTCAAATTAATATTAATCAGCTAGAAATAACTTCCTATAAAGTTACAAAAACTGTTTATGGAAATAATAACTAATCACGTAATGTTTTAACTTGTTTAAAAAGATAATACTTAAAACTTGATCATTTTTCACTAGAAAAAAAATTAGTAAATATAAAATAATCTTCCTACTTCCTCCCTTCTTCTGTTGTCATTAAGGCAGAAGTAAACGATAGTGAGGGAGAAAATGAGAAGGTCAAAATTGCGGGTGAATTATTTTGAAAGCATTTAAAATATTTTTAATATTCTGAAAAAAGCGAAGTGCATAATATGGACCAAACATTGATGAGACCTGTTTGGAAAGTTCAAAATTTATAGTTTCGAAAAAATGATGAAATGATTCATAACGAGAGAGATTTGAAAAATGTCCGAAATATGAACTTTTTGAAAATCATCAATTATATGCTAAATTCAGTTAAAGGGAGAAAAACGTATACGAAATTTAACACTTAAAATTAAAGAAAAAAAAGTGAAGAGCTTAATTTATAAAAGAACAAATGCAAAAAACATATGTAACTGGAAAAAAGGAATGAATGAAGTAATACCTGAATTGAACAACTTCATTTTCTCCCTTCTAATCTCAATCTGTTCGTTTTTCAGCATTGCTTGAATTATGCCAACCTGTTCTTCTTTTCTTCTTCCTTTTCTTCTCCCCACTTCCCGCATTTATCTCTGCTTCCTTTTATCCCTCATTCAAAACTTATCTTTCTTATCAGTAGTATAGGCAAATCTCAAAAGCTCGAAACAAATCTACTTCTGTAAGTAATATTTCTAAATCTTCCATCCTATCTTTCTCTTTCTTCGTCTTCTCCATTTCCTCTCTCCCTCTTTCGTTCTCCACACAACTGCTCACATCAGATGATAAATGATACAAAGAAGTGGCACGTTTCAATTTCAATTTCCAAGCGATAATGACTCTTAATAAATTGAAAGTAAATGGAACCATGGCAGTACTCCTTGCAAAATAATATTCTTCATCAATGAATATTATCAAATAACCCCGAAGTCCAACAACACTTCATAATTTGAAACTCTTAAAGTTTGATACAACAACGCTTACTTATTCAAGATATTATAAACTAAAAATATTCATTAATTTGAAACTACAAAAACTACTTCGCAATACAAGGAATCTACTCACAAAAACGAAATAAGTGAAAGAGTTGAAGTATGCCGTATCCCATCCATAACCTATTTTTAGGCTTTTTGTACCACAGTATCAGCAAAGCTTGTCGTACAGATTTCCATCTTCTGCTGTGACAACGAATGCTGCGTGCAATCATACAACAGATATGCATAAGCATACACGAGCGTGCACAAGCATCCAACAGCTTAACGAGCGTGTGTAAACATGCGCGAGCGTGTACAAGTTTGCACGAGTTTAGAAGCATGCACGAACCTGTAGAAGCATGCTCGCTCTCTCCCTTTCAACCTCTTCTTTCCCACTCTCTTTCTTTCTCGACACAACTGCTTATATCAGATGATAAATGATACAAAGAAGTGACACGTTTCAATTTCAAACCAATAATAACTGTTAATAAATTGAAAATAAATGGAACCGCAGCCGAATAATATATTGTTCATTAATAAAAATTATTAAATAATTCCAATTCGAATAAAACTTCATAAATTCAGTTTAATACAACAGTCATGTCAGAGCAAATTATTAATTGTTAAAAACCCTTGCTTATGTCAAACTAATTTACTAATTTTGAACCAATAATATCTATTATCTTAAAACAGTTAAATCACGGCAATATTAGAAATCTGCCGCACTAACATAAAACCGGGTCAAAAAAAAAAACATGTGCATATTTTATCCATAATCTTTACATTGTAATATTATTGAATAGATTCCTGTACTTTCCTCAAAATACCCACGTAATATAATAATGTACAAATTTGCACGAGAGTCTATCCAGGGAAGTGTAGGAGCGTGTAAGT